>CM072511.1:17438318-17540818 GCA_036898135.1 Oncomelania hupensis
GATTCAGTTGAGTCTTACGCTATTCAAGTAGATAGTGGATTGGAGCCTCCGACCTCTTGGGCCCACAAAGGTAGGACGCTGTACCAAACGAGCCATTCTGGCACCCCGAGAGGCCTATAACTTAGTATAAGGGCTACAAAGAGATTGGGCAACAAAGGGCAGCTACTGCGACGGGACAGGAAGGGTGACAACTGCTGGTGTGGTCCCGCAAGAATATTAGCTCTAGCCATTTTTGTCCTCGCTTATGACTTTAGGAATTCGTCTACGCACACCCACGAGCGCTTGCAAACACATGCGGATCATCTTCAGTAAAGTACATACACATTCAGGTTATGCTACGCACACAAGCACGCATTTGACACGCTGCCAACTGGCTTACGCGCGCTCCTGTATACAGCACGCACAAATAAATACACAAGCCTGCTTTGGATCAGTAATCAAAGATTGGAAAAAGAGAGAGAGAGATAGAGAGAGAATGGGGGATAAAAGTAGCCTACAATGGCATTGGCTGTAGTGTGTGTGTGTGTGTGTGCGTGTGTGTGTGATGGAGAGAGAGGGAGGGAGAGAGAGAGAGAAAGAGAGAGAGAGAGAGAGAGAGAGAGAGAGAGAGAGAGAAAGGAATGCTGTTTAATATAAAAGGCCAGACTTGGTCTGACCAATATGTATGATGAGGGCCTTACAGCCCAATTTTATTGTCCTTAACTTTATTAAAATATAGGACGTAAAGCTTCGCTTTTGCTTGCTTGGTCAGCAATTTTCGTGTCGTGACAAGACGAATACAACACTTTTTCTCTAAAGCTTCAGGTTTCCAAACGTGATGCTCCGATTTAGCGATGGATGTTTTATCATTTCCCAATCATATAGCACTACCCAACTCCCATCACCCATTCATTATCACACATACACGCACGCACACACAAACCTACACCCACTCACACACACCCACACACACACACACTTTTCTCGCACCGTTATTTTTGAGCTGTTTGAATTGAATAAAGCAGCTTCATATGACTTAAATGAGTGAACCGACATTAAATGAAAGATTGATAGATTTATTTTTTTAAAGATAATAAATGATGTTTGTTTATTGAGACAGTATGTGAGTGTAATTTCATATAATACACACCCCCCCCCCTACCGCCACCCCACCCTCATAACCACATTCCCCTCCTTTCCCTCCCCCTCTCTGATTTTTGATCTTCTCTCTCTCTCTCTCTCTCTCTCTCTCTCTCTCTCTCTCTCTCTCTCTCTCTCTCTCTCTCTCTCTCTCTCTCTCTCTCTCTCTCAAGAGGCAGATTTCTTTTATTATTTGTCTGCAGTTGTAATGACGGTTCTACGTTGTTGTTGTTGTTTTTTAAACGGCGATTTCCTACGTCGTCTTGAATTTCAGTGTTCCGTGTCTTTGCAAATTGACTTATTACTTGTCCAAAATAAGATGTTTACACACGCAATACAGCTGTTCTAGTCTCCACCCTCTCTCTCTCTCTCTCTCTCTCTCTCTCTCTCTCTCTCTCTCTCTCTCTCTCTCTCTCTCTCTCTCTCTCTCTCTCTCTCTCTCTCTCTGAAGCGCGCGTGCGGCGCACACACAAAACACATCTCCTTAATCAAAATCCTTTCTTCCCCCTTCACTTCTTCTCCTTTAGAAGACGCAGACCTCTTCTCCTTCTCTTTGTCTTCTCCTATTTCTCTAACCTTCCTTTCCCCTCCCGCTCCCCCCCCCCCCCTCCCACCACCGCTCAGAAACAATTTTCCAGTGATATATAAGCTTAGATGTGTCGTACTTTGGTGTGTTTTGAACAAGAAAGGATCTATCCCTACAGTATCAGAGAGCATTCCAAACCCCTTCATGCTTTCGACGTGCTCGTTCGATGAAGGGAGTCTGCCCCCCCCCCCCCCCTCTCCGTTGGGGTGCTGGGGATTTCAGTATAAATAGATTCCCCACTTTCTGGAAATTTAGTGCTTTAAATTCCCACTGTCGCTGTCTTTCTCATTTGTTCTTTCTCATGCCTGCTCTGTTCTATCAATCTGCTATACTATCTTTTTCTTCGCTAGACCAGTCACCTACCTTTTTTGCTCGAAAACTCTTCCGGGACAAGACTCGTTATTTGTGTGTGAGGTCTGTTGGATCAGCTTGGGAATATTGGATGCTTTCTGCCAGGTGGTCACTAGGGCTTCCTATGATGTTATTATTTAGCAATGTAGGAATTTTATATGTATGTGTTTTGTTGATAATTTATAATTATGTTTGTATTCTATTTTGTTTTTGTAAACGGGGGTTCGATAAATTAGAGTATAGCCTCAGCGTCCCCTGCGTGGGATGTCTTTATTGTAAAGTGACTGGCTGGTAGAGAGCCTTCAGTTTTACCACTAGGGTTGTTTCAGCAGATCTTTTATGCGGATCAGGGGTTGTCCGGTCCTGATTTGGCTCGGAAGAGTCCGCTGGACCTAAAGCAATAATCATGTAATGTAATGTAATGTAATGTAATGTAATGTAATGAAGTGAGTCTGTATAGTGTAAAGGGTCAGACACTAAACGCCTCTCTGGAAATTCAGAATTTACATGTTTTTTGTGCTCGTAAAAAAAGAACACGAAACAAACAACCTAGCAGCGAGTGCTTTGTATGACTCGTCGACAGGACGGCCCACTGTCTTCTATTGGTTTTAGTTGTTTAGTTGTGGGTACCTCCTTGACCATCCACAAACTTCCTCGCTCTCCACTAGCTTTTGTCTGTCTGTCTGTTTGACCCTCCTTCTCTCTCTCGCTCTCTCTCTCTCTGTTTGACCCTCCTTCTCTCTCTCGCTCTCTCTCTCTCTCTCACTCATACACGCGTAGTACACACACACACACACACATACACACACACAGTATTCACGTAGAATGAATTGCATCGCATTAAAAACATTATGTATCGATAATTTCATTGGCCAAGTAAAGTGTGACTCAAACTGATATTGCATGGTAATTGACCAATCACAGATGATGTAACAAGGTGTGAAATATGCAAGTCGTAAGAATACAGACCTACTTTAACCCATTGACGAATGGCAGTCTCTTTGTGCCTTTTCTGCAAATAAAAAAACCAAACGATCTTGCAGTATTTTCTAAAACGGTACAGTTTTCTTCCCAAACCGTCACTAATTCAACAGCAACAATTATCTCCAGGAAACAAAAAGAGTCAAAAGAGTAAATCCTATCCTATCCTTATCCCGTAACTCGAAAGTCGTTGGGGCACCACAGATGATCGTTTAACCAGCGTACTCCATCTTGCTCTGTTCTCAGCTTCCCTGATGGCTTAGCTCAGTGTCAAACCAGTCCATTCTCGAATGTTGTCCTCCCACCTCTTTTTCGTCTCCCATCTTCTTGTGCCTCATTGCACCGTTCTACCGCCTATGCTGACTGTGCCTTCGTGATCTACAAGGGCATCTGACCTGATGCGCTCCAGGAAGATGTTGAAGAGTTTTGGAGAGATTAGGCATCCTTGACACACGCCGATTGTCGTTCTGAACCAGTTTCCACTGGCGCTGTTGTGGAGGACTGCACCACTGGTAGCATTGTTGTCAAGGTTTTTGATGGCTTCATTAATGTTAGGGCTGATGTTGTACACTTTCATGGTTGCCCACAGAGCTGCATGCCAGACTCGATCAAACGCTTTCTTGAAGTCTACAACACATACTATAGACGTTGTTGGTGCTGTAGGTATTTCTCGCAGATTTTTCTAAGGTTGAAAATCTGCTCAGTGGTACTCTGATACACTCAGTGGGCACTTCTCCCTGCCCTGAGTCCTGCTTGTTCTTCAGCTATGATTTGTTTAGCTTGGGATTTCAACCTGTTGAGTATTATTTTCAGGAGGATTTTGCTGGAATGGCTGATGGTGCGGTAATTTTTACATTTTTGAAGTTTACCCTTTGTAAGTAGAGCGAGGACAAGCGACCGTATCCATGTTTTAGGCTACTCCCCACTCTGCCAGATCTTGTTACAGATAATGGTCAGTCATCGCTTCTCCTCCTGCTTGAAGCAATTCTCCAGGTATGTTGTCCACTCCCGCTGACTCCCTCTTCTTCAGCGATTGCACTGCTGTCTCAACTTCTTCTCGGAGAATTGGGAGTAAACAGACCGACTGAACCAGCAAATGAAACTAGCATGCATCGTTTTTCATTGGCTCCCTATGGTAGAGTTGACTGAAGACTAGGCCTATATTTTGAACCCAAACGGAGACGAATCAATGACGAGGGGCCGGGTAGCTCAGTTGGTAAGAGCGTCTTGCTAGTAACCGAAAGGTCGCTGGTTCGAATCCCGGATTGGTCAACGTGTGATCATATTATTTTCCCCTTTACCAACAACTGGCCCGCTGGTGTCAGTATAAATCGGTCCAGTAGTCACCTATATGCGAAAGTGTCGTGTGACTATAATCTACAAACAACAACAACGAATCAATGACTGAAACTGGCATTGTTTTTCACTGGTCAAGTTTGGTTGAAGACACCTGCCATGTGTCACGTTCTGATGCTCATTTTTCTTCACACAGTGTGTGTGAGTAGATAGGCGGGTGGGCAGTTGGATGCTTGGGTGGGTGGGTGGGTGTGCTCGGGTGCGTTTATGTTTGTGTGCGTGCTGAATAAATGTAAAGGAAAGCTTCTGATTTTTGGACTATTTTTGATTGTGCATTTAGATGACATTAATGGAAAGCAATGTGTAAAGTGGTCGTTCACACACTTTCTCCTCTAGTTTAATTTCGATTAATCTTTTCTTCTTTTTTTTTTCCAATTGCAGAAATCGATACATAAATGTTATTCGCATATTTTACGTGGAATACGAAAAAATTGTAACATCGCGATCGGACAATACTGCCCTCGTGAATATTGCCCGATCTCGATGTGACAAATTTTTATATTCCACGCCAAGATGCCAATAATGTATAATGTACATTATATTGTAAAACATACAGTATATTGCACAACAGTAATCAATGGGTGCAAAGTGTAACAACATGCATGCAGCAAAATCACACACACACACAACACACACACACACACACACACACACACACTTTCTCTCTCTCTCTCTCTCTCTCTCTCTCCTCTCCCTCCTTCCCTCCCTCTCATCAGTTCCACCACCCCTCTCCAACAACTCCACCCGCCCCACCCCCTGGGAAATTGGCGGTTGGAAAAACAATCTACTGCACCCGTACACATTTGGGGAGGATGCTGACTTTGATTTATTTTGGAGAGGACTGTTTTGAAATTGATGTGCTTGATAGCAGTTGCTGTTGTTGGCGATGTCGTGGCTACTGGTGTTGCAGGTGTGGACGATGCCCATAACAAGTGCGATCGCGAGGTTCTTGATGCTGATGTGGTTGACAACATTCCTATTATATTTTGTTGTGGTAGATGATGTGCTTGCTGTTGTTGCAGGTGTGGGCGATGACGGGTGCTGGGTGGTTGATGGCGGCACTGTGCTCTACCCCAGTGTTGTTCGTCTTCCAGACCCGCTACGACGAGATCAAGAAGATGGTCATGTGTCAAAACACGTTCCGTGATAAACCTATGTTCCACCGTCAAGCCTTCCTTACTTACGGGTAAAGCTCTCAGTCTGTCTGACTTGTGGGATTATATGTGATAGTCTTTGTCTGTCTAATTAGCTTATCTTCATGTGCGTCTGTCTGTCTCTCATTGTATTCTATATCTTTGGTCGATTTCTGTTCTCTCACTCTCGCCTCCCCTTTGTTGCCGTTCTTTGTGGGCTTTTGATAGTAATACTGACTGATGACCATAGCAATTTTTGTTGTCCTTGATGGTGATTTTATTTATTTATTTATTGTATTAGTCTTATAGAGCTCTTATAGCTACTCCATGCGCAGGCCCATACAAGACCTAATCCCAGCCGCCCGAAGCGCCCATTAGGCCTTAGGCGCATAGTCAGACTCCCCAGACAGCTAAGCACAATCCTAGACGACCGGGTTACATGGGAAAAGGGACCTATAGTTCTGGTGTAGCTGGCACACACCCTTCTCGGACCAGAGCGTCATGAGCTTTAAAGGCCGTGCGATGGAGTGCGTGCGTGCACAGACTAGACCTCGGTTTATACCCTCATGTGAAGAGTAATGAATGGTTCGATGTCGATGGATGTTGTGGAGCAAATATAAGGCCACACCCTCCCCTCCCCTCCCCTCCCCTCCCCTCCCCCTCCCCTCCCCCCCCCCAAAAAAAAAACACAAAAATAAATAAATATTTTTTTAAAAGTCTGTTTACGGTAACATAGGAAAAAAATATGGTCGGTTGGCTCTCTCTCTCTCTCTCTCTCTCTCTCTCTCTCTCTCTCTCTCTCTCTCTCTCTCTCTCTCTCTCTCTCTCTCTCTCTCTCTCTCTCTCTTTTTTTTCTCTTTTTTTTTTTTTTTTTTTTTATAACTTTTTTCACTTTGGATGCGATTTTTTGTTGGCGTTTTAAAATTCTTTTTTTCCACACGATCCCCCAAAAAGGTTTAGGGTCAGGCCAAAAAATTAGGGTCTGTCAGGATACGTTAACAGACTTTTTTTTTTTTTTTGATAACCTGAAGTAAAACTCAAATTTTTCGCATTCTCAGTTTTCGTTTATTCTTAGCTAATTTCAAAACTTGTGAAGCATGTGGTAAGAGAATGACTAGCAGAACATTGGACATCATTCTGCGTGTGTTTTGTTGTGTTGTTGTTGTTGTTGTTGTTGTTGTTGTTGTTGTTGTTGTTGTTGTTGTTGTTGTTGTTGTTGTTGTTGTTTAAATCATTATTACAATGTATAACACACTATTTTACACAGGCGCTTGTATCAGGACACGCGAGCGCCTATGCCTGTGACGCGTCTCCCTTTGGCTATGCCTGTGACGCGTCTCCCTTTGGTTATCTAGATAACAAAGGGAGACGCGTCACAGGCATAGGCGCTCGCGTGTCCTGATGCAAGCGCCTGTGCTATTTTACTATGGGGTTTTTAGATCGTTCGTGAACTTCCTCATCCCCCTGGTAGTGCTAATCGTCTGCTACACACGCATCTTCCTCAAGATCGCACAGAAAGCTTCGGAGAACCAGAACAGTCAGATGAACAAACGACAAAGCTTCAAACCTGGAAAAGTAAGATTTTTTTTTTAAATCTTTAGAACACAAGATGGAGTACGCTGGTTAAACGATCATCTACGACCCCCGAGTTACGGGATAGGATAGGATAGAATACAATTGTTGCATTTTATTAGTCATCAAAGTGGGCGGAAGGTGGGAGTGGTGAAACCGGGCCGCTTCGCTTGGAATCCTCTGCGCAGCGTTACTGTCCATGTTACGTGTTGCACTATGGCAGCGTTCTTCACTTTTCGTTTTTATATAGTGCTTTTCCAGCTCAAAAGGTATGCAAGGGCTCTTGCCGTCACATGATCTAACTCAAGCAACCGGAGGCGCCCAAGCACGTGCTGCTGTGCCTTAGGTGCATCAAGAGTAAAAACAGCATAAAGAGGGCAGATTATTTTGTTACAAAAAAAATGTTATGTTATGAATAACCATTGATTCACGACTCAAGGGCACAAACCCAGGTCATAATGTATCCTTCTTATTATTTCAATTGAAAACAAAAAAAAACTATTTCATTTGTATACTTGCATACTTTCTTTAGAACGTCCCAATTTCTTTAAAAGGTCCGTATATTTTTCAATTTGCACAGTGGATAAACTTTTATAAGACATTTTCCCCTTTTTATTTTTATTTTTTATTTATTTTTTTTTTTTTTTTTGGGGGGGGGGGATATGGGGGTGGAAGATTGCAGTTCAACTTAAATTGTTAGATTTGTTTATAATTATTTTTGTGTGTTTATGCCTAAGAACGAAGTGGTCTAAATAACATTGCTTTATTTTTATTTTTATTTATTACCTTTAAATTGTAAAATAATTTTATGGGGTTTCTTTTCTGTAATAAAGTTTGACTTTTTTGGCTTTTGACTCAAGCGTGTACCTGTGAAGAGACATTTTACAATAAAATGCGGTACTTGATCACAGGTCCACTTGACCAGCACAGCCTCTCGTCACTGCCCAAGGCTAAGATCAAGACGTTGAAGATGACGCTGGTGATAGTCATCGCCTTCATCGTGTTCGGCCTGCCTTACTTCGTGGCGGAAATGATCATGAGTTACGGGGATTACAAGTCGCTCAACGAACAAGTCTACGCCATCTTGGGCGGCGTGGCGCCTGCCAATTCGGCTGCCAACCCCTACATTTTTCTCCTGTTTTCTGCCAATATGCAGGTTAGGCAGGCTTTTGTTTAGTAGACTGATTGATTGATTGTTTTTGAGTACGTGATTTGGATCATGTGCTTGTTCCCAGTCAACCCATAGGTACCTGGCCCTGTTTGGAACAGGGGAAGGTAAGTTAGCGAGCGAGAGAGAGCCATTTAAAAAAAAGATTTCCTCATCAGACAGAAAAAAGACAGAGATAAAGAAAAGCTGCAGGATCAACATGTACAAAACTGGCACCCAGAAATTAACACAAAGGATTTATATTATAATTATAGAATGTTTAAAGAAAATTTTGAATTTGAAGAATATTTGACAAATTTTGCCCGCCAGCCTAGCTGCTGTTGTCATAAAATTTAGAACCTTAAACCATAAGTTACCAGTGCAAAGGGACGGTTCTTGGAATCCAGAGATGTGACAGAATATGTAATAAATGTACTTTTAATGAGTTAGGAGATGAATTTCATTTTATTTTTATATGTCCACATTACGACGAGGATAGAAATGAGCTGCTTAAAAGGTTTTTACTATGCGACCTAATGCTATTAAATTTTCTAATTTATTTTCAACGAAAAATAATACTATTTTGCTGAAACTGGCTAGTTTATGAAAATAATAATGGATAGCTTTAGAACGTAATATAATGATTTGTAATATTAATGATAGTAATAATAGGGATTTTTTTTTCAATAATGACAATATGAATACTAAATACCAGTGTGTACCCCCTCTTCTCCCTTCTTTATCACCCAATCTTGCGAGAGAGTGCGTGCGATTTTTGATCAGTCTGTGTGGATATAAGTTTTATGTAGTATTCTTGTGTTGTGTGATAATAAAAAGCTGTATTTTGTAAATGTTTATATGTCTCTTAGAACGCGAGTGTGAAAAGATTAACTTTTATTTTTGTAAAATATGTACATATTTTATATTGTATTTTATGATTTTTATGGTTATTTACATGTATTTATTTTTATTTATTTTCGTTGTATCCACGAGCCCCAAGGGGTTTTAGGAGATAAAGCGCTTTTGACAGACTTGACTTGGTACTGCACCGCTGTCGTGAAACTGGCACAAAAAAAGGGAGATCCCAAACGCCTCTCAATCTCCAACCACCAAAAAGGTTACGGAAACACCTTTGGCTTTACCACAGTACTAATAGGAACGGGAGAGAAGGGTACTTGCTTAATTCATATGGCATCGTGAAGTGCACTTAAAAAATGTTGAACAAATCTCCGTTGGCCACTTACATTACTAAAACTGTCTGGTTATTTAAGGTGCATTAAGACTTCTATGTCGACTGTTGCAGTGTCTGCGTGGTTTGAAGCTGTGCCCGGCGCAGGCGGAGACGAACCGACGCCACTTCATGTACAGCACGGCCAGCACGCGCTCCGACTACTCGGCCAACTACTCTCGCACGCCGCACCTGGTCACCACCGACACGTACGAAATGTCCTCGCTGAAGTGACGCCAGCCTCTTTGGCCGGCCAGACCTGCCTCGCCTTCACGGAGGTCAGAGGTCGTCGAACAGGTCAGCCCTCGCTCAGCCAGGGATCAGTTTAACCCGCAGGCCAAAAGTCCGCGTCTCGCCGCCTCTAGAGGGCAGAAGTTCGGACCCAGCGTCGTCACCTTGCCGCTGCCCAACGCTCATCACGCATGGAGGAACCAGGCTTTGTAGACAGAGAGGCATTTGTTTTGTCTCGTGGCGATCTAGGCTTCTTGACGGACGGATGGAATCCGGTCGGGGAAATAGAACAGATATGTTCTTTGTGGAATGAACTAGAAGGCGGTGCAGACAACACACTACTTAACGTCCGTGTTGCAGGCAGATAACATACTGTTCTACACCTATTTACTCCTAAGGTGTAGATGAGACTTCTTGGGCAGTCTTCGGGACAAACGTCTTCACAAATCAGTGGGATGAATCCCGAATGCGGACCTAGCTACACGCTATGTGGAAATTCGGATCGACGGATCGACCCTCCGACTGACTGAGGCGACATCCGGCCTGCCACTGAATGTGTCCATTGTGTTGAATGCTAGTGACCTAGCCACACGCCCGTGGCTTTCACAGCAGGCATTATATTATAAACATGTTCTCTGGTGTACATTTCTTGGGTAGTCATAATAATGTCTTTTGAGAAAAAAATTTCTCAGAATGCCATTAATCGAAACACGAAATGATGCTGACTTGGTCCACGCTTGATCGGAGAATCCCGACTGTGTCAACTGAACAGAGAAGACGCATGATCATAAAATTATCTGGTGTACATTTCTTGGACAGTCTTTTAGGGACAACCGTCTTAAGAAAGCGATGACATGGAAAAGAAATACTGACGGCACAGGCTTTGGAGTATGTAAAACGAGAACATATTAAACTTATTACAACCTCTGGTTTTAATCTCAATATTTCTGGAACAAGCGTTCTCAGAAAGCAGTGGGACAGATCAAATTATATACTGCCTTGATTATATGCTTCATGGAGAAACCAGATGAGTTCGTGAGCACAGAGATTCTTCAAAATAATTAATGATTATAAAAACGGACTTTGAGGGCGAGGGTCATTGGTTTGTGTTACGGAGCACAGATGCTGATGAGGCAACAATGTTTTCTGTAAACTAGGTGTACCTGATTGTATATATATATACACGATAATAATCACGATAATAACTCACTCATTTCATTCGTGTTTGTTGTATATTTATATATACATTTATTTATTTATTTATTTTTATTTCTATTTTTTTTTAGGGGGGAAAGGAGCGGGGGACGCCACGAGCGTAAGAAATACGGAAAGAAAACGATATTCCTAATGGATAATATAATGGATTACGACAGGAGTGCCCAATACGTCGATCGCGATCGACCGGTCCATCGCGAAGGCAGTGTGACTGAGTAGATCGCATAGAAGTAAAATACAAAATTGACGTCAGCCTATTATATGACCATATATATCATACTAGTGGTTTTGTACCCTGGCAAGCCAGGGTACACAGGTTGCTGTTTAAAATGTTTATTTATTTATCTCAGAAACGGTTAAACATTCGGTAAGGAAATGTCGGCTATAACGATTTCGCGGGTTTTGAGCGCACAGCAGGCCGATCGGCAGCGCCCAGCACCTGCCCAGATCAGCGTCCATACCGGACAAACTTTACAGTAGAGGCGAAGAAAGACTTCCGGCTAAGCAATTTATATATAGAGATGTTTTGCATTTTGGTGGTAGGTAGATAATTTGGGCTTGGTCATTTTAAATGTAGCTCGCATGCTGGAAAAGTCATAGTGTGGGCAACCCTGGCTTACTTTGACGTGTTAGCGAAAAGACAAATAGTCAACGTTCCGTCCCTTTGCTTGCTTATTCCGACTCACGCCAGCGCTTCAAAATGCCGCGAACGCCGTCGTTGAAGCCCTCCGATTCGAAAGGTGTGGCAAAGCTCAGTACATATTTTGGGAGCAAAGGAGGTAATTATTAGTTTGATAATTTAATCTTACAAGTAAACAACATATCCTATCCTATCCTATCCTATCCTAACCTATCCTATCCTATCCCATAACTCGAAGGTCGTAGGGATGATCGTTTAACCAGCGTACTCCATCTTTCCCTGTCCTCAGCAACCCTGATTGTTTCGCTCAGTGTCAAACCAGTCCATTCTCGAATGTTGTCCTCCCACCTCTTTTTCGGTCTCCCTCTTCTTCTACCTCCTTGCACTGTGCCTTGCAGGGTGGTCTTTGCAAGACCTGATGATCTGGTGACGTGGCCATACCATCGGAGTTTCCGTTTTTTCACCAGTGTGAGCGGGTCATCGTGTTGTCCAATGGCTTTTGTGATGGTCTGTCGGACTTCGTCGTTGGTGATGTGCTGGGTATAGGAAATGCCCAGAAGTATTCTGTAGCACCTCATCTCCATGCTTTGTATTCTTCGTTGGAGATCTGCTGTGAGGGTCCATGTTTCGCAAGCATATAGGAAAATGGAGATGGGAGCGCAGCAGCCTTTCCTTGGAATGTTTACTGATGGTCCTGTCTTTCCAAATTGGCTTCAACCTCGCCAGGGCAGCAGTTGTTTGTGCGATCCTCGAGAGGACTTCCTGTCGGGACCCATTGTCTGATACAATGGCTCCTAAATATTTGAAGCTATGCACTGTGTTGAGGGATTGGCCTTGCACTTTGAGGTCCGTGTTGATGCCATTGGTGTTCTTGGTCATCGTTTTGGTCTTCTCTGCACTTATTTCCATTTTATAGGCTCTGGATGTGTTCTCAAGCCTCTGTACAAGCTGTTCAAGTTCTTGTTCCTCTCCAGCCAATCCATCAATGTCATCCGCAAAACGGAGGTTGGAGATTGCTTTTCCCCCTATGCAGACTGTGCCTTTGTGGTCTGCAAGGGCATCTGACATGATGCGCTCTAGGAAGATGTTGAAGAGTGTTGGAGAGAGTAGACATCCCTGACGCACACCGATTGTTGTTCTGAACCAGTTTCCGATGGCGCTGTTGTGGAGGACTGCACTGGTAGCCTTGTCATACAGGCTTTTAATGACTTCAATAATTTTAGGGCTGATGTAGTACACTCTCATGGTTGCCCACAGAGCTGCATGCCAGACTCGGTCAAACGCCTTTTTGAAGTCTACGAACACATGACATAGACGTTGTTGGTGCTGTAGATATTTCTCACAGATTTTTCTGAGGTTGAAAATCTGTTCAGTGGTACTTCGCCCTGCCCTAAATCCTGCTTTCTCTTCGGCTATGATTTGTTCAGCTTGGGCCTGGGGTTTCAACCTGTTGAGTATTATTTTCAGGAGGACCTTGCTGGGATGGCTGATGAGGCTGATGGTGCGGTAATTTTCACATTCCTGAAGATTACCTTTTTTGGGAAGAGTGATGGCAAGCGACTGGGTCCATGGTGTAGGCCACTCCCCACTCTGCCAGATCTTGTTACAGATAATGGTGAGTGCGTCGATCATCGCTTCTCCTCCTGCTTGAAGCAGTTCCGCGGGTATGTTGTCCACTCCCGCTGACTTCCCCTTCTTCACCGATTGCACTGCTGCCTCAACTTCTTCTCGGAGAATTGGGAGGATTTCTTCTTCTTCTCTGTTCTCTGGGCATGCTATAACTGATGGGTCTCCGTTTGGTTTGTGGTTGTAAAGGTCAAAGCAGTACTCTGTCCATCTGTCTAAGACTTCTTGTTTTTCTGTAAGGCATAAGCCAGACTTGCTTTGGATCGTGGAGACCTTGGGCTGTTTAACACTTGTCAGCCGCTTCACAGTCTGGTAGGCCTTCTTGCTGTTGTTCTTGTTCAGACTGTTCTCTATTTCCTGGCGTTGATCTTCTATCCAGTTCTCCTTTGCTGTGCGCATGCCTTTTCGGATTTCATTGTTAATTTTTCGGTAGGCATCAGCTCCCTGTGAGGTGTTCTTTTCTTTTTCATCTCTCTTTGTTTATCACACAGGTCCAAAAGTTCAGCTGTGATCCACAGCTTCTTCTTTGACCGGTGCTTTCCAAGGATCTCCGTGGCGGCAACTGTCACAGCTAAGTTGAAGGTGGTGGTCATGGTGTTGACATCTACTTCACCAGCTCCCAAAATGAGCAGTGGTGCAAATTTTCCTCCAATTGTGGCCTCAAATATTTCTGCCGCCTTTGGGTCTTGCAGTTTGTCCAGGTCGAACTTCAGTCTAGTGCACTTTGCTGTGTTTACTTTCTTCAAGTGAAGCCGAAAAGACATCATCACAAGATTGTGGTCACTTCCGATGTCTGCCCTTGGAAAAGTGCGTGTCCTCCAAATGTTGATGCTTGATCTGAAGCGTTTCTTGACCATCATTAACATTTACCGAGTAAGTCCCTTTAATAGAATTTTGGAAACCTCCCCCCAAAAACTTACTGATCCGCCCCTGGACAGCGGGCCGATCAGAACACAACTCTTTCGGACATTTTGGAATTTTATCGGTGAATGGCCGATTTGCCGACGAAAACAACATCACTGGCCTATAAAGAGTTAAGATTGTAATTCTTTTTGACACGTAAGTGCTTATATACAATACACTTTACAGGGTTAAATTATTTGAATATTGTATTAAATGTGAAATTGTGTGGAACACAACTGCTTTGTACCCAGGCTTTATGTTTATTTATTTGTATCAGTTTGTTTACTGAATCTTTCAATTGTGCTCATTTTCTAAGATAAAGGAAGTCCCATAGCCTTAATTTGTGGCCATAGGGGAGCGTGATGTTGGAGTTCACGCTTATCTTGAGCCAGCGTAATGAGGGTGATGCCTATCTCTCTCCCTCGCTGCTTTACCTTCCCCACCCTTAAGAGAGTAGGTACTCAGTCACAGTTGAGTCAACTTGGGGCGTTGTTATTTGTCGCTTCACGTTTTGCGGTCACCCATCCAAGTGCTAACCGCACTGGACGGTGCTTAACTTGCGACACAGTAGCGAGTGCTCCAACCACTGCGCTATCCGACACCCCGACACGCTCATTTTCTACTATTGTAATATTCAAAGGTAGATAGAATTTTCACAAACATATCATTTGATTTGGGCAGCAGTGTCCGGGGTTGCTTCTTGAACTCCTTCCCAGTATTCAAAGTCAAGAATTCCAGAGATAATCACATATTCCACCGAAGTATAATAATGTAGAGAAATCATGTGTGGAAAACGTTCATTCATGCAAGGGATCACACTTTAGTTGCCATTTTTATTTTGTAATAAATATTCTGTGACATGATATGGTTTTGATGCTGCCCATTAAATGTTTATACTACTTATTATTTTGTTATCCTGTATATATTTTTTATTTGTTGGTTATAATGGCCAAATGGCCTATGTTGAAAAGTTCTAGCAACATCACTGAGAGGCCCTCGAATTTCCCACTCTAATATAATAACAATCTTGATTCAATTCTAAGGAAGCAGTGCTACTGGCAAATAACAGAAATCATTGGAGTGCCCATGCAGTCGCAGTTTTCATTTTGCAGGAGAGAGAGGTGATGCTAGGGGTCCAGTGCATGTATGCAATGGTCGGTACAAGGCGGACATAAGCACTCACTGAACTCCTCTTCAAACTATGTTCTAAGTCTTCAACACGAGTGAAGCTCCCATTTTCACATCTAAAATGGCAACTTCACAACTTTGTGGATGTCACACCACTGATGTTCTAAACAAAATATATTTTAAAGTCAATTTAATAAGAATGCCTGTTTTCATAAAACCGCACCCATCGGCTGGACAGAGGTTTTGTAATCTTTGACCTTTGCGTAGTATAGAGCTCTCCTCTGTTATGACCTATCTTTGAGAGGGGCCGGGTAGCTCAGTTGGTAAGAGCGTCTTGCTAGTAACCGAAAGGTCGCTGGTTCGAATCCCGGATTGGTCAATGTGTGATCATATTATTTTCCCCTTTACCAACAACTGGCCCGCTGGTGTCAGTATAAATCGGTCCAGTAGTCACCTATATGCGAAAGTGTCGTGTGACTATAATCTACAAACAACAACAACAACCTATCTTTGGGATACGTTTGCCTAATTTCATTTCTAAAACTAAGGCATTTGTAACAAAGACTATACACTCGTATCACTACCTTCCTCACCAACAAGGGACAATACCTTGCAATTAAAAAAATAAGTTTCTTTATCTAAAAATTAAAAAGATTGTAATGGAGGGAATAAAAAACGACTAAGACTCCAACAACTGTACAAAAGCAAAGAAAACTGCATACAATAAACAAAGTAATGTTAATTCACTGGGTGTACAACTGAACAAATACATATGCCAAAATACTGACACAATCTTAACAAGTATCATTTGACATATTTTTAAAATCCTTATTATAACAAATATTATTTACATTATCAGACTACAGTGTCTAATTATCGATGTCAATATTCAGGCATGGTTTTATTATTTATTTATTTATTTATTTAATCGTTCTTATATAGCGCTTTTCCAGCTCAAGAGCTGCTCAAGGCGCTGGCCGATACAGGATCTAACTCAAGCCGCCCGAGACGCCCACCCGCAGCCCGTGGGCGCATGGTCTGACGCCCGGACAACTGAGCACAATCCTGGGCAGCCAGGGATGGGGGAGAAGGACCTAGGTGCATGCTGGGTGTGTTCTTGTCACCGGCACTCACCCGTTTAGGACATGAGCGTCAGGATCTTTAAAGTCCGTTATGATGGAATGTATGCGACACAGACTAGACCTCGGTTTATACTCTCATCCGAAGGAGTAGGAAAACAGGAGTAAAGTGTCTTTCCCAGGGACACAACACAATGGCCCGGCCAGTGCTCGAACCCGGGACCTTCCGATCCGCAAGCCGAAGCACTACCATTAGACCACAGTAACTATAGGTTAATATTATTATTACTGACACTAACTTGTTATTGACATGAACAGTTTGCTGCAGTCATCTGAAAAGCACATTCATCTGCACACCGCATTGCTGAGGCTTGTCAAGGTTTAAGTTATGTCCATCTCTCCACCAGTTTCTGCCACTGCGTGCAGGATTGGAGGTTTAGCTCACATCCTTAGGCCCCGTCCCCCCTCCCCCCCCCCTCCTCCCCCAAAGTTTGTTTACAGTATCCCGACCATCCCTAATTTTTTGGCCCAACTCTTAAACTTCTTTAGGGAATCGTCTGGAAAAAAACCACACCAAAATATCGCACTCATGGTGAAAAAGACTTAGAAAAGAAAATGAAATAACAAAATTAAACACCCTACCTTCCAACCTTTCCCCCTATTTTTTGTCTGTGCCCTATTTAGTCCCATTTGAAAAAAAAAAAAGTTAGCTATTGAGAAGTCTTTCTCCTTTGTTCTTTCTCATTCCTACTCTGTTCTATCAATCTACTATGCTATCTTCTTTTTCGCTAGACCAGTCACCTACCTTTTTTCTTGAAAACTCTTCGGGAACAAAACTCCTCAATTGTGTGTGAGGTCTTTTGGATCAGCTTGGGAATATTGGACGCTCTCTGCCAGGTAGTCACTGGGGCTTCCTATGATGTTATTATTTGGCAATGTAGGCATTTTATATGTATGTGTTTTATTGATATTTTATAATGATGTTTGTATTCTATTTTGTTTTGTAAACGGGGGTTCAATAAATTAGAGTATAGCCTCGGCATCTCCTGCGTGGGATGTCTTTATTGAAAAGTGACCGGCTGTTGGAGTGCATTCAATGTTACCACTTAACTAGGGTTGTTTCGGCAGATCTTTTATGCGGATCAGGGGCCAGTCCTCTTTCAACGAAGTTGTGATTTTGATTTTTTTTGGTTCTGATTTGGCTCGGAAGAGTCCGCTGGACCTAAAGCAATAACCATGTATTGTAATGTAATCTTAAAGTAGTAGCGTCTGCAGCAACGATCAACCCATTCGCAAGGGAGGTAAGCAACAAAAGTGGCTTGTAAGCGTTATATAGGAGTTTTCCGTCTGGGTATAGTCTGTGCTAACACGACAGGGAAATAGCCTGAACAGACTGAAGAGCGCACCTGTTGTAGACGTTGGCTCGACGGCGAATTGTATGGGACAATATCGTCTGGGCAGCCCTGACGGTGAGTGGAATATGCTGGGAGACACTACTGACAGTGGTGGGGGCTGGGTTCGTGTTCCATAAAAAAGGAAATTACGGAAAAAGCGAAAATGTCTACGGGATGAAGAGGATTGTGATGGGTTACTGGAAGACCCCAACATCAGTCACATAGACTACACAATGTTTCTCTACCACATTGCGCTCTTTTCATCTTACTCGGGTAGCTAATCTGGGCTATTTTCGGGAATTCTCGTTGGTGGATCGCCACTATAATATACTACTCAATATAATTGAAGGGCCACTCTCATATTTTATTTAGTTTAATTATTTTTTGCTGTTATCACTATATCGCTTATATTGCTTTTTTCAAAACTTATCCTGTACATTCAAGACAATCTTATTCTGACAAGTAATCACATGTGTGAGTTTTGAACTTTCTGCTCCGAGTTGAAAAACAAACCCAATTTTTACAAAAAAATTACCCTAATTTACTGTTGTCTTGCTAATAAAGCAAAATTGTCAACATTAAAAAGTGATTTGTACGCGAAAGGCTTGCATTTTCTGAGTTCAGTTCAACAATCGGCACTTTTTTCTGGGTATAAATGGCAGCGCTTTTGCTGCTTTTCTAACCATGGCCCCAAGGCGACGATTGACTGATGCGGATAGAGGCAGAGCTATTGCATGGCTTCAGGAAGGGGTGGGGGTGAGAGAAGTTGGCAGGCGGCTGGGAGTGTCCCACTCCGTTGTCCAAAGGCTGCGGGAGCGCTTTAACAACACTGGAAGCATCCAAGAACCAAGAAGGTCCGGACGCCCCCGCATTACCACTGCAAGACAAGACCATTTCATCACCCTGTCAGCTCTGAGGATGAGGTCCGCAACAGCAAACACCATCAGAAGACAGCTTCACGCAGCCAGCAATGTTAACGTCAGCGACCAGACAATTCGCAACCGTCTGCACGAGGCAAACCTGCGATCAAGACGACCAGCAGTACGGCCTTTGCTCACCCCAGCTCACCGTGCAGCGCGTTTGGCCTGGGCTCGGCGTCATTTGGTGTGGACTAGGCAACATTGGTCAAGGGTGCTCTTTATAGACGAGTCTCGGTTCTCCTTGTCTTTCAACGACCGTCGAGTGAATGTTTGGAGGCGTCCACGGGAGCGTTTTGCTGATGCGACGGTGCGCGAGCATGACCGCTTTGGTGGTGGATCTGTCATGATGTGGGGTGGCTTCGCATTAAACTTCAGAACACCCCTGCTCCAAATTCATGGCAACTTAAACGGTATTTGCGACAGGGATGACGTCCTACAACCTAGGGTTCTCCCAGATCTGCGGGCCATTGGGGAAGGTGCCATACTACAGGACGATAATTCCAGACCCTACCGAGCGCGTATCGTCAATGACTTCCTGCAGCAACAGCATGTCATAAGGATGGATTGGCCGGCTCGATCATCCGATTTGAACCCCATAGAACATCTGTAGGATGTCTTGGATCGATAGACACGGGCAAACCTCCCTCTAGGAGCTAACCTTGAAGTTCTGGCCCAAGTTCTCCAGCAAGAGTGGTTGGCCATTCCAGGAAACATCCTCCATAACCTTTTACGGTCCATGAGACAACGATGCCAAGACTGCATTGATGCAAACGGTGGCCACACCCGATACTGACTCTATAGATTTTTGGTTTCTAAAGTTTTGATTTTGTAAATGAGGGGTATGTCCAGTTAAATTGAATTTACTCGAATTTTAAGCGACTGATGTCTAAAATCTTTTTTGTTATTGGTGCAAATGATTGCAATAAAATATGATGAACTAATAAATTGAATTCGTGTTTCTGATTTAAAGAGAGACCCATAATTATGTCCAAGTGGCCCTTGTATTATTTTGAGTAGTATATATCAAACATTGAATACATCGTTTAGCCGTCCTCTATATGCGCAAGTGTCCGAGGACGTTAACCTACACAACGAACGAACATCGTTTAGCCGGCCGTGAGGGCTGACAGAAGGTGTCTCACAGCATATACCAGTCAGCCGTCAGGGTTGCCCGGAAGCTCGAAGGTATCGTCCAATAGTAGTCGCTGCTTCACAATACATCTTTAAATCTTTAAATTAAATTAAAAAAAAAAATGCAAAGTGTGTGGAAGTGTTACAACCTCGCTTACAGAAAATACAAAAGCATCTGTTTCGTTTATTCTGAATTACCTCCCTTGATATTTTTTTTTGGGGGGGGAGGGGAGGAGAGAGGGTGGAGTTGTTGTGGAGTGTATTGTTTGTCGCTGATAATTTACAATAAACATTCCTTAGAAACAATTAATATAACAAATATTGGCAAAGCATTACACTGCAAAGGATGTGAGACAAAGATTAAATATTTATTTATTGTGTTAGTATAATTAATTTTATTACTATGTTTTTATACATAAGTGACAGATAAACAAAGTTATGGAAGTTATTATGACGTGGGACTTTTTTTTTAATTACAAGAAAGTAACAGTACAGTTCATAGATGAATTTTGAGAGGGACAAAGACGTCCTTTGATTACAATATCAAAAAGATAACTAATGATAAAGATTAAGAAGGGACCTAACGAATAACATAGTTCAGTTAAATTCCTCTACTCATAAAATCCATCCTGCAGGCGGATGCACAACACATTTGTGAACTAGATAGGTATTATCCATAAAACAGTTTTATAGAAACAATGCATGACGCGCTTCTAAAAATATTTAGAGTCGTTTTAACTAGAATAGTTTTAGGACAAGTTAAAATTGATATAGGGAAACAAAAAATGACGTCACGCATAACTGTAAGGGAGATTATTTGGGTGGGGGGTGAAGACCGAAGGAGGATGTCCTTGACCTCGGCCGAGGAGAGAATACGCTACAAACGAATCGAGTGCGTGTGTAAGCTGTTGGTGATTTATGTGTTAGGTGTGCATGGAGTAAATGTAATAATGACGTCGCCCACTAAAATTTCGATCACGGTGCGATGAAAACAGCTAATGAAATGACAAGTGATTCGTTCGTGTTCCGTTAGCGTAGCCGAGATCGGGGCGGTCCGTTGATTTACGCGATTATCTTTTATGATCAATCAGTTTCATTTCATTTTTGCATGATAGGATAGATTAGAAAAGTGTTTTGTGTTGTCTGAGGTAAACTTTATTGGGATACAAATACCTTTTTTGATATTTTCAATATCGGTGTAAAACGAAAGTAGGCGCTCGTTTCGTTTTTTATTTCACGAGCAAATATATGTGTAGATTTGTGTTTTTCTGGCATAAATGATGATTTTTAGAGACCTACAAGGATCAAAAAATATTTGCAAGCACAACGATAAATTTTGTTGACGATTCTTTGTTTCTTTCTTGTATTGCTGTGTTGGGATGAGTGGTTGAAAGAACGTTGGTTTGCCCTTTACCAAAGACACCGGAAGAGGCGTATGTTTACACTTGCGTCAAAGACCTTGATATATAAAGAAAGGCCATGAGGCCCACTTCATGGTATTGTAATTTTATGACGTATAGTCTTTATCATAGCTTTTTGAGACTAATAATGTGTGTGCTAGCTGACTTTGATCGGTCCTCGGATCATTTTTTGTAGTTTTTCGTATTTTTGTACATGTTTCGACTTCTCCGGTCTTACGACCATAGGTTTTTGGATGTTAAAATTTTTTAACTTTTTGATGTAGTTGTTTTGACCATTAGGTCCGGCCAATTTTGCCCGTCTTAACTTTTTGGTTCGTGGCCCTGGAGGATTTTTATTTTTAACCGGTTTTATCTTTTAACTTTTGCTTTTATAATCCAGATAGCCTTGCCCCTGATGTCTCAGCACAGACCTGGTCTGTCCTTTTTATAAAAGTTTTAATTCATTTGTCTGTGCTCTTTTGAGCTTAAGCCCTAATTTCCCTCTTGCGCACATAAGCGTCCACCTAGCCCTACAGTGTGCCCACGCCTGCGGCCCCTTCAACTGTTGCTGTAGTTCCACCTTCCCTTGTCGGGACCATTACCTTTATTCAGTCATCACTTAACTCCGGACCTGTTCATAACGGTCAATTTATCTTGTGTCCTGTTCATAACGGACCTAATCTTTTTCTGCCTGCTGGTTTGGTTTGGTTTGGTTGGGTAGATTAACGTCTCCGGACACACTGTGTATAGGAGACAATGTTGACAGTCCGTTGGTATAAGGAGTCATGTAGACGTTGTGAAATCGTAAGATGATGGAGCGCGTGGCGCCGCTACGACAAAGGACGAAACATCATGATGAATAAGGTGTTGTGATGAGTCATGCTGTAGTAGGAAGTCAAACTGTAGTGGGGGTGCCAAAGGACACCATGACCGTCCGCGAAGAGGTGTGCCGATGAGACTGCATAGAGGTGACCAAGCACAGGCCGTGAGAGGGTTGGAAGGCAGACGTGGGGCACCACTGGCGGTGAATCACCTGTTGTCCGGAGGTTGCCAATCTCCACAGGGTACCCTCCGTTGCCCTGTCGTAGTGAAAGAAGGGTAGGCAGCCGAAGACCAGGCAAACGCAGAAAAGGCGAGGTGGGCCCCTCCGCGCAAGATCCACGCCGCCAGGCCTAGGGAGCCCAACTGGAAGAAAATGAATGTTGAAAGTTGAGTCGGAGATACGTCTCGGAATCACCCGCAGGCAGTGGAGACAGTGTTGACTTCCAGACTGCCACCCATGGGACGGTGCGTCCTCATCGTCTCATGCCGCCATGGCTGCGGGACTGAACGATACTCCTAGTAGTTTCCCCGCAGGAAGCAAAGCCGGACTGACATGGGACCGCCAGTACTCTCGGCCGCGAGAATGGCAAGAAATTCGGCTAAGTCCGTAGCCAGAGTGGATAGCGCCCCTGCGCAGAGCAAGACTGCCACTCCTGCTCGAGCGACGAACGCCGCGAGAATCCCTGCCGTGGGGTGCCTGCTAACATTCAAAGTCCCTTATAAGCGAAAGTTTCTAGGGACGGTAATCTAAGTAACGAACGAACGCCCACTTCACAGAGTTTACATGTAAAACAGCGATCCTAGCGGTAGTCCTGTTTCTATGTCAAGGGAGGTAATACGCGTTCAATAAACAACTGTGTAGGCAAGGTCTACAGTCGATGCAAACGCTCTTTTATTTCACAGTTTTCTTTGTTTTGCGTAATTTTAAAAAATAAATAAATAAAAAGTAGTTTGTTATATTAAAATATATACTACTTTAAAACAGTCAAGCTGATCTCATGCTGATAAACAAAAGAAGTAAGTTTACATGCTACTTTCATACTTTGATAAGTTCAGCATGCCCCTGCTATCATATTAGCGAGCGTTGTGGCCAATTGGGCTAAGGCGGGACTAACTTGCCTTGTCCACAGGCCAGGAACCAATGGCGCCTGACAGGTGTGGGTTCGATCCTGCATCGGGGCGTTATGTTTCTCCGAATATTATTTACTTTCGACTCGGGCAACGTCTCGGGGGTTTTCTCCGGGTACTCCGGTTTGCTCCCCCAGCAAAATTTCAAAATATTTCAAAAATTTAAAGAATTTCTAAATTTCAAAAATCACAACTAATGTTAGGTAGATTGGGTTTGGGCGCGCCACAGGCTGCGACTACGCCTTCCACATGGGGAGGCGGCCCAGAATTTCCCGATAAAAAAGGGACAATAAAGCACTAAAATCTAAAAAAAATCTAAATTATTTTATCTGGTATATTATCTTTACTTGAGGGGCCGGGTAGCTCAGTTGGTAAGAGCGTCTTGCTAGTAACCGAAAGGTCGCTGGTTCGAATCCCGGATTGGTCAACGTGTGATCATATTATTTTCCCCTTTACCAACAACTGGCCCGCTGGTGTCAGTATAAATCGGTCCAGTAGTCACCTATATGCGAAAGTGTCGTGTGACTATAATCTACAAATAACAACATATCTTTACTTGCTATAAATGTTTAAATAAGCCTGTAGAAATTCTAGAGTTTTAACTCTTTGGGTACTATATTTTATAACAAACTGAAATGTAATGTAAACACAGAATGTCCTGTAAACCGTGGACAGAGAGAGTGCATCTTCTCCGCCATCTCAATAGTTTTTCTGTTAGCTCAGATATACTTAGTCGATTTTATCAGTCATTTATATAAATTTTCTTTTATTTGCTGGTTTCTAAGTTTATCTGTATCTGATGGAAACAGCTTGTCAAGTATCGCAAATCTGTACTCAAAGATTACTGGCTTGAGACATCACCTGAGCAGTTCTATTTTTTTGTGTGTGTAGGGGGGGGGGGTGTGTGTGTGTGTTTGTTTTTCTATGAGCACCACCCCACAATGTGTGCCACCTTCTCGTACTTTCTTCTTAGCGCGCGGCATTTTCCCAAGTGACGACAGTTATTTCGCTAGGTGGCGCTTCTCTAATATCGAAAGTAGCGAACTCCCGGAAGTGGGCCTCATGGCATGTCTTTATATATCAAGGTCTTTGCTTGCGTCAAGGTAACAAACATGGATTCCTTTTCATATAGTTCGGTTTTCCCGAACAAAATGGATAAGTGTTCATTTCTTCTTGCGTAAATTGTTATTTTTATTTGTCATGGCAAAACTATGGAAGAGGGGTTTGGACACCTTGTTTGTCAGCAAATGGACAATAACAATTTGGTCGCTCTGCGAGAGTCTAGGTCAAGAAATTGAATAAGGTGTTATGAAGTTTAGCACGTGCGGTCAGAATGGAGCTTGTATTTGCAGTTTTAAGGAGCCAATCATTGAGCTCAGTTTGAGATGCATATTGCAGAAATCTGGCCGGAATTTTCATTCGATGCTTGCACTTGGGAAGTAGTCGAATCGTTAGGAGGTGTAAGGAGGAAACCCAGGTCGGTGAGACGTTAAGCTGCGAATCCGGATTGTTGTCAGAGTGGGACACCCGGCGAGGCTGATGGGTTATTGAGAGCTGGGTAGCTGTCACCTGTCTATAGAGCGTCAACGGGCGTTGTCTATGTGATGTCTACAGAGTAAATCTCTTATCACAAGTCGATAAGTGAAATTCGACCTCTGGAATCCTGTCTCTAACGATCGTCAATGAGAGAATGGGGAGAAAACTATTTAGGGAGGGCTTGTAGTAAAAATGTATGAAAGAGAATGTAGAACGTGAAATTGTATGTCTTTAAACTTTTATTGAAATATGTTAATTATTATGAATATTGTATTTAGGGACGATTTTTATGTAAAATGCATTTTGTTGTAAATAATATGATGGATGACGAGTTGAAAGCAGTCAGCTAGACTCAACAGAGAGAGGTGAAGAGTAAATTGTATAAAGACTATATAAACGAAACAATGTATGTTAAATGTTGTGGAATTGTTATGATGGCTGTGTTTTGTATAAGTTGTATGAGTGTAACGAAATGGAAATAATTGTGAATATAAAACCATGTCATTTTTTCTTCAGGAGGAGAGCAGTCAATTTGTTTTAGAAGTATTAGACATACAAAAGCCATGCAAGAATGGTAGTTTGTATCATTATTGTTCTCAGGTTGGACTTCTTGTTGTTGTTGGACTTGCTGTTGTCCTTGGTTGTTGCTGTTGGTGAGAGGGCAGTGCGTGTAGTAGCAGTTTGAGGGTGGAGGTCACCGTTGGGTATTGACCATTGCGTCATCTACCAGGAGTGTGCCACTGACCACCGAAGGTCGTTTCCATAACGCATAGGGTCATCTAAGGCTACGGAAAAGGGGAAGGAAGATGGAGGGAGAGAGCAGACAGAAATAGGGGGCCGTTTGGCAAATGGGCATCCTAGTGCAGAAGAAGCCACGGATTTTATATACAGCAAACACGAATGGAATGAGTGAGTTATTATCGTGATTCTGTTCTGTGGCAGAGTAATGAACTTTCTGCTCTCGCGATAAAAACACTCTGTTTCGTTATGCATGTAGACCTAGCTGACTCGGTATTCATGATTTGATCGTGGAACGTTTTCAAGATGCTGTTTAAAATAGGCTGTCCTAAACATCTCTGACCCTTCAAAGAAACCTTTATACTTCCTGCATTTCTCACCTACCAGTGTAGTTTTGTCATCTGCTTTAAGAATTAATTATTGTTCAAAGTATTCTCGGAGGAAATCAGGAACACCTAGTTTACAGAAAACATTTTTGCCTCATATATATAATATAACATTAAAGGCAAGAAGCCTACAGGAGAAATTTTTCACGTAGTATCACAAACAAGCAAGCCTTTAAAGCTGTGGTGTGGATTTAAGTTTAGAAAGCTTTTGGAGATATATATCCCCCCCCCTCCTCCTCCCACCACTTTCTTTCCCTCTCTCCGCTTTCCCCTCCCTCTCTCCCCTTCCACAAACTCCCACCGCTGCCGCCGCCCCACAAATGTTGCTTCTGATTGGCTTAAAGTGACATGCACATGGTCAGCGTTGATCTTTACGAATCAGGAAGTCTGATGCATGAGAACGGTGGGCTTTTAGCCTCAACTCAGTCCCTCGACGTTCCTGATCGTCTGGGAGTGGGGAAGGGGGGGATACTAGGATCGAAGAAGCAGACATCCTCTTTTATTACGTTCTGTTGGTAGCCTTGAACCGGAGGGCTGCCCGGCAGACCTGGTCACGTCTGTTCTTTCCTGGACGTTGTCGGACCAGCTCTTCCTCTGGCGTCATTGTCTACGACCGCCTTTTCTCCGTCCCTTGTAGGAGGGTCTTGGACAGGCTGTCTGGCCGAGTGACGTGCAGGCTGCCATGCATGCCACATTATGTCATTGGGGTGGGCAGTTGGTGGGCCCACAAGTGTACTGACCAGGCTCCGCAATAAGTCATTGACCTTGTGTTCTGTGTAACTGATACGGGACAGTTTTCCTGGTCTCAAAGTCATTATTTATAGGGTCCAGCGGACTGCAAAGAGCCGAATCAGGCCCACAACTTGGTTGAAAGAGGGCTCTTCCCTGATCCGTATGAACGATATGCTGAAACAATTCTAATGGTAACACTTAAGGCACTCCATCAGCCGGTCACTTTACAATAACGTCATCCCAAGCAGGGGACGTTGAGGCTGTATTGTAATTTATCGAACCCCCGTTTACCCAAAAAAAAAAGAAAAAAAAGAAACATCATTATCAAATATTAACAAAACACATAAATATAAAATGCCTACATTGCTAAATAATAATACCATAGAAAGCTCTATTGACCATTTGACAGAAAGCGTCCAATATCCCTAAGCTGACTCAACAGACCCCATACACAGATGAGAAGTTTTGGAAAAGTTTTCAAGAAAAAAAGGTAGGGGACTGGTCTAGCAAAGAAGATAGAAGATAGTAGATTTATAGAAGAGATTAGAAACGAGAATGACAGAAACAGTGGTAATTTATTCTATTCCTATCCTATCCTATCGTATCCTATCTTATCCTATCCTGTAACTCTGAGGTCGTTGGGGCACCACAGATGATCGTTTAACCATCATACTCCATCTTTTTCTGTCCTCAGCAACCCTTATGGCTTCGCTCAATGTCAAGCCAGTCCATTCTCGAATGTTGTCCTCCCACCTCTTTTTCGGTCTCCCTCTTCTTCTACCTCCTTGCACTATGCCTTGTAGGATGGTCTTTGCAAGGCCTAATGATCTGGTGACGTGGCCATACCATCGGAGTTTCCATTTTTTCACCACTGTGAGCAGGTCATCGTGTTCAATGGCTTGCGTGATAGTCTGTCGAACTTCGTTGTTAGTGATGTGCTGGGTATAGGAAATGCCTATAAAGCACTACATTTCCATACAGTGTGGATACTATTTATACAGAACGGGCGGTCTCATAGATGGTTTAAACATAACTTTATTGAGGAGATACACAAACATATACAAAAAAAACGCATAAGACACATACCCACACACCCGCACACACACACACACGTACGCACGCACACGAAGCAAAGGCTGAAATAAGTGATACACTAAGTTGATCTTCAGATGAGAGTAATGAACTTAGAATTCATTCTCATTGTTTAGAGACCTGCACGCCTAATACTATTACAGAGATTTATCACTTGCTCATCAATGACTTCGTACTCAGAGCAGCAGTTGTTTGTGCGATCCTGGAGAGGATTTTCTGTCGGGATCAATTGTCTGATACAATGGCTCCTAAATATTTGAAGCTATGCACTGAGTTGAGGGATTGACATTGGACTTTGATGTCCATGTTGATGCCATTGGTGTTGTTGGTCATCATTTTGGTCTTCTCTGCACTTATTTCCATTCCAAAGGCTCTGGAGATGGTGTCAAGCCTCTGTACCAGCTGTTCAATTTGTTGTTCCTCTCCAACCAATCCATTAATGTCATCCGTAAAACGGAGACTGGAGATTGCTCCACCCCCTATGCTGACTGAGCCTTTGTGATCTGCAAGGTCATCTGACATGATGCGCTCTAGGAAGATGTTGAAGAGTGTTGGAGAGAGTAGGCATCCTTGACGCACATCGATTGTTGTTCTGAACCAGTTCCACATAGCGCTGTCATCTCACTCTTCCTGTAAGCTTACGAAACAGGACTCTCCCATCAGACCTACAACGAAGAAAACATTGCATGGGGGTGAGGTGCTGCAGAAGATTTTTGGACATTTCCCATACCCAACACATCACCAACGACGAAGTCCGGCAGACCATCACACAAGCCATTTGGAAAACACGATGACGTGCTCACAGTGGTCAAAACAATGGTACTCCGAAGGTATGGCCACGTCACCAGAGCATCAGGCCTTGCAAAGACCATCCTGTAATGCACGTTGCAAGGAGGCAGAAGAAGATGGAGACAGAAAAAGAGGTGGGAGGACAACATTCGAGAATGGACTGGCTTGACACTGAGCTATGTCATGAGGGTTGCCGAGGACAGAGAACGATGTAGTACGCTGGTTAAACGATCATCTGTGGTGCCCCGACGACTTTCGAGTTACAGAATAGGATTAGAAAATATAAGATAGGAAGGGAATGTTGATGGCAATGAACTTGTTTGTTCATCTGTTTTAATTCAAATAACGGAACCTCAGTCCTGTAGCAAAAATTTAGGGTGTTGAAGAAAGTTTAAAAAAAACAAACTACAAAATTGTCTTTTTGTGCATTAAAAGCGGAACTTCAGTCCTGTTTTAAAATGCTGTTTAGTAAGATTTTAGGGTGTTGAAGAAATCGAAAAACGTTCTGTTGTTTGGAACGTAAAAAAGCAAAATCTCACTACTGAGTGTTTGAAATGCAGTTTCACAAGTTTTGAGGATTTGGAAATGAAAATAAACAAAGGAAAATGGTTTGAAACGTGACAGTAATGAGAGAAAGAAGAGGAAAATCGAATCCAGTGTCATTTCGTTCTTGACAGCAATGGAGAATAAGACCAAAACGAACTCGGTATCATATTTTCAATTTTCAAATGTTCCTTCAATTTGAAAAGCAAAGAACGGATCTCTTCCCTTCTTTCATGGCGAAATAATCGCCTAACAGAAACAACAACGACGATTATTATTATTATTATTATTATTATTATTATTATTATTATTATTATTATTATTATTATTATTATTATTATTATTATTATTATTATTACATCTTTCTTATTGAACATAAGATCATACGCTTTTTAAAAATTTCTTTAACAATTTTAGCCGCTTTTTTGTATTCATGAAGAGAGAGAGATTAGAGGGAATGAAGTAAGAGAGAGAGGGGAATGAGAGAGAGAGCGAGAAGAGAGAGAGAGAGAGAGAGAGAGAGAGAGAGAGAGAGAGAGAGAGAGAGAGAGAGAGAGAGAGTTTAAACTCTAATTAAAATGAAAAGTTTTTTTTTTTTTTTTTTTGGGGGGGGGGGTTGTTTGTTTGTTTGTTGTTTTGGTTTTGTTTGTTGTTTTCTCTTGTTCAAGCACTTTTAATATCGAAGACAAAGTCTGGGCACGCTAACAAAGTTCAACCCTGAAACAACTGTTTAATCCTTCCTAGCTCTGGTCACCGCACGGTCGGGTTTATTTATGTATGTGAAGTTTACACTTCCAGGCAGCCAGGAAAACAGGAAATAATATAGGAGGTTAAAGCGCTGAAGAACAACAAGACCGCTTAATTGTGCCAACGTAAACCCAAGTTGACAACTTGGGATGATCATTATTTTGAGACACCGGCGCGCGAAATAGAAGATGAAGTAAGTAGCCTACTCGTTAAGACAGTACAACATGAAAATAAAGTACATGTAGAGCATGTACCAGATAACGCATGCAAATTAATGCCTTTTCCTACCAGGAGACAAGTAATAATAATAATAATAATAATAAAAATAATAATAATAATAATAATAATAATAATAATAATAATAATAATAATAATAATAATAATAATAATAATAATAATAATAATAATGGTAATCACGCTCAAAGCTCGGCGATTTGTACCAACATACAGGTTAACATGTTTAACCCACTCTCACACACACAACAAACCCACCTCTATCACTCACAACATGTGGTGTAAAGGCAGGAAGATCGCTACTAGAAGACGGAAAGGAAATCGAATTTTTATTTTTGAATTTTTTTTTAGATTGACTGCATTACTATTATTGAAGGGAGGGAGGAAACCAGAATACCCTGAGAAAACACTTTTCTAGGTATGGGTTTTGTTAATTCAATAATTCAATTCAATAATTTATTTTAACGTCTTTTCACATATAATGTGATTTTAGACCATACAGTCATTCTTAATAATGTTTATATTCTATTTTGTTTTTGTTAACGGGGGGGGGGGGGGGGGGGGGGATTCGATAAATTAGAGTACAGCCTTGGCGTCCCCCGCATGTGATGCCTTTATTGTAAAGTGACCGGCTGTATACTGCCTTCAGTTTTACCATTAGGGTTGTTTCAGCAGATCTTTTATACGGATCAGGAATGAGCCCTCTTTCAACCAAGCTATGGTTCTGATTCGGCTCTTTGCTGTCCGCTGGACCCTATAAACAATGAGTAATTAACTAAGTCCCCTTTGTCCAAAATCATCGTTTAATAGGAATCTACCGTAATAAATTGTATATTGTATTCCTGTAAATGGTTAAATGGCTGGTGATGGTAGTTATAATGTTTACAATAATAATATACTGTAATGCCATTCATGGTAGTTTTCAGTGCGTTTTAAATAAAACTGAATTTCGTTGTTGGCATACATTGCTAGTTCAAGCTGTACATGTGGTAACGTTTGCACATTATATATGTTGTAAAACACTTTGTGTCTGTGGTAAAATATTACCTTCATATTATATATATGTATTAATATACTACCGTACAAATATACAATTGTTGGTGTACAGAGAGCCTTTGTACGACTTAGAGTTACCATTGTTGTTCATTGATTTTATTTCTCGTTTGGCGATAATTGCACATTGTACCTGTTAATTAATTATTCTATTATCGTCGTGTCATTGCAGTACATTTCCATTGTGTATTTATAATGTAATAATGAGTTTGTAAAATTTTCCTCACACTGTGGAACAGAAACGTTAGACAAAGTTTTGAGTAGCAGAGAGATGTAATAATAATAATAATAATAATAATAATAATAATAATAATAATAATAATATATTATTATTATTATTATTATTATTATTATTATTATTATTATTATTATTATTATTATTATTATTATTATTATTATTATTATTATTATTATATGCTATACGCGCCTTATTCCTAAATCAGACTCAAAGCGCGGCGATCTGTAACCAGCACACATACTCACCTGTTACAGACACTCCTACATACACAGCAAACACATACAGGGTGGGCCAATAAAATGTTACCACTTTTTAATCATAAATAAGTTTTTTTAATGAGAACGTTTTCGAAAATGTTTTTCACATAAATGTCCAAATTATCATTTGATCCTATCCTATCCTATCCTGTCCCGTAACCCGGAGGTCGTAGGGGCACCACAGATGATCGTTTAACCAGCATACTCCATCTTTCTCTGTCCTCAGCAACCCTCATGGCTTCGCGTAGTGTCAAACCAGTCCATTCTCGAATGTTGTCATCCCACCTCTTTTTCGGTCTCCCTCTTCTTCTACCTCCTTGCACTGTGCCTTGCAGAATGGTCTTTGCAAGGCTGATGATCTGGTGACGTGGCCATACCATCGGAGTTTCCGTTTCTTCACCACTGTGAGCAGGTCATCGTGTTGTCCAATGGCTTGTGTGATGGTCTGTCGGACTTCGTCGTTGGTGATGTGTTGGGTATAGGAAATGCCCAGAAGTCTTCTGTAGCACTTCATCTCCATGCTTTGTATTCTTCGTTGTAGATCTGCTGTGAGGGTCCATGCTTCGCAAGCATATAGGAAGATGGAGATGACAAGGGATCGCAGCAGTCTTATTTTGGAATGTAGACTGATGGTCCTGTCTTTCCAAATGGGCTTCAACCTTGTCAGGGCAGCAGTTGTTTGTGCGATCCTGGAGAGGATTTCCTGTCGGGACCCATTGTCTGATACAATGGCTCCTAAATATTTGAAGCTATGCACTGTATTGAGGGATTGGCCTTGGACTTTGATGTCCGTGTTGATGCCATTGGTGTTGTTGGTCATCATTTTGGTCTTCTCTGCACTTATTTCCATTCCATAAGCTCTGGAGGTGGTGTCAAGCCTCTGTACAAGCTGTTCAAGTTCTTGTTCCTCTCCAGCCAATCCATCAATGTCATCCGCAAAACGAAGATTGGAGATTGCTCTACCCCCTATGCTGACTGTGCCTTCGTGATCTGCAAGAGCATCTGACATGATGCGCTCTAGGAAAATGTTGAAGAGTGTTGGAGAGAGTAGGCATCCTTGACGCACACCGATTGTTGTTCTGAACCAGTTCCCGATGACGCTGTTATGGAGGACTGCACTGGTAGCCTTGTCATACACGCTTTTGATGACTTCAATAATTTTAGGGCTGATGTTGTACACTTTCATTGTTGTCCATAGAGCTGCATGCCAGACTCGGTCAAACGCCTTCTTGAAGTCTATGAACACATGATATAGATGTTGTTGGTGCTGTAGGTATTTCTCACAGATTATTCTGAGGTATCATTTGATACCAAATCTGATCAATTTTTCCACTGAATTTCCTCAAACAATTCTTTCCTGGAGATAGGCTTATATCATGGCGCACAGACAACTCATGGTCTGCCCACTCTCTCGATCTTTTCCCCTCAGACTACTTCCTATGAGGATAAATGAAGGAGAGAGTGTACTACAACAACCCACAGACCATTGAGGTCCTGAAGATAACATCCGTCATGAAATTCGGAGAATCCCACTTGAGATGTGTAGCAATTTCATCACAAAACTCCAATATGCGTGGTTGCAACTGTAACCCAGAGAAGAGGAGCGTGGATTGAGCATACCATCAATTATTAAACTGTGTACAGAACGAGTGAAAAAGTGAGAAACCTTTGGTATCACATGATAATACCGTGAAGAAAATTTTCGAAAACGTTTTCATTGTAAAAACTTATGTACAATTAAAAAGTGGTAACATTTTATTGGCCCACCCTGTATTCATTACTCAAACATGAAGTGCAAAGGCATGTCGCTATTAGAAGACGAAAATTGAAATCGAAATTTATTTTTGGAAATTTTTGAAAGACTGCGGCCAGTACCATTATTGACGGGAGGGAGGAAACCGGAGTACCCGGAGAAAACCCTCGGTGTCCTGACAAGTCTCGTACCAAAATCTTGCACTGTCTTTGTTTGCATTGCATGTTGCAGTTTACTAAGCCTTCTTTAAAGGTACCCGGCAAGATCAACAATTTCAGCCAAGACGCCTATATTTAAAACATTATATTTATGTAAGTTTCATTGCGTAGCCATGGTACATGCTAAACCACAGCATGTAATATAAGTGTGATCCATTTAATACTTTAGTAATGCGGGTGATGACAACTGCGTTGGAATAGACGAAATTGGTGTGCACTTTCCAAATTTGACTTATTTTGTGCTCTTTTGCTTATATGACATGTTGTTGTTGTTGTTGTTGACATGTTTGCACTCGCTACTGTGTCGCAAGTTAAGCACCGTCCAGTGCGGTTAGCACTTGGATGGGTGTCCGCAAAACGTGAAGCGACAAATAACAACACCCCCTCAACTGTGACTGATTACCTACTCTCTTAAGGGTGGGGAAGGTAAAGCAGCGAGGGAGATAGATGGCATCACCCTCATTACGCTGGCCCAAGATAAGTGTGATCTCCAACATCACGCCTCCCCTACGGCCACAAGGCTATGGGACTACCTTTACCTTTTTACCTTTTTGTTGTTATCATATGACATTTAGGCCTTTGGCAACTTGTGTACGTCCCTTATCTATTTTCAGAATATGTGGACGATAATTTTGTTTCGTGTAAAAAGTCATTTTGGTAGTCCTTATTTTCCAAATGTGACGTTTGAGTAATTTTTAGTGTTTGTCAGCATTCGCCTTTCCCTGTGATCATTAGCGTTGTGGCCATCGATCTGGTATCATCACGTTCACTGCTGTCGTCTTCACTATCTTAATCCTTCTCCTCTTCCTTTGTCTCTTCCTCCTCCTCTTCCTCCTCCTCTTCCTCCTCATCATCATCTCATCATCATCATCATCAACATCAACATCAACATCATCATCATCATCATCATCATCATCATCATCATCATCATCATCATCATCATCGTGATGGTTCAATTTAAATCATGTGATAATTGTATGTGTCATACCCAACATATGTAAGTGTAGCATTTTTCTGATAGTGAAAATAGCCTAATTATCATTGTTAACCTTGAAAGCATTATTTATAAATAATCTTCGAGACCCGGGCGAGGAGTAGTCGAATCCTTTTTGTATATCAGAGCAGTTGAATGTAATTTAAGTATATGTCATGCAATGCTTTTTTTTTCTCCTGAATATTATAACTGTCAGCAAAGCAGTTCATGTGTGAGGTAATAAAGTTCTCTGGTATCTTGTGTGGGTGGGTGTACGTGTGTGTGGGTGTATGTGTGTGTGTATTAAAATTTAAAAAAGGTATAAACACCTATTTTCAAAATTAATTAATTACCTGGTGTGTGTAGAGAAGGTCATATGTAGTCTATATGAAATATGGATAGTGTTGAGAATGTGTTCATGTAATCGTATATTGTTGATGTGCGCTTTTTTTAACCTCACAACCACCACTCACCCCCCACTCCCACCCTACCTTCCTCCCCATCCATGGGAATCATGTCAACAATAGATGGAATCGTATGTCACATGGATTTTTTTCCCCTCTCAGATATTGTATAATGACTGTAACTTTGATCACTGTGAATCATCTCAGAGACGTTTATCATACGGAACTCATTTGCATGTTTGTGTTAATCGTGGTATATCCGTGTGATCACCTTATATTTTGTAGATAATATACCAAGGTTAATTGCTGACTATGTGTGTCTGTACACCTAAAATTAAATATAATTATCTACTTTGTTGTTGACTATATTTGTTATTGTTGGTCACGGATACCCTGTATTTTGTTGTTTTTTCAACCGCTGCTTTGAATCGAGGAAATGCTGATACAAATCTATTTTAGTTCTAACTGCTTAATTAGCTATTACTCGCTGATATTGATATTTATCTTATAATCCTTTTGGGAAAGAATTGTATTGGTAACGCTGCTTTGGATTTTTTATTTATTTATGTATTTATTTTATCGCGGTTTACTTTATTGTACGTTACCTGCTTTCTTACCTTAAAATCGGATTATATCTTTTCAATCTTTTCGAATCTTTATTACCTAATTTGATTTTTTTTTAAAAAACGTCCACTTGATACTTCTAATTGAGACTATAATTATTTGATTAAATATCGTAGCTGAGAAACGAGATCAAATGTGTAAGGGAAATATTAGCACTACTGGAAGATCGCTAATTATAAATTTCGCTAGAACTGGTCAAACTTAAAGCTTCGTCACGATCGAGCTACAAGCCCACTAGGCCTACTATAGATGATTATGCCGTAGTAGGCAGTTGAATTTTAAGGCTCTTATTCTTATTGAAAAACTTCTTGCAGATTCCAATGATTATTCTGTGTGTCTGTGTTCGTTTTGATAACTTAATTAATTAATTGTTTGATGTTGTTGACTGATCAACCTCTAATCGTTGTGGGACTCGATAAATTTGTTGATAAAAATCAACTGTACTCTTGATCAGTTTTACTATAGAATAGTGCGTCTGTCTGTCTGTTTGTCTCTGCCTCTCTCTCTCTCTCTCTCTCTCTCTCTCTCTCTCTCTCTCTCTCTCTCTCTCTCTCTCTCTCTCTCTCTCTCTCTCTCTTTCTCTGTTCTGTTCGTGAGTGCGTACGTACGTTGGTGTCTGTCTGTCTCTCTGTCTGTCTGTCTCTCCTTCTGTCTCTCTCTCTGTGCGTGAGTGCGTACGTACGTGGGTGTGCGTACCGCATTTAATACGCCTTGCGATTTACGTTCACAGGCGCTTGTATCTGGACACGCGAGCGCCTATGCCTGCACTGACGCATAGGCGCTAACCAAAGGGAGACGCGTCAGTGCAGGCATAGGCGCTCGCGTGTCCAGATACAAGCGCCTGTGTTTACGTTGTATATTTCTTATATTTTTTCAAAAATTTTGATTAAATTAACCAATTACTTGCAAAATTAAGTAATATAGAATAATAAATAACATTAACAAACATCTGCCGTTAGCACGGGCTAACAAAACCAAACTTTAAAACATCCAGTCAAAGTTGTCAGTTAGGCGTAACTATTGACGAAAGGTGGTTTGGTAGTGTTATTGCCCTGTTCATTAAGACGAAGTAGTTATTGAGTTCAACGTTTTAGTTTCCCCCCATTTCCCCCTCACTCTCGCCACTTTACCTCCTCTACCCCATTCATTCTCCACAATCCTCTCTCTCTCTCTCTCTCTCTCTCTCTCTCTCTCTCTCTCTCTCTCTCTCTCTCTCTCTCTCTCTCTCAGTCAGTTGGTGTCAGGACCAACCAGAGTAGCTGCGACTTCTAGCACACTCATTGATCACACACACACACACACACACACACACACACACACACACACACATACACACACACCCCACACACACACATATATATATATATATGTATATATATACATATATGCAAATAACAAGACGCATGTTGTAGAAGTCGGTGTACCAGTCTTTGTTTGCAGTGATCATTATCCTGTTTGTTTGACCTGGAAAAAGAAAGGAGCTAAAATACCCAAACCAGGACACAAAACAATAACATACAGATCTTTTTCCAAATTTATTACCAAATGATTTTCTCTTTGACCACAGCAACAGCGCTCTATCAAATGGTTATAATGTTACTAACCCTGATGTTACTTTATCATACTGGTATGACACTTTTATGAATATATACAATAAGCATGCTCCTATGTATACTAACACCTCCATGGCGATACACAGAACTGCAAAATGCCATTAATTTGAGAGATTATTTAAAGAAAAGTGGTAAAGAAGATGAATACAAAAAACAGAAAAATGCAGTAACTTTACTCAAAAGAAAAAAAAAGAAAACATTTATTAAAACTTTAATCTCGTCCAAAAACAGTTCTAACACAATTTGGAAAGCAATGAATCACTTAACAAACAAATTAAGAATATCAATTCAATTCAATTCCATACAACTTTATTTATCCACATAGGGCAATTACAAGATTTATCAACAGTAATTAAAGATATTTCCCTGATATTCTGAATTTACATTTTGTTAAAACGTCTGATAGGATTATTACTATTGACAAATCGAAAGAAAACAATCTAGGTAAATTAGCAAAGTTTTGTCATTCTAAGAAGGTTAAAGTACTAGACATTCCTTATTTGTCTACATAATTTGTACACAAAGCACTAACAAACCTTAAGCAAACAAATTCAAGAGGAGTGGATGAACTGGATAGTAAAATATTAAAATTGTTTGCGTCATTTATTACTAACACTTTAACGTATATATACAACCTGTGCATAGACAAAACACATTTTCCTATAATGTTAAAAAAAGCTAAGGTTATACCCCTTTTCAAGAATAGTGATAGCACTGACACGTCGAACTATAGGCCTATTTCGACTCTTTCTACTCTCTCTAAGCCTCTTGAAAAGCACATAAATAATACATACTATTCGTGATCATTTCACTGAAAACAGCCTCTTACATGAAAATCAGTCTGGTTTCAGACCTATGCACCCTTGTCACACAGCTCTTACATCTATAATAGTACATTGGCTAAACAATATTAATAAGGGACAATTTTCTGGAACATTATTTGTTGACTTCGCAAAAGCTTTTGATGTAATAGACCATGACCTTCTTCTACGTAAACTAAAACTATATGGCATTCATTCTAAATCTCTTGAATTTCTTAAATCCTTTATTTCTGACAGAGAACAGTGTGTTTATGTAAATAACCAAAAGTCACAATGTGAAATTGTTACAGCTGGAGTACCGCAAGGATCTGTTTTAGGACCTTTGTTATTTTCTATCTACATAAATTATCTCCCCCTTTATATTTCTACTTCTGTCAACTCTTCGCTGATGACACTACATTACATTCTCAAAATACAGACTTGAATAATCTCTCCTTATCGTTACACAAAGGGGCTAGTGAACTACAGGAATGGACTGAATACAACCACATTGCCCTCAATCCAGACAAAACAAAATCCATGCTAATTGCAACTAGACAGAAAAGACAAAATGTATCTATAAACCTTCTTTCATTAAAAATTTGCAATACAATAATTGCTGAAGTACAATGTCATAAGCTTCTTGGTGTAACTATAGACAATAATTTGTCCTGGGTAAAACCTATCCTATCCTATTCTATCCTGTCCCGTAACCCGGAGGTCGTAGGGACACCACAGATGATCGTTTTACCAGCATACTCCATCTTTCTCTGTCCTCAGCAACCCTGATGGTTTCGCTCAGTGTCAAACCAGTCCATTCTCGAATGTTGTCCCCCCACCTCTTTTTCGGTCTCCCTCTTCTTCTACCTCCTTGCACTGTGCCTTGCAGAATAGTTTTTGCAAGGCCTGATGATCTGGTGACATGGCCATACCATCGGAGTTTCCGTTTCTTCACCACTGTAAGCAGGTCATCGTGTGTTCCAATGGCTTAATTGTGTGATGGTCTGTCGGACTTCGTCGTTGGTGATTTGTTGTGTATAGGGTAAACTGGATAAAACATATATCAAATATTAGAAAAACTATTTCTAAAAGGACATACCAATTATCAAGGATAAAGCATTTATTAAATTTACATCCTCGTAAACTGTAATTTTATTCCGGTCATATTCAGTCATTTAGTGATTATTCCTCTACTATTTGGTATTCTGCTATTGGCAATGCAATGATCGAAGCCTTTAATTAGAATTCACAAACGTGCAATTAAACAAGTTATATTTAAACAAAACAAAAATCTCTCCAGATGACTATAAACGGATCAATATTCTACCTCTTACCGACAGACTAAAATTTAATAAAGGTGTTTTCATGCACAAGGTCCTTTCTGTCAATGCGCCTTCCTATCTTTCTTCTCTTTTTTCCAAAAAAAAAAAAAACTGCCAGATCGTTCACAAAATTAAATGTTCTAATTCCAAGAATTGGTCTCTTCAAAACTAGTCTATAGTTTATCCCGGTTCCACTTTGTGGAATAACTTTCCTGAGGATCTCCGCACTCCAGCATCTAAATTTACGTCATTTAGAACACGTCTCCTAAAACACATTAAAAATTAAATACACATTAATTGTTAATGTTGTTGATTGATATTAACAACGTTAATTTGATTTCAATTGTTTGAAAATGATTTTATCTAATGATGACTTTGTTTATTTGTTATTGTTCCATGATGTAAATGTTAGCCTATAACCTTAAGTGGTTTTAATATTATTTGTTAAAGCCCCAAGGGCAAGATGTAAAAAAGCGCATCCAGCGCTTACTCTTTTACCATTGCAAAATAAGCAATTATTGTTGCTGTTGGGTCAGCTTGGGAATATTGGACGCTTTCTGCCATATGGTCACTGGGGCTTCCTATGATATTATTATTTAGCAATGTAGGCGTTTTCTATGTGTTTTGTTGATATTGTATAATGATGTTTATATTTTAATTTGTTTTTATAAACGGGGGTTTGATAAATTAGAGTATAGCCTCAGCGTCCACTGCTTGGGATGCCTTTATTGTTCAGTGACCGGCCGGTGGAGTGCCTTCGGTGTTACCACTAGGGTTGTTTCAGCAGATCTTCTATACGGATCAAGGGTGAGTCCTCTTTCAACCAAGCTGTGGTCCTAATTTTGTGGTCCTGATTCGGCTCTTTGCAGACCGCTGTACCCTGTAAGCAATGAATAACTAACTATAACTTAATTTTATTTGTTATTTATTTACTTATCTATTTTATTTGTTTTGTTTTATTTTATTTTTACGTACGTGTGTGTGTGTGTATGTGTGTGTGTGGGTGGGTGTGTGTGTGTGTGTGTTTGTGTATGTGTATGTGTGTGCGCGCGGGGGCGCACATTCCGCAGCAGGGAAAAGCCCGAATTCTGGGGTCAGCATTCGTCGATTCGTGCATCGTTTTGCGCATTCATAATTGTATTATTACGCAAAGATACGGAATACAATTTTGATAATTAGCGTTATGATTATAGTTAGTTCGAATTTAGATTAGGGTTAGGGTCATGGCTAGTGTTACGGGTAACTGTAATCCTAGGCCTAGACTAGACCTATTTTCACAAGCATAATTCTGGCATATATTCCGGTCTATAACGAATGTTTTGGGTTAAACGATTCGCACGAAGAACGAGAACTCCTCCTTTCCGACTGAAAGGAACCAAAAGCGAAATGTTCTTTTACTCCGTCGTTCAAGACATTTTCCAGCAATGGAGTTACAAGGTGGCCTCCTGGGGATTATGGAGCAAATGAGGAAGACAAAATGTGATATGAAGAAGACTGAATTGCTGAAATCTGTGACAGGGTCAGTGCGGAATACGAGAACTGAACTGATGCGGGCAAGCCTGCAAACCACTTTGCTCTCGCCACTGTTTAAAGATGTGGTACATCTTGCTATTCCTGCAGAATTTTCTGACCGCGAACATTTAATCTTCGAGAAAGAGGACTTTGCGACGCTGACAGACAGAACTGAAACTGTGCTGAACTTTCTGCATGCTGTATTCGACGTGTGTTGTCAGTGTTGTGATTTTGAAACAAAGCCATTTGATGAAAGTGTTCCACTTCTTATTGTTGTTTTATCGGCCAACATCAGGCACTCCTTGTGGTCGAAGGACTCTGTGCATAAGCTGACCCTTCTTGTTTTGAACCAGCTTAGAATCTTGTACAGAGTGGACTCATTATCAGAATTCATGATGCTTGATCTTACCAGCAAAGTGCAGAGTCCAAAAAGCAGCCTGCTAGGACAGTATTTAAAAGCTGTTAATCCACGAATGTTAAAAGAAAACTGGCAAGCCAACCCCACATTTGTGGAATCATTTTTTTATATTCTGACCCAGATGGTGAAGTTTCCTCATCTGAGTGAACATTTGGACAGGGTTCTGCCGCCATTACTGATGTTTGTAGACAGTCACAGAACGGAGGACAAAATGATCGGCATTCAATGCCTCCATCATATTGCGTGCAACGCCACTAATGAAGAATTGAGATGGTAAATAGTTTTCTTTTAGGAAAAAAACAAACGAAACAAAAAACTTGTTTTCATGCCTACAGCAAAACAGTAAAATCTGTCATTGCTGAATACTTCAAGGGAAACAACTTGTGATGAATTATGTACATAATCACTATATCAGTCTGTTCTGCCTCTGGTGCTCACTCACTTTTTTTTTTTTTTTTTTAAATTTTAATAAGTATTTATTTATTTGTTGGTAACACAAAAACAGACAATGAATTGTTTCTCCACACCGTAGCCTTGCACAAAAATGTAACATATAAGTGATTCAATACATGTATATGTCAGGGGTGGGAATTGTCCGCCATTTGGCGGATTTCCGCCATAAAAAAAATCCCATCCGCCAAAAACAATAATGCTTCCGCCAAAAAAATTTTTTTAAAAAATTTACACTATTGCGGTGTTTAGACACAGCGCAACAGAAGTCTCACCGGAAGTGAGAGGTCGAGGTCGTTGTACTTAATCACCGTCATCATGTCTTTAAAGGCTATGATTGTACAGCGTGGTGAAACTTTTCAAGAAGGTTTTGGCGTCAAAAACAAATGGAGGTGGGAGTGGTTGGAGTACAAAGTCAATGATGATCGGCTCAGCCTATTTATTCGCAAGCTGAAGAAGCCAGGCTTGCTATATTGATGTTGGAGCTATGTTTAGTTTTGACAGCTGATATTCAGATGTTGAATATACAGCTGTGTACATGTTCAGCTAATATACAGTACAGCTCTCTCTCTCTCTCCCTCTCTCTCTCTCTCTCTCTCTCTCTCTCTCTCTCTCTCTCTCTCTCTCTCTCTCACATAATCACTGTACATCACACTACATGTATACAGATAAAAATCCTTTTTGAATTTATGTTATTTTCTTTATGCAACGTGTCTGTTAGTTGTACATTGTTTATCAGCATAACATCACAGCATTATATTCTTTGGTCATTCAAACAAAAAGCACAAGAAAAAAAGACAAAAAAGAATGTTTTTCATACTTCAAAACTACTTACATTTTGCAATCAGAATACGCCAGATTGCACAGATTTTGTTCTTGATTTTGAAAATTTTCCGGGGGGGCATGCCCCTGGACCCCCCTAATTTCCTTTATTTTTCACTTCAGCAATTCCCACCCCTGATATATAAATTGCATTAATTATACAACAATTATACATTGAATTTAGGATGCAGGGTTCAGCCTGACACAAAAAAGCTATGGGCCATTGGGCCCCTCGGATCAAATTTCAATGGGCCATGATTTCAGCAGTAATTTACGTACATGTAAAAGATAACCTGGAGATATTATTACAGAAATTAAAACAAAATAGATTATTGTGAGTGTGCATGTGTTGTGAAGCATGTTTACCAACAAAACAATAACCAGAACAGGGATCAGTATTTTGATTTGACTCGGGGCTCACACAATCATCTTGCGTAGGATTAGCGGCGGTAAACTGTGGTTTAACAGCAGCAAACGACAGTCTAGACTGTCCTACCTCAAGTTTAGGTGTGTTTTTTTTCGGGGGGGGGGGGGGGGGGGGGGGGGGGGGGGGGAAGGGAGGTGGGGGGGGGGCATTTTCAAAGCGGCACAAAGAAAAACACAAAATCCTCCTTGCACTGACACAACATACGCGCAGACAAATAGCAAATTCTGATTTGGAAGAATCGTACAACACTTCTTATTAGCTGAAAGATCAACATCCGGGCCCTCGTAGCCAATCGCTGAACTTGCCTTAGCAAAAGCACGTTTGTCGCCTCCAATACAGTGCACTGTTATTGTGGTGGCGCACTGGTACCAAAAATCGAAGCGCCATTCGTCCCCTGGCAAGAATTGGAGATGGGTCATTTTTAATTTTTATGCGTCAATGGCGCAGGGCGCGCTAGTAAACTGATCCCTGGGATGTATACTGCAGGTTTGGCAGAGCTGATGTAATGTACTCAGCATTGAAACATCTGATCTACTCACGTGAGCCCGAGATCATCAGACTGCTTCACCCTGCTCTGCAGGTCATCCTGCCAATCATTGACAGAGACCCTGCACACCCTGTCCCACCCACACAACCTAAGGAGATGGATGCCGTCTTTACAATTCTGCTCTCCAGCGCTCTCACAGAGAATGGACTTGTCATGAGGCGACTTTACACCCAGCTTATAGCTGACTATATTGATGCTTTGGGTAGGTCTGTGTTGTTTTTGTTGTGCAAATAAAGGTTCAGTCTTTGTATTAAGTAAAAAAAGTTTTATTTGTTATTTATACTGTATATATATATATATATATATATATATATATATATATATATATATATATATATATATATATAGATATATATATATATAGATATATATATATATATAATCACATTCTTCCACATCAAATAATGACACATTTTGTCTTCTTCAGGTATATGTGTGGTCAGACACCTGCATCGACTGGTCACTTTGGTGACGGACTACTTGGAGGTGTATGATGGGCCTGATGAAGTTTCCCGCCTCAACACTCTTCATATTCTGTCCTCCCTCCTGCAGACCGCCTGGCCTCGCGTGCCACACCACGCTAATGCCATCCTCACTGGCCTTTTGAAGCTCATCCAAGATGTCTGCTGTGACAAGACCACGACGCCAGAGAGCGTAAAACAGAGACTGTTAGACGGGGCCGTCTCATGCTTGAACCTGTTGAAGCAGCTGAGCCCTGAGGTCGAGCCATGCTTGGAGGCCGTCATGAAGTCACAAGACTTGTCTGATGTGGCGAGCATTTTGGGGAAAGTGATTTCTTGATTACCATCTGCTTGGCAAGGTTTTATGTGAGAGTTTGGGTGAGTAAGCGCACCCCCCCCCCCCTCCATTGACATGGATGACAGAAGTAGTGTCCAGGCGACCTATCCTATCCTATCCCGTAACTCGGAGGTCGTAGGGGCACCACGGATGATCGTTTAACCAGCGTACTCCATCTTTCCCTGTCCTCAGCAACCCTGATGGTTTCGCTCAATGTCAAACCAGTCCATTCTCGAATGTTGTCCTCCCACCTCTTTTTCGGTCTCCTACCTCCTTGCACTGTGCCTTGCATAATGGTCTTACCAGGCGACCTACTGTTCCAGATTTGTTGATGAAAACAGAACAGATAGTGTTCGTTACTGGTGCAGTTTTGATTTAAAATTGAAAGCTCTAGGCTTTTGGTACGAGGTTGTGTGCATATGTGTTAAGCATGCAGATGGGTTGGTGAAATGAGCAATGTTTGTCAACATTAGTTTCACGTAGCTGTAAGTAGGTGTTTGTGTTGCGTAGTCAGTTTAAATAAAAGCTCTCAGGATTTTACAAATAGTTATGCTTTAAATTGTGTTTAATTTAATTTAACTATACGGTTGGTTGTTATTTATTGTATATAAACCACATTCTTAAGAAAAGATGTGAAATTAAACCATTTAAAAAGCTCAACTGTTGTGGATACAGTTCTGCTGAGTTACCTGGTGCAAACTGGAAGCAAGATTCAGATTTCTTATTTGGTCTTGTTGAATGACAATTAATGAATTATATTTTTTTAAATCCAATTTGTACAGAATATGTGCTTTAATATTATATTAAATTTAAGCAGTTATTCACTGATGCTACAACAAAATTTTAATATCTTAGGAATTAACATTATGTGGTGAAGATTAGGAAGCTCGAGATTGTCATTTTTGGAAAGTCGTCCGAATGTGTATAATCGCATGCATTTAGAAGTGTGTATGCTTTGTCTATGAGAAAGTAGAAGTGGAATCTAAGAGAAAGTAGAAGTGGAATCTAAGAGAAAGTAGAAGTGGAAACGACAAAACAAGAGGCTTGTAAAATTGTGCATATTGCAATTATTAAAACCTTCATCAAGACAAAAGTCGTATAATTATGGCTACTCCATTCAGGCAATTTACTGAAATGATAGTAGTGATCAATCAAGGTGCAAATGCAGAGCATATATAAAATATAGTTACACACAAGTGTGAGAGAGAGGGAGGGAGTGCTAGTGAGGGACAGAATACAAATGGAAATGAAGCATAAATTAATAAGCGTAGTTAGTTATTCTTTGCTTACAGAGTCCAGTGGACTGCAAAGAGACAAATCAGGACCACTAAATCAGGACTGCTACTTACTTGAAAGAGGATTCACTCCTGATCCATATAAAAGATCTGCTGAAACAATCCTAGTGGTAACAATGAAGGCACTCCCCTGCCAGTCACTTTACAATAAAGGCACCCCATGCAGGGGAGGCGGAGGCTATACTCTAATTTATCGAACCCCCGTTTACAAAAACAAAATAAAATAAAATATAAACATGATCAGTGATGCACATGTTTTGGGACCCTAATAGGACATGATGTCCTAAACACAAAAAAACAATAGGACATGATGTCCTGAATACAAAAAAGTAATAGGACACTGGCATTGTTGCCAAAAAGTCTTGTTGTTTACTTGGTATTACTGAACAGTAAAGAGGCACTTCGAAACAGTGAAAGTTCAATTCTTGAAAATGTAGGTTTTTTTCTTTCTTTCCACTTCTTTACAATCCGGTGAACATACATACTCTTTTGAATCGTTTTCAGTGTACTTCCTTTGAGATATCAAGAGATTGAATGTTTTCTGCATGACTGTCTTTCTCTGCATAACAGGGCCAAATTTTGCGAGAGGCAGATTTTCTTTTATTAGCCAGTTTACAGCTCTGTCTGTGGTGATCATTGCCTCCTCCTGATTTGTCAACAATAGATCCTCACAAATCTCTTCATTGTGTTGCTCTTGGGGCACTTGGATTGCTAGTTTGTGACTAGCTGTAGTTAAATGATCTTCCAATGCACTTTAAAAAAAAAAATTTAACGTAGCGTAAGCCGCGAGCATACGAGTTTTTTGCTACACCAGAACTTTTAAATACTGTACAGAACATGGCCTTTTTTTTGATCGTCAAATGTTACCCACGACTTTTGAAAAACGCGATCAACACAAGTACTAGTAGGCCGACTCGAAGTTGACGGTTTCTCGGCTTCGCTACCATCGGCATCGGAAGAATTCTCCACAGATCGTGTAGGCTCTGCTTCTTTTAATGTGCTGGAAACTGAATTACCCGCAAATAAGACGGTTATTGAGATTTGGTTTTTATCCGCCTTCAGTCTTTTTTTCGCAGACATTTTCCATAATTTCGATCGAATGTTTGGCTTACCAAAAGTACAAGTACAACGCCAACACAGATCCAACGTAAACTCAAGTCGCGAGCACCGATTGACTAAAAAAAAGCTGTTTATGTTTCAAGGGCGCTGGTTGGCTGTTTTGCTTTGTGGCTCGGGATAAAAATAGCAATCCCATGCAGGCGATGACAAGGGAGATAAGGCATATAATATACGTTTCAGCATGTAGACGGCTTGTTTTGCTTTCCGTCTAGCGCTGCATAAACGTTTCGCCCTCTCCGCAAAATACGCGAAAACTATCGGACACGTGTCTGACTCGCCATCGTTTTAATCGGACAAGGTGTCCGCCTTGAGGTTTGACAATCGGACATTAAAAAAAACAAGCGGTCAATGTCCGGTGTCCGGGCAACTTGTGCATCACTGCATGATAAAATATCAACAAAACACATGCATATAAAATGCCTACATTCTAAATAATAATATCATAGGAAGACCTAGTGACCATTTGGCAGAAAGCGTCCAATAATCCCAAGCTGACCCCACAGACCCCAGACACAAATGAGAGTTTTTGAAGAGTTTTGAAGAAAAAAAGTAGGTGACTGGTCTAGCAAAGAAGATAGTATAGTATATTGATAGAACAGAGTAGGAATTAAAAAGACAGCGACAGTGGGAAATTAAAACATTAAATTTCCAGAAGTGTGGATACTATTTATACAGAAACCCAGGCACCCCAACGGGGGAATTAATAATTCGTTATTTAGTTATTCATTGCTTACAGGGTCCAGCAGACTGTAAAGAGCCGAATCAGGACCACAAAATCAATACCACAACTTGGCTAAAAGAGGACTCGCCCCTGATCCACATAAAAGATCTGCCGAAACAACCCCAGTGGTAACACTGAAGGCACTCCACCAGCCGGTCACTGTACAATAAAGGCATCCCACGCAGGGGATGCTGAGGCTATACTCTAATTTATCGAACCCCCGTTCACAAAAACAAAATAGAATACAAACATTATACAATATCAACAAAACATATACATATAAAATGCCTACATTGCTAAATAATAACATCATAGGAAGCCCCAATTATTATTTATTATTATTATTAGCTAATTTCAAAACTTGTGAAGCATGTGGTAAGAGAATGACTAGCAGAACATTGGACATCATTCTGCGTGTGTTTTGTTGTTGTTGTTGTTTAAATCATTATTACAATGAATAACACACTATTTTACTATGGGGGTTTTAGATCGTTCGTGAACTTCCTCATCCCCCTGGTAGTGCTAATCGTCTGCTACACACGCATCTTCCTCAAGATCGCACAGAAAGCTTCGGAGAACCAGAACAGTCAAATGAACAAACGACAAAGCTTCAAACCTGGAAAAGTAAGATTTTTTTTTTTAATCTTTAGAATACAAGATGGAGTACGCTGGTTAAACGATCATCTACGACCCCCGAGTTACTGGATAGGATAGGATAGAATACAATTGTTGCATTTTATTAGTCATCAAAGTGGGCGGAAGTTGGGAGTGGTGAAACCGGGCCGCTTCGCTTGGAATCCTCTGCGCAGCGTTACCGTCCATGTTACGTGTTGCACTATGGCAGCGTTCATCACTTTTCGTTTTTATATAGTGCTATTTCAGCTCAAAAGGTATGCAAGGGCTCTTGCCGTCACATGATCTAACTCAAGCAACCGGAGGCGCCCAAGCACGTTCTGCTCTGCCTCAGGTGCATCAAGAGTAAAAACAGCATAAAGAGGGCAGATTATTTTGTTACAAAAAAAATGTTATGTTATGAATAACCATTGATTCACGACTCAAGGGCACAAACCCAGGTCATAATGTATCCTTCTTATTATTTCAATTAAAAACAAAAAAAAACTATTTTATTTGTATACTTGCATACTTTTTTTTAGAACGTCCCAATTTCTTTAAAAGGTCCGTATATTTTTCAATTTGCACAGTGGATAAACTTTTATAAGACATTTTCCACTTTTTATTTTTATTTTTTTTTTTTTTTTTTTTTTTGGGGGGGGGGGGGGGGGGGGGGGGGGGGATATGGGGGTGGAAGATTGCAGTTCAACTTAAATTGTTAGATTTGTTTATAATTATTTTTGTGTGTTTATGCCTATGAACGAAGTGGTCTAAATAATGTTACTTTATTTTGTTTATTATTTATTACCTTTAAATTGTAAAATAATTTCTATGGGGTTTCTTTTCTGTAATAAAGCTTGACTTTTTTTTTACTTGACTTGACTCAAGCGTGTACCGGTGAAAAGACATTGTACAATAAAATACGGAATTGATGATGTCACAGGTGCACCTGACCAGCACAGCCTCCTCGTCACTGCCCAAGGCTAAGATCAAGACGTTGAAGATGACGCTGGTGATAGTCATCTCCTTCATCGTGTTCGGCCTGCCTTACTTCGTGGCGGAAATGATCATGAGTTACGGGGATTACAAGTCGCTCAACGAACAAGTCTACGCCATCTTGGGCGGCGTGGCGCCTGCCAATTCGGCTGCCAACCCCTACATTTTTCTCCTGTTTTCTGCCAATATGCAGGTTAGGCAGGCTTTTGTTTAGTAGACTGATTGATTGATTGTTTTTGAGTACGTGATTTGGATCATTTGCTTGTTCCCAGTCAACCCATAGGTACCTGGCCCTGTTTGGAACAGGGGAAGGTAAGTTAGCGAGCGAGAGAGAGAAAGAGAGAGAGAGAGAGGGAGGGGGGGAGACAGACAGACAGAAACAAAGAGAGATTGGTACTGCACCGCTGTCGCGAAACTGGCACAAAAAATGGAGGTCCCAAACGCACCTCGATCTCCAACCACCAAAAAGGTTGCGGGAACACCTGTGGCTTTACCACAGTACTAATAGGAACGGGAGAGAAGGGTACTTGCTTAATTCATATGGCATCGTGAAGTGCACTTAAAAAATGTTGAACAAATCTCCGTTGGGCACTTACATTACTAAAACTGTCTCGTTATTTAAGGTGCATTAAGACTTCTTTGTCGACTGTTGCAGTGTCTGCGTGGTTTGAAGCTGTGCCCGGCGCAGGCGGAGACGAACCGACGCCACTTCATGTACAGCACGGCCAGCACGCGCTCCGACTACTCGGCCAACTACTCTCGCACGCCGCACCTGGTCACCACCGACACGTACGAAATGTCCTCGCTGAAGTGACGCCAGCCTCTTTGGCCGGCCAGACCTGCCTCGCCTTCACGGAGGTCAGAGGTCGTCGAACAGGTCAGCCCTCGCTCAGCCAGGGGTCAGTTTGACCCGCAGGCCAAAAGTCCGCGTCTCGCCGCCTCTAGAGGGCAGAAGTTCGGACCCAGCGTCGTCACCTTGCCGCTGCCCAACGCTCATCACGCATGGAGGAACCAGGCTTTGTAGACAGAGAGGCATTTGTTTTGTCTCGTGGCGATCTAGGCTTCTTGACGGATGGAAGGAATCCGGTCGGGGAAATAGAACAGATATGTTCTTTGTGGAATGAACTAGAAGACGGTGCAGACAACACACTATTTAACGTCCGTGTTGCAGGCAGATAACATACTGTTCTACACCTATTTATTCCTAAGGTGTAGAGGAGACTTCTTGGGCAGTCTTCGGGACAAACGTCTTCACAAATCAGTGGGATGAATCCCGAATGCAGACCTAGCTACACGCTATGTGGAAATTCGGATCGACGGATCGACCCTCCGACTGACTGAGGCGACATCCGGCCTGCCACTGAATGTGTCCATTGTGTTGAATGCTAGTGACCTAGCCACACGCCCGTGGCTTTCACAGCAGGCATTATATTAAAAACATGTTCTCTGGTGTACATTTCTTGGGTAGTCATAATAATGTCTTTTGAGAAAAAGTTTCTCAGAATGCCATTAATCGAAACACGAAATGATGCTGACTTGGTCCACGCATGGCTTTGGAGTATGTAAAACGAGAACATAGTAAACTTATTACAACCTCTGGTTTTAATCTCAATATTTCTGGAACAAGCGTTCTCAGAAAGCAATGGGACAGATCAAATTATATACTGCCTTGATTATATGCTTCATGGAGAAACCAGATGAGTTCGTTAGCACAGAGATTCTTCAAATTAATTAATGATTATAAATACGGACTTTGAGGGCGAGGGTCATTGGTATACCTGTTACGGAGTACAGATGCTGATGAGGCAACAATGTTTTCTATAAACTAGGTGTACCTGATTGTATATATACACACGATAATAATCACGATATTAACTCACTCATTTCATTCGTGTTTGTTTGGCGGCAGGGATAGCTCAGTGGTCAGAGCGCATACTTGTGTGAGTGCGTCTTGGGCGACGTGGGTTCGAATCCTGACTTCAGCAATCTATTTTGTGATTGCTGGGTATTACGGGCCAGCGTCTTGAGAAGCTCTCTGAGCTTGTAAGTGCGCTATATAAAAGAAATCTCTTTTTTTTTCTTTTTGTATATTTATATATACATTTATTTATTTATTTATTTTTATTTCTATTTTTTTTAAGGGGGGGGGGGGGGGGAAGGAGCGGGGGACGCCACGAGCGTAAGAAATACGGAAAGAAAACGATATTCCTAATGGATAATATAATGGATTACGACAGGAGTGCCCAATACGTCGATCGCGATCGACCGGTCCATCGCGAAGGCAGTGTGACTGAGTAGATCGCATACAAGTAAAATACAAAATTGACGTCAGCCTATTATATGACCATATATATCATATTAGTGGTTTTGTACCCTGGCAAGCCAGGGTACACAGGTTGCTGTTTAAAATGTTTATTTATTTATCTCAGAAACGGTTAAACATTCGGTAAGGAAATGTCGGCTATAACGATTTCGCGGGTTTTGAGCGCACAGCAGGCCGATCGGCAGCGCCCAGCACCTGCCCAGATCAGCGTCCATACCGGACAAACTTTACAGTAGAGGCGAAGAAAGACTTCCGGCTAAGCAATTTATATATATAGATGTTTTGCATTTTGGTGGTAGGTAGATAATTTGGGCTTGGTCATTTTAAAAGTAGCTCGCATGCTGGAAAAGTCATAGTGTGGGCAACCCTGGCTTACTTTGACGTTTTAGCGAAAAGACAAATAGTCAAAGTTCCGTCCCTTTGCTTGCTTATTCCGACTCACGCCAGCGCTTCAAAATGCCGCGAACGCCGTCGTTGAAGCCCTCCGATTCGAAAGGTGTGGCAAAGCTCAGTACATATTTTGGGAGCAAAGGAGGTAATTATTAGTTTGATAATTTAATCTTACAAGTAAACAACATATCCTATCATATCCTATCCTATCCTATCCTAACCTATCCTATCCTATCCCATAACTCGGAGGTCGTAGGGATGATCGTTTAACCAGCGTACTCCATCTTTCCCTGTCCTCAGCAACCCTGATTGTTTCGCTCAGTGTCAAACCAGTCCATTCTCGAATGTTGTCCTCCCACCTCTTTTTCGGTCTCCCTCTTCTTCTACCTCCTTGCACTGTGCCTTGCAGGGTGGTCTTTGCTAGACCTGATGATCTGGTGACGTGGCCATACCATCGGAGTTTCCGTTTTTTCACCAGTGTGAGCAGGTCATCGTGTTGTCCAATGGCTTGTGTGATGGTCTGTCGGACTTCGTCGTTGGTGATGTGCTGGGTATAGAAAATGCCCAGAAGTCTTCTGTAGCACCTCATCTCCATGCTTTGTATTCTTCGTTGGAGATCTGCTGTGAGGGTCCATGTTTCGCAAGCATATAGGAAAATGGAGATGGGAGCGCAGCAGCCTTACCTTGGAATGTTTACTGATGGTCCTGTCTTTCCAAATTGGCTTCAGCCTCGCCAGGGCAGCAGTTGTTTGAGGGATTGGCCTTGCACTTTGATGTCCGTGTTGATGCCATTGGTGTTCTTGGTCATCATTTTGGTCTTCTCTGCACTTATTTCCATTTCATAGGCACTGGAGGTGTTCTCAAGCCTCTGTACCAGCTGTTCAAGTTCTTGTTCCTCTCCAGCCAATCCATCAATGTCATCCGCAAAACGGAGGTTGGAGATTGCTTTTCCCCCTATGCTGACTGTGCCTTTGTGGTCTGCAAGGGCATCTGACATGATGCACTCTAGGAAGATGTTGAAGAGTGTTGGAGAGAGTAGACATCCCTGACGCACACCGATTGTTGTTCTGAACCAGTTTCCGATGGCGCTGTTGTGGAGGACTGCACTGGTAGCCTTGTCATACAGGCTTTTAATGACTTCAATAATTTTAGGGCTGATGTAGTACACTCTCATGGTTGCCCACAGAGCTGCATGCCAGGAGGCACTGTGGTCTAATGGTAGTGCTTCGGCTTGCGGATCGGAAGGTCCCAGGTTCGAGCCCTGGCCGGGCCATTGTGTTGTGTCCCTGAAAAAGACACTTTACTCCTGTTTTCCTACTCCTTCGGATGAGAGTATAAACCGAGGTCTAGTCTGTGTCGCATACATTCCATCATAACGGACTTTAAAGATCCTGACGCTCCTGTCCTAGACGGGTGAGTGCCGGTGACAAGAAAACACCCAGCATGCACCTAGGTCCTTCTCCCCCATCCCTGGCTGCCCAGGATTGTGCTCAGTTGTCCGGGCGTCAGACCATGCGCCCAAAGGCTGCGGGTGGGCGTCTCGGGCGGCTTGAGTTAGATCCTGTATCGGCAAGCGCCTTGAGCAGCTCTTGAGCTGGAAAAGCGCTATATAAGAACGATTAAATAAAAAAAATAAAAAAAAGATTCGGTCAAACGCCTTTTTGAAGTCTACGAACACATGATATAGACGTTGGTGCTGTAGGTATTTCTCACAGATTTTTCTGAGGTTGAAAATCTGTTCAGTGGTACTTCGCCCTGCCCTAAATCCTGCTTGCTCTTCGGCTATGATTTGTTCAGCTTGGGTCTGGGGTTTCAACCTGTTGAGTATTATTTTCAGGAGGACCTTGCTGGGATGGCTGATGAGGCTGATGGTGCGGTAATTTTCACATTCCTGAAGATTACCTTTTTTGGGAAGAGTGATGGCAAGCGACTGGGTCCATGGTGTAGGCCACTCCCCACTCTGCCAGATCTTGTTACAGATAATGGTGAGTGCGTCGATCATCGCTTCTCCTCCTGCTTGAAGCAGTTCCGCGGGTATGTTGTCCACTCCCGCTGACTTCCCCTTCTTCACCGATTGCACTGCTGCCTCAACTTCTTCTCGGAGAATTGGGAGGATTTCTTCTTCTTCTCTGTTCTCTGGGCATGCTAGAACTGATGGGTCGCCGTTTGGTTTGTGGTTGTAAAGGTCAGAGCAGTACTCTGTCCATCTGTCTAAGACTTCTTGTTCTTCTGTAAGGCATAAGCCAGACTTGCTTTGGATCGTGGAGACCTTGGGCTGTTTAACACTTGTCAGCCGCTTCACAGTCTGGTAGGCCTTCTTGCTGTTGTTCTTGTTCAGACTGTTCTCTATTTCCTGGCGTTGATCTTCTATCCAGTTCTCCTTTGCTGTGCGCATGCCTTTTCGGATTTCATTGTTAATTTTTCGGTAGGCATCAGCTCCCTGTGAGGTGTTGTTTTCTTTTTCATCTCTCTTTGTTTATCACACAGGTCCAAAAGTTCAGGTGTGATCCACAGCTTCTTCTTTGACCGGTGCTTTCCAAGGATCTCCGTGGCGGCATCTGTCACAGCTAAGTTGAAGGTGGTGGTCATGGTGTTGACAACTACTTCACCAGCTCCCAAAATGAGCAGTGGTGAAAATTTTCCTCCAATTGTGGCCTCAAATATTTCTGCCGCCTCCGGGTCTTGCAGTTTGTCCAGGTCGAACTTCAGTCTAGTGCACTTTGCTGTGTTTACTCTCTTCAAGTGAAGCCGAAAAGACATCATCATAAGATTGTGGTCACTTCCGATGTCTGCTCCTAGAAAAGTGCGTGTCCTCCAAATGTTGATGCTTGATCTGAAGCGTTTCTTGACCATCATTAGCATTTACCGAGTAAGTCCCTTTAATAGAATTTTGGAAACCTCCCCCCCAAAACTTACTGATCCGCCCCTGGACAGCGGGCCGATCGGAACACGACTCTTTCGGACATTTTGGAATTTTATCGGTGAATGGCCGATTTGCCGACGAAAACAACATCACTGGCCTCTAAAGAGTTAAGATTGTAATTCTTTTTGACACGTAAGTGCTTATATACAATACACTTTACAGGGTTAAATTATTTGAATATTGTATTAAATGTGAAATTGTGTGGAACACAACTGCTTTGTACCCAGGCTTTATGTTTATTTATTTGTATCAGTTGTTTACTGAATCTTTCCATTGTGCTCATTTTCTAAGATAAAGGAAGTCCCATAACCTTAATTTGTGGCCATATAGTTTATACATTTATTTACGTGTAAAACAAACAGTACAGGTCTAATAATTATATTCAGCTAGTGAGCTAGGGGAGCGTGATGTTGGAGTTCACACTTATCTTGGGCCAGCGTAATGAGGGTGATGCCCATCTCTCTCCCTCGCTGCTTTTCCTTCCCCACCCTTAAGAGAGTAGGTACTCAGTCACAGTTGAGTCAACTTGGGGCGTTGTTATTTGTCGCTTCACGTTTTGCGGTCACCCATCCAAGTGCTAACCACACTGGACGGTGCTTAACTTGCGACACAGTAGCGAGTGCTCCAACCACTGCGCTATCCGACACCCCGACACGCTCATTTTCTACTATTGTAATATTCAAAGGTAAATAGAATTTTCACAAACATATCATTTGACTAGTGGTTTTGTACCCTGGCAAGCCAGGGTACACAGGTTGCTGTTTAAAATGTAGACAGAGAGACAACTGTTGTCTGCGAGTTTCATTTGGACGATGATACCTCCCCATATCCTCCTTGATACCTCCCCATACCCCCCCCCCCTGATATCTCCCCGTCCCCCCGCCCCCATGATGCCTCACCATACCCCCTTGATACCTCCCCGAACCCACTTGATACCTCCCCATACCCCCTTGATACCTTCCGTACCCCCCTTGTAACCTACCTGTACCCTCCTTGATACTTCCCCGTTGATCGTTTCGCAGGTATGGATGAAAGGAATCGAACGAACGAACGAAAAACGATGCTTAACGTCCTATTGCATGAGCGTTAAGGACAATAAAATTGGGCTAAAAAGCCCTCATCATACATATTTGCCAGACCAAATGGTCTGGCTCGCATAAAGGAATCGACCATCACCATACCCCCTTATATATACCCGTATCCCCGTTATGCCTACCCATGCCCCTTTAAACCTACCCGTAGCCCCCTTTTACCTACACGTACCACCCCATCCCGATGCTTGGTAATAATAATAATAATAATAATAATAATAATAATAATAATAATAATAATAATATTGGATATAGAATAATACAAAATAGAAATCATAAAAAACACCAAGGTTTTAAAAGAAAATTTGATATAAGATATAATAAGATATAATAATAATAATAATAATAATAATAATAATAATAATAATAATAATAAAAATATTATTATTATTATTTTATAAATAATAATAATAATAATAATAATAATAATAATAAATTAAAGGTAAAAAGCCTAAATTAAAAAGAAAAATATCCATATTGTAGTGTAAAAAAAAAAACATTTAAAAAAAATATGGCCCGCGTGAGATTTGAACTTGGGTCGCCCTGCACGGTAGGCGAATGTTTTACTACGCTTCGTTGAAAGACCGTCAATTTTTTGGTCTATATGGGAAAACATGCTGAAACCTCAATTTGATTTTTAATGGAAGCGCGCAGAATGAGGCTATTGCAGTTTGTGGACATTTTGCTTATTTATTTATCTCAGAAACGGTTAAACGTTCGGTAAGGAAATGTCGGCTATAATGATTTCGCTTGTTTTGAGCACGCAGCAGGCCGATTCGCAGTGCCCAGCACCTGCCCAGATCAGCGTCCATACCGGACAAACTTTATAGTAGAGGCGAAGAAGGACTTACGGCTAAGCAATTTATATATATAGATTTGGGCAGCAGTGTCCGGGGTGCGCGAACTTGTTTTTTTCCAACCTAGTTCCAGTCATTCGCCGAAAAAGGCAATTCCCGAAGTCGAACGAAGTTCTCCGAGTCGAGCGAAGCTATCCGATGTTTTACGAACGAATGCTTGCAGTACTACGTGAAACCACAGGCTGGGAAGTCTCGTCTTTCGTAGGCCTCGATTACATACTTGATATACTACGTACGTATGTAGAAGGCCCACGAGTTTACAAAGACGAAAGAAAAGACTTCAGAGCCTGTGGTAAAACATCCGTGCATAAAAATAGCCGCCGTTGCTTCTAAATCTAATTCTGTTTGGATCTGCACAGCTTCATGATGTAAGTAAAGTCGAGATTCGCATTTTGAAGCAGTTAGTATTATTATTATTTTATGATGATTAATATACTGACACAATTAGTAATAAAGATTAAAATTAATACATGACACATAATGCACACATACAACGATAATTATTTCACATCTATATCAACAATAAAACCATGACACAATTTCTAAGCGCTATGGATACGTTGATGTCCCTTCAGCACAAGAAGTCAAAGCAAGTTTATAATGGTCTACAAAAACAGTGACATTTTTATTGCAAGCACCAAAAGCAATTATTTAACTATATCATAGCAATATTATTCTTTTTTTAACTGATACAGTAAATTTGTTATTTGTATTTCAATGATATGTATTTTAATGAGAAATACGTCTTAAAAAAATGTTGCGTGGCAGGCGGAAATTTCCATAAATCATCTGAAAACTTTGGTAAATCGATTAAAAAAAACACAAAAAAACAGTAACACCATCTGAATATTTCGGGCTACACCCAACTTCAGCAAAAACAAACAAAACGTCACTGACCATATTTACACCATTGAGCACGCACAGCAGCACACAATTCTTTTCTTTTTTTTAAAGAAAAAAAGAGAGGAATAATAATAATAATAATAATAATAATAATGATAATAATAATAATAATAATAATAACAAACAAACAAAACAAAATAAATTAAAGATTTTACTAAATATACTACTACTATACTACTACTACTACTACTACTACTACTACTACTACTACTACTACTACTACTACTACTACTACTACTAGCGAAGTTGTGGTCTTTATTTTGTGGTCCTGATTCGGCTCTTTGCAATCCGCTGGATCCTGTAAGCAATGATTTGAATGAATAACTAACTATTAATTTAACTCTGATCTCGAGCTATGAAAAAAAAAAAGATTTCGCTTAGCCTACTCGTCCTTCTCCGGAAATTTAAAGATTCGAGTATTATAAAGTATAGGCCTAAATATTATTAATTAGAATATATATAGTTTATACATTTATTTACGTGTAAAACAAACAGTACAGGTCTAATAATTATATTCAGCTAGAGAGCTTCTTCACTGCGCGGAGACAGACTTATAATATATATTGTAGATTAAGCCTATGTATACTGTATAACAGTGTCTACTTGGTTCTAGGCAGGAAATGGGGAATGCAATTTTTTAGCCTACTGCTGAGAACTAACAAAATGCTAATCAAGGAATGCAACTATTAAATATGGTCGATAATAATTATGCTCATCTTAACAAGTATACCGTTGTGAAATGCTAATCTGTGTAAATCGAAGAGAATTAGAAGCAACAGCGATCATTTTTAATGTTTAACTAGTCGTAGTCATGCAAGCATCATTTCGCAACACATCGGAGAGCTTCGTTCGACTTCGGTGATTGCCTTTTTCGGCGAATGACTGGAACTAGGTTGGAAAAAACAAGTTTGCCAGCCGTCAGGGTTGCCCGGAAGCTCGAAGGTATCTTCCAATAGTAGTCGCTGCTTCACAATACATCTTTAAATCTTTAAATTAAACTAAAAATTAAAAAAAATTAAAATGCAACGTGTGTGGAAGTGTTACAACCTCGCTTACAGAAAATACAAAAGCATCCGTTTCGTTTATTTTGAATTACCTCCCTTGATAATTTTTTTTGGGGGGGAGGGGAGGAGAGAGGGTGGAGTTGTTGTGGAGTGTATTGCTTGCCGCTGATAATTTACAATAAACATTCCTTAGAAACAATTAATATAACAAATATTGGCAAAGCATTACACTGCAAAGGATGTGAGACAAAGATTAAATATTTATTTATTGTGTTAGTATAATTAATTTTATTACTATGTTTTTATACATAAGTGACAGATAAACAAAGTTATGGAAGTTATTGTGACGTGGGACTAATTTTTTTTTATACGAAAATTACAGTACCTTATTATTAATTTTGAGAGGGACAAAGACGTCCTTTGATTACAATATCGAAAAGAGAACTAATTATAAAGATTAAGAAGGGACCTAACGAATAACATAGTTCAGTTAAATTCCTCTATTCATAAAATCCATCCTGCAGGCGGATGCATAACACATTTGTGAACTAGATAGGTATTATCCATAAAACAGTTTTATAGAAACAATGCATGACGCGCTTCTAAAAATATTTAGAGTCGTTTTAACTAGAATAGTTTTAGGGCAAGTTAAAATTGATATAGGGAAACAAAAAATGACGTCACGCATAACTGTAAGGGAGATTATTTGGGTGGGGGGTGAAGACCGAAGGAGGATGTCCTTGACCTCGGCCGAGGAGAGAATACGCTACAAACGAATCGAGTGCGTGTGTAAGCTGTTGGTGATTTATGTGTTAGGTGTGCATGGAGTAAATGTAATAATGACGTCGCCGACTAAAATTTCGACCACGGTGCGATGAAAACAGTTAATGAAATGACAAGTGATTCGTTCGTGTTCCGTTAGCGTAGCCGAGGTCGGGGCGGTCCGTTGATTTACGCGATTATCTTTTATGATCAATCAGTTTCATTTCATTTTTGCATGATAGGATAGATTAGAAAAGTGTTTTGTGTTGTCTGAGGTAAACTTTATTGGGATACAAATACCTTTTTGATATTTTCAATATCGGTGTAAAACGAAAGTAGGCGCTCGTTTCGTTTTTTATTTCACGAGCAATTATATGTGTAGATTTGTGTTTTTCTGGCATAAATGATGATTTTTAGAGACTACAAGCATCACAAAATATTTGCAAGCACAACGATACATTTTCTTGATGATTCTTTGTTTCTTTCTTGTATTGCTGTGTTGGGATGAGTGGTTGAAAGAACGTTGGTTTGTCCTTTACCAAAGACACCGGAAGAGGCGTATGTTTACACTTGCGTCAAGGTAACAAACATGGATTCCTTTTCATATAGTTCGGTTTTCCCGAACAAAATGGGTAAGTGTTCATTTCTTCTTGCGTAAATTGTTATTTTTGGTTGTCATGGCAAAACTATGGAAGAGGGGTTTGGGCACCTTGTTTGTCAGCAAATGGACAATAACAATTTAGTCGCTCTGCGAGAGTCTAGGTCAAGAAATTGAATAAGGTGTTATGAAGTTTAGCACGTGCGGTCAGAATGGAGCTTGTTTTTGCAGTTTTAAGGAGCCAATCATTGAGCTCAGTTTGAGATGCATATTGCAGAAATCTGGCCGGAATTTTCATTCGATGCTTGGACTTGGGAAGTAGTCGAATCGTTAGGAGGTGTAAGGAGGAAACCCAGGTCGGTGAGACGTTAAGCTGCGAATCCGGATTGTTGTCAGATTGGGACACCCGGCGAGACTGATGGGTTATTGAGAGCTGGGTAGCTGTCACCTGTCTATAGAGCGTCATCAGGCGTTATCTATGTGATGTCTAAAGAGAAAATCTCTTATCACAAGTCCTTGTCTTTCAACGACCGTCGAGTGAATGTTTGAAGGCGTCCACGGGAGCGTTTTGCTGATGCGACGGTGCGCGAGCATGACCGCTTTGGTGGTGGATCTGTCATGATGTGGGGTGGCTTCGCATTAAACTTCAGAACACCCCTGCTCCAAATTCATGGCAACTTAAACGGTATTGGCTACAGGGATGACGTCCTACAACCTAGGGTTCTCCCAGATCTGCGGGCCATTGGGGAAGGTGCCATACTACAGGACGATAATTCCAGACCCCACCGAGCGCTTATCGTCAATGACTTCCTGCAGCAACAGCATGTCATAAGGATGGATTGGCCGGCTCGATCATCCGATTTGAACCCCATAGAACATCTGTGGGATGTCTTGGGTCGATAGACACGGGCAAACCTCCCTCTAGGAGCTAACCTTGAAGTTCTGGCCCAAATTCTCCAGCAAGAGTGGTTGGCCATTCCAGGAAACATCCTCCATAACCTTTTACGGTCCATGAGACAACGATGCCAAGACTGCATTGATGCAAACGGTGGCCACACCCGATACTGACTATAGATTTTTGGTTTCTAAAGTTTTGATTTTGTAAATGAGGGGTATGTCCAGTTAAATTGAATTTACTCGAATTTTAAGCGACTGATGTCTAAAATCTTTTTTGTTATTGATGCAAATGATTGCAATACAATATGATGAACTAATAAATTGAATTCGTGTTTCTGATTTAAAGAGAGACCCATATGTCCAAGTGGCCCTTGTATTATTTTGAGTAGTATATATCAAACATTGAATACATCGTTTAGCCGTCCTCTATATGCGTAAGTGTCCGGGGACGTTAACCTACACAAAGAACGAACATCGTTTAGCCGGCCGTGAGGGCTGACAGAAGGTGTCTCACAGCATATACCAGTCAGCCGTCAGGGTTGCCCGGAAGCTCGAAGGTATCTTCCAATAGTAGTCGCTGCTTCACAATACATCTTTAAATCTTTAAATTAAACTAAAAATAAAAAAAAATTAAAATGCAACGTGTGTGGAAGTGTTACAACCTCGCTTACAGAAAATGCAAAAGCATCTGTTTCGTTTATTTTGAATTACCTCCCTTGATATTTTTTTTGGGGGGGAGGGGAGGAGAGAGGGTGGAGTTGTTGTGGAGTGTATTGTTTGTCGCTGATAATTTACAATAAACATTCCTTAGAAACAATTAATATAACAAATATTGGCAAAGCATTACACTGCAAAAGATGTGAGACAAAGATTAAATATTTATTTATTGTGTTAGTATAATTAATTTTATTACTATGTTTTTATACATAAGTGACAGATAAACAAAGTTATGGAAGTTATGGTGAGTTGGGACTGTAATTTTCGTTAAATAACAGTACTTTTCATAGATGAATTTTGAGAGGGACAAAGACGTCCTTTGATTACAATATCGAAAAGAGAACTTATTAGAAAGATTAAGAAGGGAACTAACGAATGACATAGTTCAGTTAAATTCCTCTACTCATAAAATCCATCCTGCAGGCGGAAGCAAACACATTAAACTAGATAGGTATTATCCATAAAACAGTTTTATAGAAACAATGCACGACGCGCTTCTAAAAATATTTAGAGTCGTTTTAACTAGAATAGTTTTAGGGCAAGTTAAAATTGATATAGGGAAACAAAAAATGACGTCACGCATAACTGTAAGGGAGATTATTTGGGTGGGGGGTGAAGACCGAAGGAGGGTGTCCTTGACCTCGGCCGAGGAGAGAATACGCTACAAACGAATCGAGTGCCTGTGTAAGCTGTTGGTGATTTATGTGTTAGGTGTGCATGGAGTAAATGTAATAATGACGTCGCCGACTAACACTTCGATCACGGTGCGATGAAAACAGCTACTGAAATGACAAGTGATTCGTTCGTGTTCCGTTAGCGTAGCCGAGATCGGGGCGGTCCGTTGATTTACGCGATTATCTTTTATGATCAATCAGTTTCATTTCATTTTTGCATGATAGGATAGATTAGAAAAGTGTTTTGTGTTGTCTGAGGTAAACTTTATTGGGATACAAATACCTTTTTTGATATTTTCAATATCGGTGTAAAACGAAAGTAGGCGCTCGTTTCGTTTTTTATTTCACGAGCAAATATATGTGTAGATTTGTGTTTTTCTGGCATAAATGATGATTTTTAGAGACCTACAAGCATCACAAAATATTTGCAAGCACAACGATTGTTTCTTTCTTGTATTGCTGTGTTGGGATTAGTGGTTGAAAGAACGTTGGTTTGTCCTTTACCAAAGACACCGGAAGAGGCGATAGAAGATAGTAGATTTATAGAAGAGATTAGAAACGAGAATGACAGAAACAGTGGTAATTTATTTTATTCCTATCCTATCCTATCGTATCCTATCTTATCCTATCCTGTAACTCTGAGGTCGTTGGGGCACCACAGATGATCGTTTAACCATCATACTCCATATTTTTCTGTCCTCAGCAACCCTTATGGCTTCGCTCAATATCAAGCCAGTCCATTCTCGAATGTTGTCCTCCCACCTCTTTTTCGGTCTCCCTTTTCTTCTACCTCCTTGCACTGTGCCTTGTAGGATGGTCTTTGCAAGGCCTAATGATCTGGTGACGTGGCCATACCATCGGAGTTTCCGTTTTTTCACCACTGTGAGCAGGTCATCGTGTTCAATGGCTTGTGTGATAGTCTGTCGAACTTCGTTGTTAGTGATGTGCTGGGTATAGGAAATGCCTATAAAGCACTAAATTTCCATACAGTGTGGATACTATTTATACAGAACGGGCGGTCTCATAGATGGTTTAAACATAACTTTATTGAGGAGATGCACAAACATATACAAAAGGAACGCATAAGACACATACCCACACCCGCACACACACACACACACACACACACACGCACGCACGCACACGAAGCAAAGGCTGAAATAAGTGATACACTAAGTTGATCTTCAGATGAGAGTAATGAACTTAGAATGCATTCGCATTGTTTAGAGACCTGCACGCCTAATACTATTACAGAGATTTATCACTTGCTCATCAATGACTTCGTACTCAGAGCAGCAGTTGTTTGTGCGATCCTGGAGAGGATTTCCTGTCGGAATCCATTGTCTGATACAATGGCTCCTAAATATTTGAAGCTATGCACTGAGTTGAGGGATTGACATTGGACTTTGATGTCCATGTTGATGCCATTGGTGTTGTTGGTCATCATTTTGGTCTTCTCTGCACTTATTTCCATTCCAAAGGCACTGGAGATGGTGTCAAGCCTCTGTATCAGCTGTTCAATTTGTTGTTCCTCTCCAACCAATCCATTAATGTCATCCGCAAAACGGAGACTGGAGATTGCTCTACCCCCTATGCTGACTGTGCCTTTGTGATCTGCAAGGGCATCTGACATGATGCGCTCTAGGAAGATGTTGAAGAGTGTTGGAGAGAGTAGGCATTCTTGACGCACATCGATTGTTGTTCTGAACCAGTTCCCGATTGCGCTGTCATCTCTCTCTTCCTGTAAGCTTACGAAACAGGACTCTCCAATCAGACCTACAACGAAGAAAACATTGCATGGGGGTGAGGTGCTGCAGAAGATTTTTGGACATTTCCCATACCCAACACATCACCAACCACGAAGTCCGACAGACCATCACACAAGCCATTGGACAACACGATGACATGCTCACAGTAGTCAAAACAATGGTACTCCGAAAATATGGCCACGTCACCAGAGCATCAGGCCTTGCAAAGACCATCCTGTAAGGCACGTTGCAAGGAGACAGAAGAAGATAGAGACAGAAAAAAGAGGTGGGAGGACAACATTCGAGAATGGACTGGCTTGACACTGAGCTAAGTCATGAGGGTTGCCGAGGACAGAGAACGATGGAGTACGCTGGTTAAACGATCATCTGTGGTGCCCCGACGACTTTCGAGTTACAGAATAGGATTAGAAAGGATAGGATAGGAAGGGAATGTTGATGACAATGAACTTGTTTGTTCATCTGTTTGAATTTCAATAACGGAACCTCAGTCCTGTATTTGAACTATTGTTTAGCAAAAATTTAGGGTGTTGAAGAAAGTTTAAAAAAAAAAACTACAAAATTGTCTTTTTGTGCATTAAAAGCGGAACTTCAGTCTTGTTTTAAAATGCTGTTTAGTAAGATTTTAGGGTGTTGAAGAAATCGAAAAACGTTCTGTTGTTTGGAACGTAAAAAAGCGAAATCTCACTACTGAGTGTTTGAAATGCAGTTTCACAAGTTTTGAGGATTTGGAAATGAAAATAAACAAAGGAAAATGGTTTGAAACGTGACAGTAATGAGAGAAAGAAGAGGAAAATCGAATCCAGTGTCATTTCGTTCTTGACAGCAATGGAGAATAAGACCAAAAACGAACTCGGTATCATATTTTCAATTTTCAAATGTTCCTTCAATTTGAAAACCAAAGAACAGATCTCTTCCCTTCCTTCATAGCGAAATAATCGCCTGACAGAAACAACAACGACGATTATTATTATTATTATTATTATTATTATTATTATTATTATTATTATTATTATTATTATTATTATTATTATTATTATTATTACATCTTTCTTATTGGACATAAGATCATACGCTTTTTAAGCATTTCTTTAACAATTTTAGCCGCTTTTTTGTATTCATGAAGAGAGAGAGAGATTAGAGGGAATGAAGTAAGAGAGAGAGGGGTATGAGAGAGAGAGCGCGAGAAGAGAGAGAGGAGAGAGAGAGAGAGAGAGAGAGAGAGAGAGAGAGAGAGAGAGAGAGAGAGAGAGAGAGAGAGAGAGAGAGAGAGAGAGAGTTTAAACTCTATTTAAAATGAAAAGTTTTGGGGGGTTTGTTTGTTTGTTGTTTTGGTTTTGTTTGCTCTTTTCTCTTGATCGAGCACTTTTAATATCGAAGACAAAGTCTGTGCACGCTAACAAAGTTCAACCCTGAAACAACTATTTAATCCTTCCTAGCTCTCGTCAGCGCACGGTGGGGTTTATTTATGTATGTGTAGATTACACTTCCAGGCAGCCAGGAAAACAGGAAATAATATAGGAGGTTAACGCGCTGAAGAACAACAAGACCGCTTAAGTGTGCCAACGTAAACCCAAGTTGACAACTTGGGATGATCATTATTTTGAGACACCGGCGCTCGAAATAGAAGGTGAAGTAAGTAGCCTACTCGTTAAGACAGTACAACATGAAAATAAAGTACATGTAGAGCATGTACCAGATAACGCATGCAAATTAATGCCTTTTCCTACTAGGAGACAAGTAATAATAATAATAATAATAATAATAATAATAATAATAATAATAATAATAATAATAACAATAACAATAATAATGGATGCTATATACGCGCTTTTCCCCAATTTACTAATCACGCTCAAAGCTCGGCGATTTGTACTAACATACAGGTTAACATGTTTAACCCACTCTCACACACACAACAAACCCACCTCTATCACTCACAACATGTGGTGTAAAGGCAGGGAGATCGCTATTAGAAGACGGAAAGGAAATCGGATTTTTATTTTTGATTTTTTTTTTTTAGATTGACTGCATTACTATTATTGAAGGGAGGGAGGAAACCAGAATACCCTGAGAAAACACTTTTCTAGGTATGGGTTTTGTTAATTCAATAATTCAATTCAATAATTTATTTTAACGTCTTTTCACATAATTATGTGATTTTAGACCATACAGTCATTCTTAATAATGTTTATATTCTATTTTGTTTTTGTTAACGGGGATTCGATAAATTAGAGTACAGCCTCGGCGTCCCCCGCATGTGATGCCTTTATTGTAAAGTGACCGGCTGGTATACTGCCTTCAGTTTTACCATTAGGGTTGTTTCAGCAGATCTTTTATACGGATCAGGAGTGAGCCCTCTTTCAACCAAACTATGATTCTGATTCGGCTCTTTGCTGTCCGCTGGACCCTATAAACAATGACTAATTAACTAAGTCCCCTTTGTCCAAAATCATAATAGGAATCTACCGTAATAAATTGTATATTGTATTCCTGTAAATGGTTAAATGGCTGGTGATGGTAGTTATAATGTTTACAATAATAATATAATGTAATGCCATTCATGGTAGTTTTCAGTGCGTTTTAAATAAAACTGTATTTCGTTGTTGGCATACATTGCTAGTTCAATCTGTGAAATGTGGTAACGTTTGCACATTATATATGTTGTAAAACAATTTGTGTCTGTGGTAAAATATTACCTTAATATTATATCTATGTATTAATATACTACCGTACAAATATACAATTGTTGGTGTACAGAGAATCTTTGTACTGCTTAGAGTTACCATTGTTGTTCATTGATTTTTTTTTCTCGTTTGGCGATACTTGCACATTGTACCTGTTAATTAATGATTCTACTATCGTCGTGTCATTGCAGTACATTTCCATTGTGTATTTGTAATGTAATAATGAGTTTGTAAATTTCCCTCACACTGTGGAACAGAAACGTTAGACAAAGTTTTGAGTAGCAGAGAGATACGTTGTTATATAATACTAAAAATTATAATAATAATAATAATAATAATAATAATAATAATAATAATAATAATAATAATATTATTATTATTATTATTATTATTATTATTATTATTATTATTATTATTATTATTATTATTATTATTATTATTATTATTATTATTATTATTATATGCTATACGCGCATTATTCCTAAATCAGACTCAAAGCGCGGCGATCTGTAACCAGCACACATGCTCACATGTTACATACACTCCTACCTACACAGCGAACACATGCAGGGTGGGCCAATAAAATGTTACCACCTTTTCATCAAAAATAAGTTTTTTTTATGAGAACGTTTTCGAAAAATATTTTCACATAAATGTCCAAATCTAATAAATTTTTCACTGAATTTCCTCAAACAGTTCTTTCATGGAGATAGGCTTATATCATGGCGCACAGATAACTCATGGTCTGCCTCCTCACTCGATCTTTTCCCCGCAGACTACTTCCTTTGAGGGTTCATGAAGGAGAGAGTGTACTACAACAATCCACAGACCATTGAGGCCCTGAAGACAACATCCGTCATAAAATTCGGAGAATCCCACTTGAGATGTGTAGCAATTTCATCACAAACTCCAATGTGCGTGTTGCAACTGTAATCCAGAGAAGAGGAGTGTGGATTGAGCATACCATCAATTATTAAACTGTGTACAGAACGAATGAAAAAGTGGGAAATCTTCTGTATCAAATCATAATGTGGTGCTTCCGTGACATTTCCGTAAAGAAAATTTTCGAAAACGTTTTCATTGTAAAAACTTATGTACAATTAAAAAGTGGTAACATTTTATTGGCCCACCCTGTCATCACTCATCACTCATCACTCAAACATGAAGTGTAAAGGCAAGTCGCTATTAGAATTGACGAAAATGGAAATCGAAATTTATTTTTGGAAATTTTTGAAAGACTGCGGCCAGTACCATTATTGACAGGAGGGAGGAAACCTGAGTACCCGGAGAAAACCCTCGGTGTCCTGACAAGTCTCGTACCAAAATCTTGCACAGTCTTTGTTTGCATTGCATGTTGCAGTTTACTAAGCCTTCTTTAAAAAATACCCGGCAAGATCAACAATTTCAGCCAAGACGCCTATATTTAAAACATTATATTTATGTAAGTTTCATTGCGTAGCCATGGTACATGCTAAACCACAGCATGTAATATAAGTGTGATCCATTTAATACTTTAGTAATGCGGGTGATGACAACTGCGTTGGAATAGACGAAATTGGTGTGCACTTTCCAAATTTGAATTATTTTGTGCTCTTTTGCTTATTTGACATGTTGTTGTTTTTGACATGTTTGCACTCGCTACTGTGTCCAAGTTAAGCACCGTCCAGTGCGGTTTGCACTTGGATGGGTGACCGCAAAACGTGAAGCGACAAATAACAACGCCCCCAGTTGACTCAACTGTGACTGAGTACCTACTCTCTTAAGGGTGGGGAAGGTAAAGCAGCGAGGGGGAGAGATGGGCATCACCCTCATTACGCTGGCCCAAGATAAGTGTGATCTCCAACATCACGCTCCCCTACGGCCACAAGGCTATGGGACTACCTTTACCTTTTTACCTTTTTGTTGTTATCATATGACATTTAGGCCTTTGGCAACTTGTGTACGTCCCTTATCTATTTTCAGAATATGTGGACGATAATTTTGTTTCGTGTAAAAAGTCATTTTGGTAGTCCTTATTTTCCAAATGTGACGGTTGAGTAATTTTTAGTATTTCTCAGCATTCGCCTTTCCCTGTGATCATTATCGTTATGGCCATCGATCTGGTATCATCACGTTTACTGCTGTCGTCTTCACTATCTTAATCCTTCTCCTCTTCCTCTTTCTCTTCCTCCTCCTCTTCCTCCTCATCATCATCTCATCATCATCATCATCATCATCATCATCATCATCATCATCATCATCATCATCATCATCATCATCGTGATGGTTCAATTTAAATCATGTGATAATTGTATGTGTCATACCCAACATATGTAAGTGTAGCATTTTTTCTGATAGTGAAAATAGCCTAATTATCATTGTTAACCTTGAAAGCATTATTTATAAATAATCTTCGAGACCCGGGCGAGGAGTAGTCGAATCCTTTTTGTATGTCAGAGCAGTTGAATGTAATTTAAGTATATGTCATGCAATGCTTTTTTTTTTCTCCTGAATATTATAACTGTCAGCAAAGCATTTCATGTGTGAGGTAACAAAGTTCTCTGGTATCTTGTGTGGGTGGGTGTGTGGGTGTATATGTGTGTGTGTATTGAAATTTTAAAAAAGGTATAAACACTTATTTTCAAAATTCATTAATTACCTGGTGTGTGTAGAGAAGGTCATATATAGTCTATATGAAATATGAATAGTGTTGAAAATGTGTTCATGTAATCGTATATTGTTGATGTGCGCTTTTTTTAACCTCACAACCACCACTCACTCCCCACTCCCACCCTACCTTCCTCCCCATCCATGGGAATCATGTCAACAATAGATGGAATCGTATGTCACATGGATTTTTTTTCCCCTCTCAGATATTTTATCATGACTGTAACTTTGATCACTGTGAATCATCTCAGAGACGTTTATCATACGGAACTCAATAAATTTTGCATGTTTGTGTTAATCGTGGTATATCCGTGTGATCATACTACACCTTATATTTTGTAGATTATATACCAAGGTTAATTGCTGACTATGTGTGTCTGTACACCTAAAATTAAATATAATTATCTACTTTGTTGTTGACTATATTTGTTATTGTTGGTCACGGATACCCTGTATTTTGTTGTTTTTTCAACCGCTGCTTTGAATCGAGGCTAATGCTGATACAAATCTATTTTAGTTCTAACTGCTTAATTATCTATTACTCGCTGATATTGATATTTATCTTATAATCCTTTTGGGAAAGAATTGTATTGGTAACGCTGCTTTGGATTTTTTATTTATTTATGTATTTATTTTATCGCGGTTTACTTTATTGTACGTTACCTGCTTTCTTACCTTAAAATCGGATTATATCTTTCAATCTTTCGAATCTTTATTACCTAATTTGATTTTTTTTTAAACGTCCACTTGATACTTCTACATTGAGACTATAATTATTTGATTAAATATCGTAGCTGAGAAACGAGATCAAATGTGTGAAGGAAATATTAGCACCACTGGAAGATCGCTAATTATAACTTTCGCTAGCGTCACGATCGAGCTACAAGCCCATTAGGCCTACTATAGATGATTATGCCGTGGTAGGCAGTTGAATTTTAAGCTCTTATTCTTATTGAAAAACTTCTTGCGGATTCCAATGATTATTCTGTGTGTCTGTGTTCGTTTTGATAACTTAATTAATTAATTGTTTGATGTTGTTGACTGATCAACCTCTAATCGTTGTGGAACTCTATAAATTTGTTGATAAAAATCAACTGTACTCTTGATCAGTTTTACTATAGAATAGTGCGTCTGTCTGTCTGTCTCTGCCTGTCTCTGCCTGCCCCTCTCTCTCTCTCTCTCTCTCTCTCTCTCTCTCTCTATCTCTCTCTCTCTCTCTCCCTCTCTCTCTCTCTCTCTCTCTCTCTCTCTCTCTCTCTCTCTCTCTCTCTCTCTCTCTCTCTCTCTCTCTCTCTCTCTCTCTCTCTCTCTCTCTCTCTCTCAGTCAGTTGGTGTCAGGACCAACCAGAGTAGCTGCGACTTCTAGCACACTCATTGATCACACACACACACACACACACACACACACACACACACACACACACGCACACACACACATATATATATATATATATACAAACTATGCATAGACAAAACACATTTTCCTGTAATGTTAAAAAAAAGCTAAGGTTATACCCCTTTTCAAGAATGGTGATAGCACTGAGACATCGAACTATAGGCCTATTTCGATTCTTTCTACTCTCTCTAAGCCTCTTGAAAAGCACATATATAATACTATTCTTGATCATTTCACTGAAAACAGCCTCTTACATGAAAATCAGTGTGGTTTCAGAGCTAAGCACTCTTGTTAAATAGCTCTTATATCTATAATAGTACATTGGCTAAACAATATTAATAAGGGACAATTTTCTGGAACATTATTTGTTGACTTCGCAAAAGCTTTTGATGTAATAGACCATGACCTTCTTCTTCGTAAACTAAAACTATATGGCATTCATTCTAAATCTCTTGAATTTCTTAAATCGTTTATTTCTGACAGAGAACAGTGTGTTTATGTGAATAACCAAAAGTCACAATTTGAAATTGTTACAGCTGGAGTACCACAAGGATCTGTTTTAGGACCTTTGTTATTTTCTAATAATATTATTATATATATTATTATATAATATTATAATGTTTATAAGGCGTTTAGTTCTTGTTTATTAAAAAAAATTTATTGTTGAACTTCAGTTCATTTTCTCCCTTGTGGGGGCACCGGGGATATCTGTATAAATAGTATCCCCACTTTAATTTCTCATTGTCGATGTCTTTCTCCTTTGTTCTTTCTCATTCATACTCTGTACTATCAATTTACTATAGGCCTACTATCTTCTTCTTCTCTAGACCAGTCACCTACCTTTTTTCTTGAAAATCTTCCCAAACTCCTCATTTGTGTATCGTCTGTTGGGTCAGCTTGGGAATATTGGACGCTTTCTGCCATATGATGGTCACTGGGGCTTCCTATGATATTATTATTTAGCAATTTAGTCGTTTTCTATGTGTTTTGTTGATATTTTATAATGATGTTTATATTTTATTTTATTTTTGTAACCGGGGGTTTGATAAATTAGAGTATAGCCTCAGCGTCCCCTGCGTGGGATCAAAGAATATGGGTATACTACAAAGAAGAATCATAACACGATTCTATGCGATACGAGTGACGTCAGCGACACCACGGCGACACCAAGCGGCGGCGTGGCGGAGCATGTCAAGGGAGGTAAACAGACCACATAGCAGCATGTAAATACAGACGATATTGCTTGACTGTATTGGCGAGTTCCTGATAAATCCCGAACATATTTGTCAACAAAATTACTGTGTAATGTGTAGGAAAATGACTTACTGCAATAGTGCTGGTATTTTTGCACATTTGTTTTTTGTCAACATTGTGATATAGAGCTTACAATTTACATGGAAATGGTGAATGAAAACAGTTCAATTCTACTTTTTTTTTTCTTTTTTTTAAATTCATACAAACATGAGGCTTTTTTTTATGATGTTCAAGTTTGTGCTGTTGGTGATTGAATCATAAAACAAAACTATTGCAGCATGCCAGAGTGCTAAATTGTATTCATAAATTAATATCCCCTCCCCTCCCCCCCCCCCCCCCATTGAATAGTGATTAGTGGGCTAAAGAGCGTTGGTTGTCAATTGAACAAAAGGGGACATGTGAAAATTTAACACTGCTTTGCATAATCATAATTATTGTCAAATTCAGCTCAATTTGTAAATATGTTATTGTTTCCTTTGGTTTGGTTTTCTTTGTTGTTTTTGTATGATTACTTTTTTTTTATTTTCTTTAACGCTTGTTGTTGTCTTAGAGTCCGCCCCACAGTTTGTGTGTTTGTTTGTAGCCTACATTGCTTAAGGTCCAGTTAATTCTTTAGAGTTGGATCAGGACCATTGGACAGGACAGAGCAATACAACACAGATGACATCTGCTTCATGGCACCTCACACGGATCATGTTTACAAGGTCATAAACTTAGGAGGCGCTGGAGACGCAGAGTATTCACCTCAATTTTTCGAACTCCAGGTTTTAAAAAACAGTATAAAAGGAAATATAAAAATCTTAAATACTAAACATACTAATTAACAGGCATAATGTATTTTAGTTGGTGGTATGGTAGCTTTGATATGGCCATGTCACCAGATCAAATGGACTATCCAAAATAATCTTACAGGGGACAGTACAAGCTAGGTGGGAGGAAGAGAGACAGATAGAAGAAGATGTGGGAAGATAACATTTTAGAGTGAACAGGCCTGAGATTGAGTGATGCCCTAAGAGAGGCAGAAAACAGACAATTGGAGAGAATTGATTGCCAAATCATCAGTGGTGCCCCCACGGTTCACAAGATTACGGGATAGGTGAGGTGGTGAAAGTGATGGTGGCTTAATTTTTTTCTGCCATATGGCACTAGTAATTGCCTTTGCCTGCCTGTTAATTTCTTATGTTTATTATTTAATACATTTATATTTCCTTTTATACTGTTTTTTTTTTAAACCTGGATTTCGAAAAATGGTGAATACTCTGCGTCTCCAGCGCCTCCTAATTTTATGACCTTAATAAACATGATCCGTGTGAGGTGTCATGAAGCTGATGTCATCTGTGTTGTATTGCTCTGTCCTGTCCAACGGTCCTGATACAAGTAGAATTCGAACTGTTTTCATTCACCATTTCCATGTAAATTGTAAGCTCTATATCACAATGTTGACGAAAAACAAATGTGTAAAAATACCAGCATTATTGCAGGGAGTCATTTTCCTACACATTACACAGTAATTTTGTTGACAAATATGTTCGGGATTAATCAGAAACACGCCGATACAGTCGAGCAATATTTTATTTGTTTTGTTTTATTTTATTTTTACGTACGTTTATGTGTGTGTGTGTGTGGGGGGGGGGGGGTGTGTGGGGGGTGTGTGTGGATGTGTGTGTGTGTGTGTGTGTATGTATGTGTGTGCGCGCGCGGGCGCACATTCCGCAACAGGGAAAAGCCCGAATTCTGTGGGTCATATTCGTCGATTCGTGCATCGTTTTGCGCATTCATAACACTGAGCTAATTACGCAAAGATACGAAATACAATTTTGATATTTAGCGTTATGATTGTAGTTAGTTCGAATTTAGATTAAGGTTAGGGTCGTGGCTGGTGTTAGGCTATTAACTGTAATCCTAGGCCTAGACTAGACCTATTTTCACAAGCATAATTCTGGCATATAATTATTCCGGTCTATAACGAATGTTTTGGGTTAAACGATTCGCACGAAGAACGAGAACTCCTCATTTCCGACTTGAAGGAACCGAAAGCGAAATCTTGTTTTACTCCGTCGTTCAAGACATTTTCCAGCAATGGAGTTACAAGGTGGCCTGCTGGGGATTATGGAGCAAATGAGAAAGACAAAATGTGATATGAAGAAGACTGAATTGCTGAAATCTGTGACAGGGTCAGTGCGGAATACGAGAACTGAACTGATGCGGGCAAGCCTGCAAACCACTTTGCTCTCGCCACTGTTTAAAGATGTGGTACATCTTGCTATTCCAGCAGAATTTTCTGACCGCGAACATTTAATCTTCGAGAAAGAGGACTTTGCGACGCTGACAGACAGAACTGAAACTGTGCTGAACTTTCTGCATGCTGTATTCGACGTGTGTTGTCAGTGTTGTGATTTTGAAACAAAGCCATTGGATGAAAGTGTTCCCCTTCTTATTGTTGTTTTATCGGCCAACATCAGGCATTCCTTGTGGTCGAAGGACTCTGTGCATAAGCTAACCCTTCTTGTTTTGAACCAGCTTAGAATCTTGTACAGTGTGGACTCATTATCAGAATTCATGATGCTTGATCTTACCAGCAAAGTGCCGAGCCCAAAAAGCAGCCTGCTAGGACAGTATTTAAAAGCTGTTAATCCACGAATGTTAAAAGAAAACTGGCAAGCCAACCCCACATTTGTGGAATCATTTGTTTATATTCTGACCCAGATGGTGAAGTTTCCTCATCTGAGTGAACATTTGGACAGGGTTCTGCCGCCATCACTGATGTTTGTAGACAGTCACAGAACGGAGGACAAAATGATCGGCATTCAATGCCTCCATCATATTGCGTGCAACGCCACTAATGAAGAATTTGGTAAATAGTTTTCTTTTAGGAAAAAAGCAAAAAAACTAACGAAACAAACAACTTGTTTTCATGCCTACAGCAAAACAGTAAAATCTGTCATTGCTGAATACTTCAAGGGAAACAACTTGTGATGAATTATGTACATAATCAGTCTGTTCTGCCTCTGGTGCTCACTCCCTTTTTTTTTTTTTTTTTTTTTAAATTTTAATAAGTATTTATTTATTTGTTGTTAACACAAAAACAGACAATGAATTGTTTCTCCACACCGTAGCCTTGCACAAAATGTAACATATAACTTATAAGTGATTCAATACATGTATATAAATTGCATTAATTATACAACAATTATACATTGAATTTAGGATGTATACTGCAGGTTTGGCAGAGCTGATGTAATGTACTCAGCATTGAAACATCTGATCTACTCACGTGAGCCCGAGATCATCAGACTGCTTCACCCTGCTCTGCAGGTCATCCTGCCAATCATTGACAGAGACCCTGCACACCACCCTGTCCCACCCACACAACCTAAGGAGATGGATGCCGTCTTTACAATTCTGCTCTCCAGCGCTCTGACAGAGAACGGACTTGTTATGAGGCGACTTTACACCCAGCTTATAGCTGACTATATTGATGCTTTGGGTAAGTCTGTGTTGTTTTTGTTTGTGCAAATAAACTTTTATAAAGGTTCAGTTTTTGTATTAAGTAAAAGTGTAATTCGTTATTTACACTGTTTTCAGTGTTCCCTCCACACACAAAAAATGAGAGTCCTTGGGACTCCCAGGTATAAAATTTTAAGAGTCCTTGTGCAAATTTTGAGAGTCCCCAAATCGGAAAAAGAAATGTAAACAAGTCCAAGCCTCACTTTTTTTTTTTACTCTGTTAAAGCGTCACATTAGTTATAATCATATAATAAAACCAAAAAATTAAAACATGTATTAAATGTTTATTTAAGCCTGAGACGCTTGGTTGCTGCAAGCTCCTTCAGAGCACCCTGCACAACAGCTTCTGGATCTGTACTTGATGTTGCTGTGGATGAAAGGGTTTTGGGCCCAGTCAACCAAGTCGGAAGTGGCATGATCGTGTATGATAGAATCAAAGAATGGATTCACGAAGATTTCTTCTGTTCGGTGAATGGATTGCTTGGAGGAAGTTTACAATGCGCGCGCATGCGATTTTTAAGAACGACAACTCCCAACACAATCTTTAATCGTCTGCATTGGCAGTCTCAGTTGGATTCTGATTATGCCGTGAATTAGATCGCCACTCGTTGGTCGTATTTTTGACTTCAGCTTTTGGAAAAAAATGTGTGCGTCCACAGGACGCACATATGCAAATTTTTCTGCGTCATTTTTCATATTTTGTGCGTAATTGACGCACTACTGTGCGTAATCGGGAACACTGCTGTTTTATATATATATATATATATATATTATTACCAAGGATCGGGATGGGTAGGCATAACGGGGATACAGGTAAATATATAAGGGGGTATGGTGATGGTCTATTCCTTTCATCCATACCTGCGAAACGATCAACGGGGAAATAGCAAGGAGGATACAGGTAGGTTACAAGGGGGGTACGGAAGGTATCAAGGGGGTATGGGGAGGTATCAAGTGGGTTCGGGGAGGTATCAAGGGGGTATGGTGAGGCATCATGGGGGGGGATGGGGAGATATCATGGGGGGGGGGAGGTATGGGAACCTGTGTACCCTGGCTTGCCAGGGTACAAAACCACTATATATATATATATATATATATATATATATATATATATATATATATATATATATATATATATATATATATATATACATACACATACATAATCACATTCTTCCTCATCAAATAATGATACATTTTTGTCTTCTTCAGGTATATGTGTGGTCAGACACCTGTCTCGACTGGTCACTTTGGTGACGGACTACTTGGAGGTGTATGATGGGCCTGATGAAGTTTCCCGCCTCAACACTCTTCATATTCTGTCCTCCCTCCTGCAGACCGCCTGGCCTCGCATGCCACACCACGCTAATGCCATCCTCACTGGCCTTTTGAAGCTCATCCAAGATGTCTGCTGTGACAAGACCACGACGCCAGAGAGCGTAAAACAGAGGCTGTTAGACGGGGCCGTCTCATGCTTGAACCTGTTGAAGCAGCTGAGCCCTGAGGTCGAGCCATGCTTGGAGGCCGTCATGAAGTCACAAGACTTGTCTGATGTGGCGAGCATTTTGGGGAAAGTGATTTCTTGATTACCGTCTGCATGGCAAGGTTTTCTGTGAGAGTTTGGGTGAGTGAGCACACACCCTCTCCATTGACATGGATGACAGAAGTAGTGTCCAGGCGACCTATCCTATCCTATCCCGTAACTCGGAGGTCGTAGGGGCACCACGGATGATCGTTTAACCAGCGTACTCCATCTTTCCCTGTCCTCAGCAACCCTGATGGTTTCGCTCAATGTCAAACCAGTCCATTCTCGAATGTTGTCCTCCCACCTCTTTTTCGGTCTCCTACCTCCTTGCACTGTGCCTTGCATAATGGTCTTACCAGGCGACCTACTGTTCCAGATTTGTTGATGAAAACAGAACAGATAGTGTTTGTTACTGGTGCAGTTTTGATTAAAAATTCAAAGCTCTAGGCTTTTGGTACGAGGTTGTGTGCATATGTGTTAAGCATGCAGATGGGTTGGTGAAATGAGCAACGTTTGTCAACGTTAGTTTCACGTAGCTGTAGGTAGCTGTTAGTGTTGCGTACTCAGTTTAAACGAAAGCTCTCAGGATTTTACAAATTGTTATGCTTTAAATTGTGTTTAATTTAATTTAACTATACGGTTGGTTGTTATTTATTGTATAATACCACATTCTTGAGAAAAGATGTGAAATTAAACCATTTAAAAAGCTCAACTGTTGTGGATACAGTTCTGCTGAGTTACCTGGTGCAAACTGGAAGCAAGATTCAGAGTTCTTTTTTAGTCTTGTTCAATGACAATTAATGAATTATATATATTTTTTTAATCATGTGCTTGAATATTATATTAAATTTAAGCAGTTATTCACGGATGCTACAACAAAATTTTAATATCTTAGGAATTAACATTATTCAATTCAATTCAATTCAATTCAAACAACTTTATTTATCCAGATTTGGCAATTACAATGGGGGTATGAGTGCTCTCTAATTTTTTATTTTTTTTTTAAATCATAACAATATCTGATTTATGTGGTGAAGATTAGGAAGCTCGAGATTGTCATTTTTGGATAGTCGTCCGAATGTGTATAATCGCATGCATTTAGAAGTGTGTATGCTTTGTCTAAGAGAAAGTAGAAGTGGAATCTAAGAGAAAGTAGAAGTGGAATCTAAGAGAAAAAAGAAGTGGAAACGACAAAACAAGAGGCTTGTAAAATTGTGCATATTGCAATTATTAAAACCTTCATCAAGACAAAAGTCGTATAATTATGGCTACTCCATTCAGGCAATTTACTGAAATAATAGTAGTGATCAATCAAGGTGCAAATGCAGAGCATGTATATAATATAGTTACACACAAGTGTGAGACAGAGGGAGGGAGTGAGGGACAGTATATAACTGGAAATAAAGTATAAATTAATAAGCGGTTAGTTATTCTTTGCTTACAGAGTCCAGTGGACTGCAAAGAGACAAATCAGGACCACAAAATCAGGACTGCTACTTACTTGAAAGAGGATTCACTCCTGATCCATATAAAAGATCTGCTCAAACAATCCTAGTGGTAACAATGAAGGCACTCCCCTGCCAGTCACTTTACAATTATGGCACCCCATGCAGGGGAGGCGGAGGCTATACTCTAATTTATCGAACCCCCGTTTACAAAAACAAAATAAAATATAAACATGATAAAATAGCAACAAAACACATGCATATAAAATGCCTACATTCTAAATAATAATATCATAGGAAGACCTAGTGACCATTTTGCAGAAAGCGTCCAATATTCCCAAGCTGACCCCACAGACCCCAGACACAAATGAGAGTTTTTGAAGAGTTTTCAAGAAAAAAAAGTAGGTGACTGGTCTAGCAAAGAAGATAGTATAGTATATTGATAGAACAGAGTAGGAATGAAAAAGACAGCGACAGTGGGAAATTAAAACATTAAATTTCCAGAAGTGTGGATACTATTTATACAGAAACCCAGGCACCCCAACGGGGGAATTAATAAATCGTTATTTAGTTATTCATTGCTTACAGGGTCCAGCAGACTGTAAAGAGCCGAATCAGGACCACAAAATCAAGACCACAACTTGGCTAAAAGAGGACTCGCCCCTGATCCACATAAAAGATCTGCCGAAACAACCCCAGTGGTAACACTGAAGGCACTCCACCAGCCGGTCACTGTACAATAAAGGCATCCCATGCAGGGGATGCTGAGGCTATACTCTAATTTATCGAACCCCCGTTTACAAAAACAAAATAGAATACAAACATTATACAATATCAACAAAACACATACATATAAAATGCCTACATTGCTAAATAATAACATCATAGGAAGCCCCAATGACCATTTGGCAGAAAGCGTCAATATTCTTAAGCTGATCCAACAGACCTCACACACAAATGAGGAGTTTTGTCCTGTGGAAGTGTTTTCAAGAAAAAAGGTAGGTGACTGGTCTAGCGAAGAAGAAGATAGTATAGTAGATTGATAGGACAGAGTAGGAATGAGAAAGAACAAATATTGTCTTATCATTTCGATGGAAAAGACATACAAAGAAATAACAATTTAAAAAAAGAACAAATAAGAAAGACAGCGACCATGGGAATTTAAAGCACTAAATTTCCAGAAAGTGGGGCCGTGGATACTATTTATACTGAAACTCCTGGCACCCTCACGGGGGGCCACATATATACAAAATGCCTAAGTTGCCAAATAATAACATCATAGGAAGCCCTAGTGACCATTTGGCAGAAAGCGTCCAATATTCCCAAGCTGATCCAACAGACCTCACACACAAATGAGGGGTTTTGTCCCAGAAGAGTTTTCAAGAGAAAAGGTTGGTGACTGGTCTAGCGAAGAAGATAGTATAGTAGATTGATAGAACACAATAGGAATGAGAAAGAACAAAGGAGAAAGACAGCGACAATAGGAATTTAAGGCACTATATTTCCAGAAAGTGGGAATACTATTTATACTGAAACCCCCGGCACCCCCTGGTGGGTGGGTGGGGGGGGAGGGCGTGAGGGGGGAGGGAGAATTAATAAGCATACACATATATACAATTCAGACATAACTAGTAACATACCATATATAAATATCTATAACCACAGCAGTGATTCAAAATTATACTTGATTTTTATTTATAGTTCGTCATTTCAAAACCACAATCTCGGTAAGAATATTTTTGAATGTTCACTTTGGCATAATAATTCATTAACTGAAAACAATCTACACTAAAAATATTGCAAACACTATCAAAAACAACTGATTTGATCTCAACAGATTGTTGTGATATCATATGAAAATTCATATAAAGCTACACACAGTCACTAAGCCGGTATCAATAAACCGTTAAAAAATAAGTAGGGTCTTGTGCATAATTAAATAGCACCTGCAAACCCAGAAAATATTTAAAAAACCAATGTAAACAGAAGAAAGAGAACAAGAGATTTCTCTTATATAGCGCACTTACAAGCTCAGAGAGCTTCTCAAAGCGCTGGCCCGTAATATCCAGCAATCACAAAATAGTTTGCTGAAGTCAGGATTCGAACCCACGTCGCCCAAGACGCACTTACACAAGTCGTGCGTTCTGACCACTGAGCTATCCCTGCCGCCAAAAGAACATGAAAGCGAGAGATTCGAGGGCATTGGGGCATACTTGCATATGAAGTACTGAACAAAATGAAAAACAGCAAATCAGATCTGGAAAAAGAATACATTATAGAAAATATTTTCTTTGGATAGCAAGTGAACAACAAAAAAATATCGAAATTTGTTTCTTCTTTATATATATATATATATATATATATATATATAAGATATCCAGTTTCATGAGGAAACTAGACATGAAGATCCAATAAATGAGAAAGATCATTAAAAACTAAAGGAACAACCCTCCCCACAAAAAACAACAAAAAAAACCAGTGTTTTAAAAACATTGTTTTTAAATCATCAACCGAACTAAATCAATAAAACATTGAAGCACTTTGGACTACCGGAGCTTTTGTTCAGTATTGAATCAGAAAAGAAATTATTATAGAACAGAGGACAAAAACAGTGCAATGAAATGTTTTGTTAACTCAAGATTATGATTGCAATTATCTCTGAATTTTTTTGCAATTTGTCAGTGCCACCTGAAATTTGTCCAACAAAAATTGGTCATACCTCCAGACAATCATAGGTTGGAATCAATTAACCCCCATTAGTTGACTTGATATCTGCAATATTTAAAAAAATTATTTTAAAAAAACATATCTGCTAAAATGTAATGTCTGATTCCAACAATAGATAAATAAATTAATAAATACATAACAAGAAGAAAGAAGGTACTACACTGCCCTGGTGTTACTTTATCTCTATACGTTTTTCCATAGACACTAATCTAATCTAATCACTATCTTGTGCAGGACATCACAGGATTACATTCATTAGTGGACAAAAACCAAACATGCTTTTCATACGGCAAAATCATTTCAATTTGCCCTCAAAAGACAGCAGGAAGATTGAACACATTTTGTTCTTGATTTGGAATATGTCCTGAAATACCCCTCCTACATGTCCAGCCCCCTTCCCCCAACCCACCCTACCCCCCATCCCCCTCTCCCTACCACCCCCTATTACTCCCCCTTAGTTTTGTTCACGTTTTCATTTCAGTAATTTTCAATCCTGCACCATGAACGACTTTTTACCGAACAAGTGTAACAGCAGAAATAGTGTCGACAAAATGTAGTAAATTAGCTTAGCGCAAAATAGATATCATCGAATAAAACTTGACGTTAATTCACGAGGTATCTAAAGAGAAGCACACACATGTTAAATTAACTTCCTTCAGTTTAACTAGCTTACTCCAACGAGATGACCAGGGTCTCCTACAGCACTAAGTAGCTTCCGAGACCCATATCTCTATTTGATCTAACCTGTGTGGTGGCTGACATGAAGTAAGACATAATCCCACGTGTCGCATTATTAGGACAGAAGAAAGAATATTCAAATAAAAACGAATAATCCCGTATATATGCGAGATTAACTAAAACGAGAGTTAAACGATTGGTCAGAAGACCAGGGAACCCCTGCATGTCCTTGGTGGCCCAACCTTAGCTAGTCAGTCGAATACGAACTGCGAAGCTGCGAGGGTCAAACCAAAGAACAAAATGCAGTGTCCGCCTATCTCCACCTCAACGAGAGAGTGCTAGAGAATAACAGACGGTTTCACAGATCCCAGAATCTAGAAGTAAGAACACCAGTAGTTTTGATATGTTTATATTATATTGATTGCCATGTATTAATAATATGTTCATGATATATATAGTACAGAAACAGATTATTGTTTCTGAAACATTGTGCATGTGGATTGATGTATCTTAGCCTTAAGATTCGGATCGAATTGTGCATATGGGAAACCCTGCAGGTGTCTGATGCTATGGACACTTTGCAGAGGAGACCGCACACTTATATCTGACGAGAATATTGTAGCCAGAGTTCTGACTTCTACAGGTCAGCTCTGGGAAGGTTTGTGGAGACAAACGCATGACGCTTGCTCCCGTGGTACAGAAGGAGAACAACCAAGATTCTACCTCTCCACGTCCGAACCTTGCAGCTACAAGACTCACCCGACTCACCAGATTAACCTGAGAGGCAAGACTTCTCAGAAGGACCCAAGCACACTCAACAACAGTGCAGCTAAGTCACCCACAAATGCAAACTGAGTTCTACCCTCGAGGAAACCTAGACGACCACTAGATCATTTAGTAAACTACGAACATTCAAATCGTAGACTTGCGTAGCATAGGATGAAGAAGACCTGCTGACAAACTTTCCCAGCACATCGAACTAATTATTAATTTACCTGTTTAATGAAGTACATGTAAAAGTTGTGTTGAATATATAAAACGAGAAATTACATACATACGACTGGTGTCATTCTATTTGTATTGTTGTGTAGCTATTAGTTTTCTTCTCTTGAGACATAATAATCTAGTCTTTTGATTAGTAATCAGTGTTTCTCAAATTGAGCCAAATGATACTAAAAAGCCCGAGAACAAATATAAATTTTATGTGACCAAGCACCGTGATCCGTCTCTCACATCGCTCTGGAATTCTGGTAAAAGAACGATCGATAGTGGTAGCCTAACGCCCTCTATCAAAAAGTCTTACCCCCTAGTAAGATAAACGTATCTTCCCCAGAATATCATCACAACAAGCACAATAATTAATATATTGGGTAATATCAACCATCAGGGATCTAGGTTTGACTTGAAAGTTCAATATATATCCAAACATTTTGATCTAATCAATCTTTTTCCAACACAATAATAATTAATAATAATTTCATTCACCTACAAATTCGTGCTTGTCCCTTGCAAGAAGCTCCGAGTGCATTATATAAAAACAAAGTCTGCTCATGCCAGAACGCACACACATAAGCACAGTAGTAGACAATAGGAAAAAGCATGTTTAACCATGGCCAAGGTAGGGCTTGACATTTAAACCAAGTTTTCACTAAATTTGAAATCACCCCTACTACCATCACCACAACACACAAACACAATTTCTGAAATACTTGTAACAAAAATGCATGAATCTGAACACACATATGCTATGGAAGAGGAAAAAAAATGGGTGTGGAGGGAGTGTGGTGAAAAAAGGGAGGAGTGGCTTTCACAATAAATTCTGATGCTAAACTAAAAACCACATAATATGGGTACATTTCTTCTTGATGTAATAATCCTATTTAAACAAAGAAGACAACAGCAAAAACATAGAAAATGGTAGATTACATGTCCATGGGAAACGTAAGAAAAAAATATAATGTTCTTCTGTGGAGATTTCAACATCAGATTTTGACTAAAACGGCGTCGTGTTTACTACAAACTGAAACAGTATTACAATGAAGGTTTCAAGCTTGAGTGAAACATAAAATGCAGTAAGTTCCATTACATAAGGTAAAACATTAAATACATTTTGGTGTGATGGAGATAAATGAATAAAATTAAATCAGTTCCACTACGTCATGTAAAAAGTTAAATACAGTTTTGTATGAAGGAGATGAGACGAATAAAATAAATGAATACGACGAGTAAATATTTGGTGGTTCTGTTTCACCAGAAAGTTCACACACTACTATAATGCAACCACGGCACTGTTCACACATGCACCAATTCATGTAAGCATCTCTCCATCAACCTGCAAAAAATGAACATAATCAAATAATATTAACTATGCTGTTTTTTTTTTTTTTAAAACACTCAGATATTACTGAGAACTCGTAACAATATTTAAAAAAAACCAAATGAATCGACAAATAAACTGCAAATTTCTAACAACCTAACATTAACATAGTAATGTCCAAACTAACAGCTTGGGACTAAATATAAAGTGCTAACAACTGATCCACCATCTTGTAAGCTTCTTGGAGGATAAATGTATTTGTGCGTTTACTTATTCCTACAAATGAAGTGGTGAAAACTCCTCAACAGCATCTATCATGACTCCCCCCCCCCCCCCCCCCTTCCCCCTCAACAGTCCAATAGGCTCCGAGGTATTGGACAGACAAATGTGCACAAACAAAAATCTTAGTACAGAAACTTTTTTTTTTAAATCTCACCATAAAAAAGGAATAGTTAGTTATTGCTTATACTTATAGAGTCCAGAGGACTGCAAAGAGCCGAATCTGGACCACAACTTGGTTGAAAGAGGACCTGCCCCCATCCGTATAAAAGATCTGCTGAAAATATCCTAAGGGTAACACTGAAGGCACTCCACCAGCCCTTTACAATAAAGGCCTCCCATGCAAGGGACGCTGAGGATATATTCTAATTTATTGAACCCCCGTTTACAAAAACAAAATAGAATATAAACAACATTATAAAATAATTAACAAAACGCATACATATAAAATGCCTAAAGTGCTAAATAATACTACCATAGAAAGCTCTAGTGACCATTGGGCAGAAAGCGTCCAATATCTCCAAGCTGACCCAACAGACCCCATACACAAATGAGGAGTTTGGGGAGAGTTTTAAAGAAAAAAGGTAGTTGACTAGTCTAGCGAAGAAGATAGTAGATTGATAGAACAGATTAGGAATGTGAAAGAACAAATAAGAATGACAGAAACAATGGTAATTTAAAGCACTAAATTTCCACAAAGTGGAGATACCATTTATACAGAAAACAACGGCACCCCAAAAGGGTTTAATAAAGGGAATAAAATATATCCATTTTCTACAATTGGTCTGGTTAAAATAAGCTGAAAAACATATTTAAAAAAACAATAAAACAAGAACTATGATTAAAAAGCATTCTGTTAATGTTCTTTTTTATACAAGTGTGTATTACCATCATTATCACCATCAACATTATCATCATTAGCAGCATCAACATTATCATCATTAGCAGCATCAACAAAGAATACACATTCCCCATGCCTCCCCGGCACCCCAAAACACACTCACATGTATATCCCAGGATTTCATCACAACACCCAAACCCCTTCACCCAACACAAGAATATTTGTCTGCATTCAAAGGCTCAGATGTTCAAACTATGAACACACTGCAAACATTCTCTCCCCGACATAGTACGTGTGTTTGAGTATTAATGAAAACTTAGACAAATGGAGTACTTGACAAGAACATCTTTTCTGTAGAGTATTCACAGGCAAAACAGCACTGCAATGTCTTTTAGTACCCGATGTGCTATTCTAACTTGGATCAGTATTGATGGTTTTACAAAACGGTGCCTTGACATCGTCACTGAAGAACAAGATGCCTGTCACGACGCTGTAACCCAAGAGCAGCATCAACAGTTTCAGCATTCGGTCATGAGCTGAGTTGAACTCTGCCGGCATCACCTCGAAGAACGTCATGAAGAGGAATGTACCACACGCGATGCCTTGCAGGATGCCGTCGGCTAAGTTGGAGCTGGTTGACTGCCACATATTGGTGATGAGCATGCCGAGAGCTACGCCAAATGGGGAGGTGATGGCGAAGAAGAAGATGGACAGGATGGCTTGCTGGGTCGACAGCTTGCTCTGCACTAAGTTCATGCCGATGCTGAAGCTAAGGATGCTTTTGTGCATGACCAGCGCCCCGAAAATCCCCAGCACCTGCCAGACAACAGATGGCAAACTGTTTATTGGAAAATGATATGTATACAGTATATATATTTTCCATGAAAACTGAATTGATTTTAATTTAAGAAAATAACAGACATACAGATATATCTAGATCCATTTATCACCAGCATGCAAAGTATCAGGCAAAACTAGAGGGGTAAAGTCCATATGACTCACCTGCTCCTTGTGGAATTTGCAATATTTAACATGAAAATAACTGTCCAGAAAAAGAAACAAAATGAAACTGACATTTTGATGATTTTTTTTACCTTCAATGACCTTGACCTTGGGATGATATATCATATGATCAAATAACCCAATGTTGTTGGACACTATGGGTTAAATAGAGCCATTCCACTGTATGATTACTTTTTTTTTTGTTGGCAAGGCTAAAAATGACTTTGACCTTCAAGATCAACGCAAACACAAAACATATATGAAAGATCAATCTATTTTCTCTAAATACAACTAGTTTGAACTTTATATCTCTCATAGTTTAAGATTGAGGTCACTTCAAAGTACTTATATTGACTTTGCACAGCTCCAGTGAGTTTGCTTGACCTCGGATTGAGGTTGACCAAATGTGCATAGGATATGTGTCTCATATCTATCATGCTTCAAAGAATCATAAGTTCAATATTAATAACTTGGAATAAAAGTGAAATTTTGTTTAAAATGATGTGTTTTTTAACTAACATTTGTTGACTTCGTGACCTGGACCTTGAAGTGAAGTAATGTATTCACTGATCATTTATGAGTCTCATGGATATATACACCATCTTACCCAGTTTGGCTGTGATAGTTGAAATAGGTTCTGAGATATTAATCCATTCACTTGCAAGTTTTGCACACCCAGATGGCGGACAGACAGACGGACATTTTTTTAAAATGTCATTTCATTGCTATGCATGTGAGTCAAAAAAGCATCCTAAACTATCCTATCCTATCCTGTAACTCGAAAGTCGTTGGGGCACCACAGATGATCGTTTAACCAGCATACTCCATCTCTCTCTGTCATCAACAATCCTCATGGCTTCGCTCAGTGTCAAGCTAGTCCATTCTCGAATGTTGTCCTCCCACCTCTTTTTCAGTCTCTCTCTTCTTCTGCCTTCTTGCACCTCATGTTCTGGTCTGGTGCCTTTGTCATACCATCGGAGTTTCTGTTTCTTCACCACACAGTGGAAGGCGAAGGAGGAGGGGGGGGGGGGGGTATAACGGCTGTCTTAATTTGCCATTTAGTGGACAACAAAAATTGGCTGTACCAATATGAAGTGGTACATAATTATTAGTAGTCTAATAGTGTAGCATAATATAATCAGGATTCCTCCCCCCACCCCCACCCCCCCCCACCCCCTTTGCCCCACTCCCTCATGAAGAGCATAATCCACGCCTGTGTTGGTCTGTCAGACTTCATTGTTGGTGGTGTGTTGGATATAGGAAATTGCCAGAAGTCTTCTGTAGCATTTAATCTTCTTTGTATTCTTCGTTGTAGATCTGCTTTGAAGGTCCATGTTTCTCAAGTGTATAGGAAGATGGAGATGACAAGGGAGCACAGTAGCCTTACCTTGGAGTGTAGATGATGGTCCTGTCTTTCAAAATTGGCTTCAACCTTGTCAGGGCAGCAGTGGTTTGTGCGATCCTGGAGAGGACTTCCTGTCGGGACCCATTGTCTGATACAACAATGGCTCCTAAATATTTGAAGCAGTGCATCGAGTTGAGGGATTGGCCTTGAACTTTGATGTCTGTGTTGATGCCATCGGTATTGTTGGTCATCATTTTGGTCTTCTCTGCACTTATTTCCATTCCAAAGGCTCTGGAGGTGGTGTCAAGCCTCTGTATCAGCTGTTCAGGTTCTTGTTCCTCTCCAGCCACTCCATCATTGTCAGTCTCAAAACGGAGGTTGGAGATTGCTCTACCCCCTAGGCTAAACCCTTTCTACCATGAGAGTGTACAACATCAGCCATAACATTATTGAAGTCATCAAAAATCTGTCTGACAAGGCTACCAGTACAATCCTCCACAACAGCGCAATCAAGAACTGGTTCAGAACAACAATTTATGTGCGTCAAGGATGCCTACTCTCTCCAACACTCTTCAACATCTTCCTGGATCGCATCACGTCAGATGCCCTTGCAGATCACGAAGGCACAGTCAAAAAAGCAAAAAAAACACATCATAATTATTAGAAAATTATTATGTTTTATGCTATTATGTATTGTACGCTATACGCAAGCTTTCTTTTCATACGACTCCAGAGTGTGACGGTCTAAAGAGATCACTGGTGTAGAAGACAGAAAGGATTTTTTTTTTCATTTTGAAGTTTACATTGACAGTATTCAGTACTGTTTCTAAGGGAAGGAGGAAATCAGAGTTTTTAGAAAAAAAAAACAAAAAAACTCCCCATGACCTTAAGGTTAAAGTAAACACAAACAGGAAAAATCAAAAACGCCACAACAAAAACACATTTCCCATACCTGCTCAGCATTAGACTGCAGCCCAACTGCGAGACCCTCAAAGATAGAGTGCAGTGAGATAGCCATAAGCAGAATGAGCGCTCGCACCGGGGAGTGGTATTTCTGGAAGTTCACATCATGTCCATGATTATGGTGATCATCATGGTGGTGAAGGTGACTGTCACTAACGGTGCCATAGTTTCTTCCTCTTCTCCTTCTCGGTCTTCTGGGCCTGCTGGGAGCAGCTTGGTTCGTAGGTCTGTTGACAGGCAGAGAGGGAGGGTCTCCAACGATGTCATCATCATCGTCGTTGGAAAGGTCAGGCTGGTCAGTGATGCCCACGATGGAATGTTCGCTGCGGTAGCCCTGCTCTTCGTCAGAGCTGTTCACAAAAGAGTCATCTCTGGGCCTGTGAGAGAGATGAGCTGGTTCTCCGTTTTCAAGAAGCGAACGCCTCTCCTCAGGGAGCTCTTCTCTGTGATGCTGCTCCTTGGTGGCCAGAACAATCTGCTCGATGATCAGAATGAAGAAAAGGCCCCAGGACATGATGAATTCCGCCAAGGGGAAGCCGGTCATAATGTTCAGTGAGAAAAACACGGTCATCAGCTTCTTCCTCACTTCAGGCAACAAATCTAAAAAGCACGTTGCTAGAAACACTCCAGCGGCAAAACAGCTAAGGAAGCTCATGACCCGTTTGTAAGTTGTTTGCTTTTTTAAGCCGCGCCGAGCAGATTCTTCATCTCTAGCAGACAAGGCAGTCTGATGCTGGATGAAATTTACCAGTCTCACAGGAATCAGTCCCAGTCCAAACGTCATGATGAACAGGACCCCTAGCACAAGACCCTTGGACGCTAACACGGACAACATTGTTCTTTTTGTGTTACTCCCTTAAGTCTACTGAATCTGCCTGCACACAGAAGGGATTAACATTAATTTCTTACAATTTTACAATGAAGCAATTATTTTTCCCATTCAGATGACAATACAGCAATTATGTTCCCAAATTCGATGACATTTCATTTGATGAATTTGTACCAATCATTGTTTAAATAAAATCAAAGCCAAGATTAGTTGGAAAAAAAAACAACTTTTTCCAACAGTCATGCAATTCAGTGAATGCTTCTGTTACTGCTAATGCTGAGCACTCAACAATCATCAGCATCCCATATTCAAAGGCTGCAAATAGTCCACAGAAAATGTTCACAATGAATCTAAATTCTAATTACCCAAAATCTCTTAAGTCTAACCCAAACTCTCTTCTATGGTGTGGTCCTTTTTCACAAGGTGCTGAATGCGATATTGATATTTGTTGCGCATTGTGCGATTAGCATCAACACAGACATCAAAGTCCAAGGCCAATCCCTCAACAGCTTCACATATTTAGGAGCCATTGTATCAGATAACGGGTCCCAACAGGAAGTCCTTTCCAGGATTGCACAAACAACTACTGCCTTGACAAGGTTGAAAACCATTTGGAAAGACAGAACCATCAGTCAACACTCTAAAGTAAGGCTGCGGTGCTCTCTTGTCATCTACATCTTCCTATACGCTTGCGAAGCATGGACCCTCACAGCAGACCTACAACAAAGAATACAAGGCATGGAGACGAGCTGCTACAGAAGACTTCTGGGCATTTCCACGCACATCACCAACAACGAAGTCCGACAGACCATCACACAAGCCATTGGACAACACAATGACCTGCTCACAGTGGTGAAGAAACAGAAACTCCGATGGTATGGCCACATCACCAGATCATCAGGTCTTGCAAAGACCATCCTGTAAGGCACATTGCAAGGAGGTAGAAGAAGAGGGAGACCAAAAAAGAGGTGGGAGGACAACATTCGAGAATGGACTTGTTTAACACTGAGGGAAACAATCAGGGTTGCTGAGGACAGGGAAAGATGGAGTATGCTGGTTAAACGATCATCTGTGGTGCCCCTACGACCTCCGAGTTACGGGATAGGATAGAATAGAATAGAAACAGTAGAAACTAGCAATCAGTTTACAACCAAACCGTGCGCCATACGATTACGTTAAAAAATTAAAAATCCACTGCTGACAAGATATTGCTGATTGATGATTTTTGTACTTTCTCCTTTCTACAAGTACAAGACAGCCTACGGCACTACCCTATTGGTAAGTGCATACAAACTTTTTCATAAGGCAAGTTCAGCGATTGGCTATGAGCCCGGAAGTGACTTTCAGCCAATAAGAAGTGTACATTCTTCGAAATCAGAATTTTATTGAAGTTGGTCACAATCAAGGAGTACTTTTGTGTCTTTCACGCTTTGAAATACAAGAAAAAAAAAAATAAAAAAAAAAATAAATAAAATAAATAATAAATAAATAAATAAATAAATATTGAGGTAGGACATCTAGACATATTTTGCTGTTAAACCACAGTCCCGCCGCTAATGCGCATTGTGTGAGCCCTGAGTCAAGTCCAAATACCGAAGTGTCGGACGCAGATAGGCCTACCTCTTTCAAGTTCAAAAACACCCTGTTAGTGGTTGGAAAACATGTTCACAACAAATGCACACTCAAATAATCTATTTTGTTTTAATTTCTGTAATAATACTCCATATCTTTAATTTCCGTGTGTGTGATCATGGCCCTTGAAATTTGATCTGAGGCCCAATGTGCCCATAGCTTTTTTGTGTCGCTGAATGAACTAGTTTAATTTTTCTAAAACCAAACACCGTGCGATCGATTACGTTAAAAATTTTTAATTTAAAAAAAAAATATTGATTAAGATATTGCTGATTGATGATTCTTGTCAGAACTTTCTCCTTTCTACAGTACAAGACAGTCTATACCCTACATCATGGTAAGTGCATAATAAATTTATTCATGAACTGCAACAAGCCTAAGTGACACAACCCTCAAGAGGTACATTAATTAACTTCAGTTTATTGAAGGTTGTCACAATCAAGAAGAACTTGTACTTCAGTAGTCAATCACAATGTTAATAACAAGTGCATCTGCAAGAACAAATACACGCAAATGAAACACCTAGCTTTGTAAAATGATATAACTAAGACAATTGGATAATATTGCTGCACATGATTGTAAGAACTAATCCTTCCTTATGTTAGCGTTCTCCGTCAGTAAAAAGTTAGGAGCTGATCCCGTGATGTTACACCATCTTACGCAAGGAAAACACCCTGAAGACATTCTCAGTACAAAGCCTTGACCCAGATTTTGTCCGCTACTCACATAGTCCTTTAAATTTCTTGTGTGTGATATGTCCGCACTTGCATGTGCTGAGTGTGCTTCGCTAATGCGCAGACTTTGGTTTAATATTATCACGTTAAATTTAAAGACAAATCCAAAAGTATTTAGGTAAAATAGATCGAGGTCTTGTTTTCTATCAGCACAGAATTTTTACATGTAAATAAATAATTCTCTCAACTTTAATCTCAGTCACAAATAGTACACATCGTTCTCTCTGTACATATTATTGTATCTTGGGCCTGAACAGGCAATTTGTGACAATAGTCTTGATCAATAAGTTTTTTCTTGTTTGTTAACAAAGGTGTACAAACAAAGTAATATTGTGTACAAAGTGTCTTTAAAAATTATATACTAAGCGATGTTGTGTATATGGCAAGCTGCCATGTTTGTAAGAACTGATTCCTTAGGCGTTGCTTAAAAAGGAGTTTTAATAAATAAAAACGTTACATGAATATTATTATTAAGCCAGGATCGTTCAGTAAGGAACGTACAACATGCATTCAACCATGACAATTAATTTTATACTCTGAGTTAAAGAATAAAAATGAGCATCGTCGAAACATATGCACAGATTATACTAGAATTATTATTATAATCTATACATAACTTATACCAAAAACAAAGTCATTTATATTTTGCGTCAACACAAACAAGGAAACTATATCCACTTTCCCTAGCACCATATACATGTTGATGTATTAGTCTTTACATTTAAAATAATTTTCAAAAACTTCAGTTGTAGTTTGTCATAAATTTGCAAGCCAACATAACCCATACTTCACAATTATACAACAAAATGGGCTTTTTACATTTTTAAAAGAGGTCAGTTTGAACATCATGGAGTAAATCCAACTTCCTACACTTCTTTAGTATAGTTTAGTAGTGTTGCTCTCTCAGCTGACACTCTATATGGGCTGTCATTGCTTTTACAAATTTCAACTACGAAAATAATATAAGAGCTCAGTGGTTCCGGTTCTAGAGGATTTATAAAATATTCTCTTTGTTCTGTCCAGTGCCTATTCTCCGAAACAAAACGCGTCATTTATTTTGCGTCATAATTATGACGACTTACTGTGAAACAGTTGCACGAAAGAAGTTGTAACTTTGACAGTTTCGTGAACACAAAATCTCTATCTGTGCTCTTGGTAAAGTCATCATGGATCATCATCATCATCACCATCGTCGTCGTCATTGTCATCGTCGTCGTCGTCATCATCATCATCATCATCATCATCAACGTCATTTTCTTCTTCTTCTTCTTCTTCTTCTTCTTCTTCTTCTTCTTCTTCTTCTTCTTCTTCTTCTTCTTCTTCTTCATTCTTCGCCTCCTCCTCACTATCACCAACAATCATCCAAGTACCAGTGCTCGCCGTGATGATATTTTGACCATCATCGTCATCATCTCCGTCGCTAACAATTGCATAGCTAGAGCATTACCAACGCCGTATAGTACGGTGTCCCGGATGTGTCTTTGGTGGCCTTAGCCGGCTAAGGTTATGGTTAGAGCACGGGTTAGAGTTAGTAACTTAGGAACCTATAACCCTAACTCTAATCCTAACCCTAGTTAACGGTAGGCCACCAAAAACACATCCGGGATACGGCTTAATATACTTCCTCTTCGTCGTCGTCCTCCTCCTCGATCCTCTTCTTCCTCCTCATTATCATCATTATCATCATCATCATCATCATCATCATCATCATCATCACCTGTTGTAGAAGGTTGCTGTATTCTATGTTTGGCAATTGACCATTGTGAAAACCCGTGCAATGGATCGCGTACGCCAGTGATGTTAAATAAACTGAGATCATTGTGGCGCCAACATTTTTAGATTAAAGAAAAGACTGGTCTATATTTGATCAATTAATCAGCCCGTCACCACTGCCAGAAGCCGTCTCCCAGATTATACCAGTCAGCGTCACGACTGCTCGGGAGATCTCTTCCAGATAGCCGTCGCTGTATCATCATCATCATAACCATCATCACCACCACCATCAATAACAAACAAAATAACAAAATGGTTTAGTTCCTCGTTTTGCTTTCAAATGTATTACAGTTCCTTTGTACAGTTTAGTAGTTTCGTACTGTAACAATGTTTGTTCTCAGGTCGGCAGCCCACGCATTTCTCAGTTGACCAGCTGTCCACACACTACCCTAACGGGTGAGAAATGGAGGAAAACTTCTTCAAGAAAATTCTTCGTGTTCGTCGCAAGTTATTCGCCTTGGCTTTGGCGAAGGAGAACACACTACGCGAAATGGCCGGTTACCCCCCTATACAAACATGGTGAGAGTACGAAGATGAAGAAGACGTACACGAAGGTCATCATCATCGCGTTTTGATTGTCCAGTCCAGATTATTTGTTGGTCAAGGATTATTATGCTGATGGCGTCAGGTGGGAGTGGGGATTAAGGATGGAAGTGATGGGAGAGTGGAAAATGTTTCGGGACTGTTCGCAGAGACCCACTTCACTGGTCCACTGTACTTTGGGTTGTATTTAGTTTCCCACACCCAAAGTCCCTTACGCCATTGTATACGTCCATGGCCATACGATGCATCCCCTTTCAAGCCCCATTGTGACAATACAGCAGCACAGCAAGTCATCAGTCGACAGCTGCGCCAGCCCCTTGAGAAGTTATTTTAGCTGGATGGCACCTTGTAAGTTTTGAAAAGCACGCAACCTGCATGCTGCCAAGTAGAGGTTGTGTAGGATATAGGTCCTTTTGTATCTCTCAATTAAAAGTTCAAAATGTACATTGCATAATTTATTATAAGAATTTTTAGATAAATATTTAAATTAGCATTTTAAATTACATTATGAGAATGCTGGCAGATTGTTATTTATTTATTTATTTTATTTATTTAATCGTTCTTATATAGCGCTTTTCCAGCTCAAGAGCTGCTCAAGGCGCTGGCCGATACAGGATCTAACTCAAGCCGCCCGAGACGCCCACCCGCAGCCTTTGGGCGCATGGTCTGACGCCCGGACAACTGAGCACAATCCTGGGCAGCCAGGGATGGGGGAGATGGACCTAGGTGCATGCTGGGTGTGTTCTTGTCACCGGCACTCACCCGTCTAGGACATGAGCGTCAGGATCTTTAAAGTCCGTTATGATGGAATGTATGCGACACAGACTAGACCTCGGTTTATACTCTCATCCGAAGTATTTAAGTTATATTATAGTATATTACTGACAACTGTTATATTTTCGATGTAGAGTGCAACATAATACTTTCGCATGAGAACAATGAATTAAACGGCGTCAAAATATTCGTATGATATATGTGTGTTTCAGGTGCGAGTCCTGCTATGGCGGATGCATGGCGTTTGTCCGAGCTACCGTGTGCCGCGCTTTCTGTCCTTGCTGTTTGATCAGGTGGAGATTCAGGGCCTGGTTCTGTCCGAGGACCAGGTGGTGGGGACGGTGTTTTGTTGAAGGTCAGCTTCTAATGAATGAACTTTTGTACTTGGGCAGGGGCGTTAAAAGCATTCTACCTGTCGCCAACTATGAGGTTTTTTGTTGTTTTTGTTTTTTTATCGTCTCGGGTAACCCAATTAGCATACGTTGCAGGTAACACGCCCGACTGTCAACCTTTCAGGCTGCCGTCCGGTCACTTCATCCATTATTGTTTCGAAAGATCCTTTTAAGTTCCACCAGAGCATCAGGCCTTGCAAAGACCATCCTGCTGGAAGGCATGGTGCAAGGAGGCAGAAAAAGAGGGAATCAGAAAAAGAGTTGGGAGGACTACATTCGAGAATGGACCGGCTTGACACTGAGCGAAGCCATGAGGGTTGCTGAGGACAGAGAAAGATGGAGTACACAGGTTAAACGATCATCTGTGGTGCCCCAACGACCTTCGAGTTACGGGATAGAATAGGATAGGATAGAAATCGCAAACGATTACGAACTGCAAGGCGAATAATTTTACCTGAGTTAATTTACTATCCCGGTGGAAAAGTTCAAGCTTAATTTCTGCCTTTCAGCGCGTAGATCTACCCCTTTCCGTATCTAAAAATTATTGTTGATAATTATTTTCAAATGAAAAAAATGTTATGAACAATCAGTTTCTAGAATCCTCCTCTATTCTCTCTTCCTTCTACCTCCCCTTTCCTCCCTTCCATCACCGCACCCCGCGCCGCTTCCTTTCCCCATTCCATGTTTAATCACATACTTTCACCCCTATTCCCCCATTTCCCCTCCTATCGATTGAAATAAATAATGTGAATAATGAGAGCATTACATTGGAACCATGATTGGAAGAAGCTTTAGTTACAACGGTACTTAACAGTATCAGTACAACTGCGCTAGAGTAGAATGCAATATCTGTTAAAATTTGAATTCGCTTGATCCGTGCTCTGTTGGTTTTTCTTGTACGGTATTATTTTGCTGTATAACACAGGCATGTACGAGAACGAAGTGCTGAAGAACTGTTTAGGGTTCTTGATGGGTTCTATATTGACTCTGCTCCTCTACGCCTGGCTCTGTCTCTCCAAAGACTACCCCATCTTTCAGGCTGCCATCATCAGGTAATTATGTAGTCGGTATCGTATTGAATGTTTTGATTGTCTAATTATGAAGAAAACAGATGTATCCCTTTTTTTTGCAAGCCGCCATCTTAAAGAATGCATGTCTTGTAGCCCGTAGTCCATATTATACCATAATTCTGTACTTAGAACTGACATTGTACACGTTCTGTACAGGGATAGCTCAGTGGTCAGAGCGCACGACTTGTGTGACTTGTGCGACGTGGGTTCGAATCCTGACTTCAGCAAACTATTGTGTGATTGCTGGATATTACGGGCCAGCGCCTTGAGAAGCTCGCTGAGCTTGTAAGTGCGCTATATAAGAGAAATACTATGTTCTACAATATTCTGTATTGTATAGTTATATGACTGCATGGTCATTAGACAGTAAGACAGTCGCGAGTAGCCTAACGCATCCTTGCCATATGAGTAATAGCCACACTACAGAAGTGTACAAAATATTCGCTATAATTATGATGAAGAACTTAGTCAACTAAAAGAATAAGCAGACTATGATATACAATGGCAAGGAAAATAATAATCTTTAGAGAAGTTTAGAGCTATTCTTGCTAGGCTAGGCCAAGATGGCGGTGGCAACTATCAGAACTTAGGTCGTGTGTAATAAACTATGCTAATACTGTACTGGAGAATGCTTGTACTAGAGATTGAGAAAGAGAGAGATGGGGTGAGTAGGCCTCGCACAGTCTCAAGAAATTACGCTGTATAAAGTTGCCATTTGTTCACAGTTGCGTGTTCGGCGTGGTTCTAACTCTAGGCATGGCCTTCAACGAGACTGTGCGCTGTCTAGTGTTCCTCACCCTCCCCTCCATGTTCTCCAAGACAGGCCGCAACTTCCTGCTCATGTACGCCACTGTGCTGGTCATTTCCTACCCCACTGCTAACATCGCCGCCAACCTCAAGGCAAGTGTGTTATACTGTGTAGACCTGATCCATTCCCTTTTAGGTCACCTCATTTCACAGGCTCATTTGTACCTATTAGAAAAATTCTACCAAAGAAGAAGAAAAAAAAACAGTTTCTGTCCTGCTGCAGTTTTGAAATTTCTCAACTACCGTGCCAACTCATCCTAAAGTGTTTACTAAAACGTGAGCGAGATCATAATTTTATTGATAGCGTTCTCTTGCCCCATCATTCTAGTCTCTGATGACACGATGATGATCTCTTGAAATAAATAATGATAACAATAGTTATCAATCGCACGTAGGTTTCTCACAAACCAAACTATGCATGTGCTCAAGGCTTTAGTGCTCGTATTCATGAGCCGTGTTTCACAGGTGGTCGCAGACAGCTCCACGTGTGGCCAGGGTCTGATGATGAACGAGACAATGAAACTGCTGGCCTTTGCTACCGACCCCCTTTCTGCTGTCTTGGAGACCCTGGAGATCATGTACGAAAACATCAAGGCCTTCGCTCGAGCTCTCATGGAGGCCTTCAAAGCCTTACTGAGGGCCGTCAAGGAAATTATTTTGGCCATTGCAGCGGTGAGGAAGACGCGTAGCCTACATTCATTCTGCTTCCATAACAACCTCATGGTTTCTTTGGTGTGTGTGTGTAGTTTATGGGGAACAATACAGATTTTGATCATGATTCAATATCGCTGTTGAAATAGACCCATCTGACGTATCTCATCCACTTTGAACCCTCCAAAGCAAGTCTGGCTTGTGCCTTACAGAAGAACAAGAAGTCTTGGATAGATGAAGAGAGTACTGCTCTGACCTTTACAACCACACACCAAACGGAGACCAATCAGTTCTAGCATGTCCCCAGAACAGAGCAGAAGATGAAATCCTCCCAATTTTGAAAGAAGTTGAGGCAGCAGTGCAATCGCTGAGAAAGGGGAAGTCAGCGAAAATGCACAACACACCCACAAAATTGCTTAAGGCAGGAGGATAATTGATTCCCTCGCCATTATCTGTAACAAAATCTGGCAGAGCGGGGAGTGTCCTGCACCATTGTCACTTGTCATCACTCTTTCCAAAAAAGGTAGCCTTCAGGACCTTCGAGTTACGGGATATGATAGAATAGGATAAGGTTTTGATATGGGTGAATGTAAAGTCACGCTCTTTTGTTTTTAGTTGAACTTTAACACGCATACACTGTTATGATTTAGTTCAGAGTTTGCCACATAAGCTGTCAACCATCTTACCTTATGACTTAGCAAGATTTGTTTTCCTTTTTTAAATATGAAAGGAGAACAACCGGTAAATAAAAATGTCATCCGACAGAGTGAAATGCAAGATAGAATTTCTAAAGCGATCAGTTCTTGCAGTTCTTTGTTCCGAAATACACATTTCATTGTCAACAAGGTGTTTAAATGGCTGTGGAGCATAGTGGAGATTTGTAACGAGAAGATGGGCGAGCCGTACAGAAAATGCAGGAAGGCATTTGACGACGCTTACAACGACTGCAGAGACCGCCTGGGCATTTTCCGTTTCCTGTGTGAGATCGTCTCTGCTGCCTCCCACCTGTGTCACCTGGCCAGGATAGGAGAACTGCTCTGTGCTGTCACTGCGGCCATCAAGGAGCTGGTTATTGACAAAATCAAGGCAGCTACTGTGGGATCGGTGGGTTTGTCGTTTTGAGGTGGTTGGGCTACTGTTGTTGTTGTAGTGGTAGTGGTGGTTGGGCTATTGTTGTTTTTGTTGCTATTGTTGTCGTTGTTGTTAATGTTGTTAAAGAGAGCTGTTATACTGCAACTAGTGCGCCCTGAGCTTGCTGTCAGCGTGGAGTACTGTGCGTAACAAGTCATAATCACCAACACCATCATCATCATCATCATCATCATCATCATCATCATCATCATCATCATCATTAAATACCCCTTGGGGTCATGAGCAATCTTGCCACTGTAGATTGTTCTAACCTATAAAGGGAAAAGTGAAAGCCCCAGTTGACCGATTCACTGCGGCAACAGTACCCCCGTTGGAGTGCCGGGGGTTTCAGTATAAATTGTGTCCCCACTTTCTGGAAATTTAGTGCTTTAAATTCCCACTGTCGCTGTCTTCCTCATTTACGCTTTCCCATTCCTGCTCTGTCCTATCACTCTGCTATACTATCTTCTTCTTCGCTAGATAAATGACCTACCTTTTTTCTTGAAAACTCTTCCTGGACAAGACTCCTTGTTTGTGTATGGGTCTGTTGGATCAGCTTGGGAGTGTTGGACGCTTTCTACCGGGTGGTAACTAGGGCTTCCTATGATGTTATTATTTAGCAATATAGGCATTTTATATGTATATGTTTTGTTGATAATTTATAATGATGTTTGTATTCTATTTTGTTTTTGTAACCGGGGGTTCGAGTAGTTGGGGTAAAGCCTCAGCCGTCCCCTGCGTGGGATGTCTTTATTGTAAAGTGACTGGCCAGTGGAGGGCATTCAATTTTCCTACTAGGGTTGTTTCAGCAGATCTTTTATGCGGATCGGGGGTTGTCCGGTCCTGATTTGGCTCGGAAGAGTCCGCTGGACCTAAAGCAACAATCAATCAATCAATCAATCTGGAATAATGTGCGTAACAAGTCATCATCATCATCATCATCATCATCATCATCATCATCATCATCATCATCATCATCATCATCACGTTTATTCTGAGTCGTGTCTTCCAATGGCTTAGAGCATCTGTGCTTGTTTGCTGTGATTGACTAGTTCGGTCAATGTGAGGGTGCATTCATGTTGTTTGTATCTGTATGTTTTCTTCTGAGCGTTTGTTTGAGATCTTATCTTATTGTTATTGTCTTTTCCAAATTTCCAATGGTGCTGATGGTGACGTTGATGACGGCTACCATTGATGATGATGATGATGATGATGATGATGATGATGATGATGATGATGATGATGATGATGATGATGATGATGATGATGATGATGATTTCTTCTTGTAAGGCGAAGGATTCCTATGCTTAATTGAGGTTGCTTAGTTGTTGGCAATTGCCTAATCATATTAGAATCATCTGAGCAGGAAAGATGGGAAGGATGAGGCCTTGTATTGCAGATAAGATTATTTCCTTTTTTTTTTTTTAATTTTTAATTGACGAGCAGATCACAGACCTGAGGGAGATGTTCTGGTTTACAATCAACATCACACGTCGGTACAGTTACAACATGACTCAGTCTCGCTCCTATTCTGAGGTCCGGGACGCCATCATGGCGGAAGTGACTGCCGCAGTGACCAAGTACTCTGGCCTACTGGTCCTGTTGGACAACGTCATGATGGTCACCGTCTTCATGGTCTTCGTTAAAGCCTGGAAATACAGGACAGGTTACCTGACTAAAGATAGGTAGGTTCATGTTTTGTTTCCCAGTGCTGCTGCTGCTGCTGGTGATGATGATGCTGCTGGTGATGATGATGATGATGATGATGATGATGATGATGATGATGATGATGATGATGATGATGATGATGATGATGATCGTGACGACGACAATGATGATGATCATCATTAATGACGGTCATGATCATGATAGCCTACAGTGTCATATTCCGACTCTATAAATTCTGGGCTGAATTTTAAATGAGATGATGAAGCTGCAACGATGATGATTATGATGATGATGATGATGACAACGGCGATGATGATGGCGATGATGATCATGATGCCGATGACGACCATAATCTCAATGATTTTCAGCTACGATAACTACTATATCACGCAATACGTGCACGCTATAGACGAGAGGAGAAAAAAGCTGGGCAGAGACCGCGTGTTCCCGCTCAAAAAGACGGAGCAGATGAAATACATCCCCATTTTATCCTATATGGTCACAAGGAAAGAGGCACGAAAACTTGCAAGGGTTAGTTGTTTTTATTGTTTTATCACTCTTGTTGTTGTTGTTGTTGCTGTAGTTGTTGTCGTCGTCGTCCTCGTCGTTTTCCGAGCATTGTTGTTGTTGTTGTTGGCTAATGCGGTCTAAATTTCGTTAATGGGTTATCATTGCGGTGCAGTAGATGGTCTGCTATAGCTTGTTATGACTTCTTTCGCATTAGAATACAGGCATTTGCGAACTACAATCAAAGTTATGCAGCGGGTCGTAGACCAACAGGGACATGATTCCAGACAGACAACCACTTTATAAACATCTCTCTCTCTCTCTCTCTCTCTTTCTCTCTCTCACACACTCACACTTTCCATTAATTATAATAGTTTGCGGGTATGAACATTATATAATAGAATTAAATTACTCAGAGAAGAGGTTAAAGAAGGACGGTTTACGTTTGTATACAGAGGTAAGTTATAGACAGATAATTCTTATTCATATGACATGATGCACGTGAAAAAATTCTACTACTACGAGCACTCACATCATATTTCATCGTGGGAAACAATTATCTTCGTCAAGGGAAGCAATTGTAGTCTTGGGTAGAGCTTGGGAAGTTAGCAAAAAAGAAATCAGATGCAGTCAGTTAAGGTCTTAACACAGTACTGTAATAATAGTGACAGTAAAAACAATGGTAACAGCAAGTATAATAAATTTGTAGATATAGTGTGGGTATTACCTGCATCTAGCATCTTTTCTATGTCCTGCTTAGGGTATGATTGTGTGGTGCCTGGCCTGCTACAGCGGTCTATATAACATGATGGTTGACTATTTCCTGTACTGGCTGCTGGCCATGATCTCAACACACCTCAACGTCAAGTCCACGGCTGCCCTGCCCCCGTTCATGCAGCTTCACGTCAATGGTGAGAGCTGTCGGTTAGACTATTCTTCATCCTCACTTTTAAGATTCTAACAGACTATGATTCTCTCCCTTTCAACTCCTTGCTCCATCCTTCAGCTCTGACCCGCTTTTATTTTTTTTGTTTGTGTGTGTGTGCGTGTGTGTGTGTGTGTGCGTGTGTGTGTGTGTGTGTTTATAATGTGTTCTTCTATAGCGCGCTTTTCCAGCTCAAACGAGTTGCTAAAGGCACTGGCCAAGACAGGATCTAACTCGAGTTTAGACAATGTTGTTTGTTTGTTTGTTACATTTTTAATTGGAGTGTGAGGGGGAGGGGGGGGGAGAGGAGTATAAGGACAGGAGGAGATGATCTAACTTACGGTGCCAGAGGCGCTAAATTGCCGCCTTGACCGCATCGTTTAATGCCCCGAGCCCCCCCCCAGACAACTGAGCACAATCCTGGTCGACCGGGGATGAGGGAGGAGGGACTTCATGTTTGCTGGGTGCGTTATAGGTGTAGATGGCACTCTAGGACATGAGCGTCAGGGTATTTAAAGTCGGTGCGATGGCATGCGTTAATGAATGTGTTCCCTAGGTAACAAATAATAAAATATAAAATAATAAGGATATTTATATAGCGCTTTTTTTTTCCAATGAACAATATCAGTTCAAAGCGCAGTACTCACGCATTCATTGAAAAGATCCGGTTTCATACAAAATAAAATCA
>CM072511.1:17545818-17583318 GCA_036898135.1 Oncomelania hupensis
ATTACAGGTTTATTTTGAACTGATGCCGCTTGTTTTATTATTTGCTTTTGAGGTAATATAGGAAAGATTCTTTTAGGTTGCTTTTTGATGGAGAAATATATAGCTTACTAGTGGTTTTTGTACCCTGGCAAGCCAGGGTACACATGATGCTGTTTAAAATGTAGACAGAGAGAACTTTTGTCTGCGAGTTTAATTTGGACGATGATACCTCCCCATATCCCCCTTGATACCTCACCATACCCCCCCCCTGATATCTCCCCGTCCTCCCCGCCCCCCATGATGCCTCATCATACCCCCTTGATACCTCCCCGAACCCACTTGATACCTCCCCATACCCCCTTGATACCTTCCATACCCCCTTGGTTCCTACCTGTACCCTCCTTGATACTTCCCCGTTGATCGTTTCGCAGGTATGGATGAAAGGAATCGATCATCACCATACCCCCTTATATATACCCGTATCCCCGTTATGCCTACCCATGCCCCTTTAAACCTACCCGTAGCCCCCTTTTACCTACACGTACCACCCCATCCCGATCCTTGGTAATAATAATAATAATAATAATAATAATAATAATAATAATAATAATAATAATAATAATAATAATAATAATAATAATAATAATAATAATATTGAATATAGAATAATAGAAATAAAAATCAGGAAAAACACCAAGGTACTAAAATAAAATTTGATATAAGATATTATAATTGTTATTATAATAATAATAATTATTATTATTATTAGTTTATAAATAATAATAATAATAATAATAATAATAATAATAATAATAATAATAATAATAATAATAATATTGAATATAGAATAATACAAATAGAAATCATAAAAAACACCAAGGTTTTAAAAGAAAATTTGATGTAAGATATAATAATAATAATAATAATAATAATAATAATAATAATAATAATAATAATAATAATAATAATAATAATAATAATTTATTATTATTAGTTTATAAATAATAATAATAATAATAATAATAATAATAATAATAATAATAATAATAATAATAATAAATTAAAGGTAAAAAGCCAAAATTAAAAAGAAAAATATCCATATTTTAGTCATAGTGTACCCAAAAAAAAAAGGGGGGGGGGGGCCGGGTGAGATTTGAACTGGCGTCGCCCTGCACGATAGGCGAATGGTTTTACTAACTAAGCTATCAACGCTTCTTAGAAAGAACATCAATTTTTTGGTCTATATGGGAAAACATGCAGAAACCTCAATTTGATTTTTAATGGAAGCGCGCGGAATGAGGCTATTACAGTTTGTGGACATTTTGTTTATTTATTTATCTCAGAAACGGTTAAACGTTCGGTAAGGAAATGTCGGCTATAACGATTTCGCTGGTTTTGAGCACACAGCAGGCCGATCAGCAGCGCCCAGCACTTGCCCAGATCAGCGTCCATACCGGACAAACTTTATAGTAGAGGCGAAGAAGGACTTCTGGCTAAGCAATTTATATATATAGATGAAAGAGCGCGATCAATAACGGTCTACCCAATACAGGATCTAACTCAAGTTTGGAATATGTTTCTTTTTATTCGGGTGGGAGGAGAGGGTGTTACGTTGAAACGCGAAGGATAGTGTGTCTGAATGGCGCACGATAGATCTAATCGTTTCGCTTTGCAAAGTATTCAATAACTAGTGGTTTTTGTACCCTGGCAGGGTACACAGGTTGCTGTTTAAAATGTAGACAGAGACAACTGTTGTCTGCGAGTTTCATTTGGACGATGATACCTCCCCATATCCCCCTTGATACCTCACCATATCCCCCTTGATACCTCACCATACCCCCCTGATATCTCCCCGTCCCACCCCCATGATGACTCACCATACCCCCTTGATACCTCCCCGAACCCACTTGATACCTCCCCATACCCCCTTGATACCTTCCGTACCCCCCTTGTAACCTACCTGTACCCTCCTTGATACTTCCCGTTGATCGTTTCGCAGGTATGGATGAAAGGAATCGACCATCACCATACCCCCTTATTTATACCCGTATCCCCGTTATGCCTACCCATGCCCCTTTAAACCTACCCGTAACCCCCTTTTACCTACACGTACCACCCCATCCCGATCCTTGGTAATAATAATAATAATAATAATAATAATAATAATAATAATAATATTAATAATATTAATAATAATAATATTGAATATAGAATAATACAAATAGAAATCATAAAAAACACCAGTGTTTTAAAATAAAATTTGATGTAAGATATTATAATTATAATAATAATAATAATTATAATAATAATAATAATAATAATAATAATAATAATAATAATAATAATAATAATAATAATAATAATAATAAATAAGTTAAAGGCAAAAAGCCTAAATTAAAAAGCAAAATATCCATATTGTAGTGTTAAAAAAAAAAACATTAAAAAAAAAAATATGGCCTACCGGAGATTTGAAATCGGGTCCCCTGCACGGCAGGCAAAAGTCTTACCAACTGAGCTACCAAGCTTTCATTCAAAGACCATCAATTTTTTGGTCTATATGAGAAAACATGCTGAAACCTCGATTCGATTTTTAATTAATCAAATTTAATTAGTTAAACACAAAATTTTGTAAGATTGGTGACATGAGTGCAAAAGTGTTTTGAATGGAAATAAAACAAAATTTGCGGTATTACGGAACGGCAAGTTCTTGACACGGGTTGAATGGAAACCGCGCGTGGAATGAGGCTATTGCAGTTTGTGGACATTTTGTTTATTTATTTATCTCAGAAACGGTTAAACGTTCGGTAAGGAAAAGTCGGCTATAACGATTTCGCAGGTTTTGAGCGCACAACAGGCCGAAACCCAGCACCCAGCACTTGCCCAGATCAGCGTCCATACCGGACAAACTTTACAGTAGTGTCGAAGAAGGACTTCCGGCTAAGCAATTTATATATATAGATAGAGTGTATTTACCTTTGATTTGACTTTGCGTTGTTGTTAGAAGAAGCTTTGTATAACGTTGGTAATTTTTGTTAGTCGATATTGTTGGAGAATTCTCTAGATCTGCTTGTTTACTATCGATTGAAGTTTCGCGATATTTGAGAACATTCATGGACAGAAAGAATGTTGTATGACGTAAGTCAGTGATGACGAAGTTTTATTTGATTGGTTGTAGTGCGTCATTCTGCCGTGTTCTAAATTGTTCTGGAGTATGAAGAGACTATATAAGTGCCGCACTGTTTCAAAAAAAGTTGTTAGCGTGTTGATAGTTGATAGTGTGTTGATAGTTGATAGTTGTTGAAAGTAAAAAAGTTGAAAGAGTGAAAAGGCGATTGTATGCAGTTGTTGATGAACGCTGAATAAAGTTTCAATTGAAAACTTCATACGACGACTCTGTACCTTGTGGCTAATTGAACGGGTTGCGTGGATAAACGAATCCGAGTACACTCATCAGGACATTCAGCATTGGGGCTGAATCAACTACTGATAGAAAAACACCAACTTCGAACGAGTGTAACAGAGGGTTAAGCTGGTGGAGGAGACATAAGTTTACTTATATTACTGTAGCGATGCTTGAGTTTGTGACAACCAACTCCACTGAATCACTGTTGGTGAGCGTGCTACTCGCCAAAGACGCTTTATTCTGGCTTAACCTCGCAGCTGTTACGGATTTTCACCCCCTCCAGTATCGAGTGGGATAATTTTATGAAGTGGCTGTGATATTATTTTAGATAATACTGGCATAATTAGATCTCTCTCTCTCTTTCTCCCCCCCTCTCTCTCTCTCTTTTTTTCTCTCTCAGCTGGCGTGCGCTGTAAACGATTGCGCGCAATAGAGCTGCGTAGCTGAGACTCGCTTATGCCCTGTCTTAATTGGAAGGTTCGTGAAAGGCTCGCGGAGGTTCACGAACCTTTTATCGAGGTTCTCGAATCCCAAAACTACTTGTTTAATTTTTTTTATTTTTATTATTTTGTTTGTTTGTTTGTTTGTCCAAAATGATTCAGGAACCTAGGTTTGGGATCTGAAAACCTAGAAAAAAACGCTCGTGAGCCTCGACGAACCTGCCAGTTAAGATAGGCTATTAGGCCTACGTTGGCCTCTCTCCGCTAGCGTAGCGGCGAATGACCGCTTGGGCAAGCGCCAGCTACACAGTGTGCGCTATTGATTGTCATCATATGAAGTATGTCGCCTGCACAGGTTTTCGTGGCTTTTTACTTACCCTCCATCCCCATCCCCCCCACCATCCCACTAGTACCACTTATACACACACCCTTCCCACCCCTCCCCTTTCTTCTCAACCCCGTCCGTCTGTTCCAATCCACCCTCTACACCTGGTGCAACCTTTAAAGCACCTTCACCTTCCCATTCTCCCTTTCTTCACACATCCACCCTTGACCTCCGTGAAAACAATCTACAGTAGTCGTTCTGCTCTATTTGTGTGGGCATGTGTGTGTGTGTCGTGTTTCTCTCTCTGTCCCTGTGTCTGTCTGTCTGTCTCTCACTCACACACACTCTCTCTTCTCTTCCACTTCTATCTCTCGCTCTCTTTCTCTCCCACCCTCCCTCCCCCACCGCTTCTTTCTTTTCCGTTTGTCTCCCTCCTGTGTGGGTGGGTGTGTGTGTGTGTGTGTGTGTGTGTGTGGGTGTGTGTGTGTGTGTGTGTGCCTGGTGTGTGGTGTGTTTTGTTTATTTCTTTGCTGTATATTTCAGTGGTGTGTGTGTGTGGGTGTGTTTGGTGTGTGTGTTTTTTATTTCTTTACTGTACATTTCAGTGTGTGTGGGTTTGTGTGTGGATGTGTGCGTGGGCACACTTACACTGTTACACAGTATTATCTTGACAAATCAGAGAACATCTACATAACTTGTATTGACATGCCTACTTGTTTTGACGTCAGAACAATGATCCGTTAGGGTTAGGGCTGGGTTAGGGTTAGGGTTCGAACATAAAAGTACTTAAAAATGGGGACGAAATATGACCCATTGTCAGCACAACGAATGTGGCGTTTCAGGAAAGTCATGATAATACTGTGTACACTCGGCTGTGTGTGTGTGTATGCGTGTGTGTGTGATTTAATTACTGTGTATTTTTTTTAAACTATCGTGTATTTGCTGGTCAGAAAATGAGCATCAGAGGACGGCTGGCACGGCAATGTCCCGGGACGTTCGGTCGTCTGTTTGACTGGATGGGACTGAAGTGGAAATACTGCGTCTCTTGCGGCATGGAAGGGAAGCCTGAGGTAAACACTCACAAACACACCCACAGCAACAGCACATGCGCACACCCTCTGTGGCATGCATATACAGACACATATACCTATATGCATGCCAACAAAAACGCACACAGGCGCTAACAGTAACACACAGATAGTCACGCAGACACAGAGGTCAGCTGGAAATAAAGCTTCAACTTATTCTCGAATAATAAGCCGTTTTGGTAGCTTTTTACAGATTCAACACCGAATACGTGTCCCTTAACTATACGCTACGGCCTACATGTCTTTCTAGATGAAGGTTGAGCAGAAGGCGGGAGAGAAGAGGAGGATGGAAATACAACTGCAATGCGCTGATCGAGACACACATACACACACACGCGCGCGCACACACACACTCACACACACACACACACACGCACACACACACCCACACACACACACACACACACCCAGCACCCCATTTCTTCTTACCAGCCAACACGTATTTCTCGCTTCCTCCATTCTTCACATAAATAGAAGCCTTTCAACAACAAAAAATGTTTTTAATACATTTTTTGCATATTCATTATTCTCAAACAGCCAGATAATAACACAAACCGAAAATACATTCGTTGTAGACTTAACCTGACGACACGTTTCAATCATTGATGAAGTGCTGCATTCTTATTGGCTGTCATGAAGTGCAGCATTCTGATTGGCTGTATAGTTTCTGCAGTGATTGTACAGTTCAGTTCAAGGGGACTATGATATAAGCCTCACGGTTCTTTTTGTTTTGTTTTTCTTTTTTTAAAATGTGTCCTCGGCTTGTTTGTGATTGGTTCAAAATTCCTATAATATATGACGCTTGGTTTGGCATGAAACTATAATAATCTCTTTTAGCATCCTCATGCCGCTGACCTCCATCCCGGCCCACTCCTTACGATTTGAACGTGTCGTGTCGTGTTGTGAATCGCGACACGTGGGTCCTTGCACTTTCACACCTATTTGGTGGTAGACGCAGACTATGTCTGATCGATGCATCGATGATCTGCCTCTATTGTTTTTATACATCAGCTATACATGTAATGTATATAGGCGGTATTATGGATTCAGTTGGTCCGCGGCTTATAATAGGTCTAAACTATCTATTATGCCTAAATGCCCATTCTTCTTCTTCTTCTTCTTCTTCTTTTTCTGACAATTTTTTTCTTCTTCTTGCCCCACTACCGTAGCTGTCCATCCTAACAGTATGGATACTTTGGTGGTGCTGTGTTGATTTAGGACGGTTGGTACAATCTTAACACAAAGGCTCACCTCAGCCGGCTGTTCGACATATCCTTTGAGCATGCCCACTGTTATCTCCCCTCTCTACGGGCCCAATTATTGCTTTGTGTGGACCGTCTCTGTTTATTTTTTTTAAATATTTATTAACTAATTTGTTTGCTTTGTTGGCCCTTCCAGGATATGGAGAGGTATACACACTGTACCAACTACGGCTGCAGCAAAGGAATTTACTGCAACGAATGCTACGCCGAGCTCAACAACATTTGTACTGTCTGTATGAACCCTGCCGACTACGGTGACCTTTCCGATCTAAGTGAAGAGGTCACATTGATTGAGTGATTGAATAAGTTAGTTATTGATTAGTGAACAACTGATAGAATTTATCCATTTCCCTCCTGTACGCCCATTCTATTGACTATTAACGTGGGCCCGCCAACGTCAAACGAAAATCAAGTAAACAGAAATGATACCGTTAGTATGTCTAATAATTGAATTAGCCCTTTGGCTGTAATAGGCCGCATTAATTACTTTTTTATTTTTTAAATTTTTTTTTAAATTCACAGCAATGACATCATTACAGTAGCAGAAGAAAACTACAGTATTATTATGTTTGTCGTATGTAAGCCTAATTTATTCGGGAGTGAAATTCGAAAATCGTGATATTGGGTTTAACCCTCTTTGAACTATATGGACAGCTAGCAATATAGACTGTTTCATCTTCAATATTTTAATCCACCCCCATAGTCTGCTTTACTCGTCACAAATACTAAACGCCAACATTTTTTACAAGTAATGAGGCTGTTGTGTGTGTGTGTGTGTAGGTGTGTGTGTGTGTGTGCGTGTATGTATGTGTGTGTGTGCGTGCGTGTTTGTGTTTGTGTAAGCTGTGTGTGAAACTTTGCATCTGCATGTATGTTTTTTTGACCGGAGGCCTACGTGTATGTCTCTCTGTTTTTGTTGGCTATAGATCGACTCGAGCGAGGACGAAGAAATCGTTGCACTGCGGAAGAGGAGAGCGAAGGAGAAACGGCGACAGATGGAAGAAAATAGAAAGAAGCGAAAACCTCAAGATCTGATGTCTCGATTCCGAGGCATGGCGGAGCTCCCCGAGGACAATCAAGAGCTGCTGAAGCTGCACAAGATGGGTGACAGCAAACCGTCGCTGAACAAGAACAAGAACCGGAAGAAGGAAAAGGATAAAAACAGAAATAAGGGCAACAACTGCTCGGAAGCCCCGAGTGATCTCTCGTGCAGTAGTGAAACAAGCCATGGATCGGATGAAAATGATTTGGAAGGTTTATATAGTAATAACGAATTCTCTGTCTGTCTGTCTCTCTTTATATTATCTTATCTCTGTCTTTCTGTCTCTCTCTCTGTCTCTCTCTCTGTCTCTCTCTGTCTCTTTCTGTCTCTCTCTCTCTGTCTCTCTCTCTCTCTGTCTCTCTCTCTCTCTCTCTCTCTCTCTCTCTCTCTCTCTCTCTCTCTCTCTCTCTCTCTCTCTCTCTCTGGAAGGAAAATAGGCAACTTCAAATTCGCGTCTGGGGAAAAGACTATATTTTTAGTGGAACATCTCAAATGGATTGTATAAGCATCCATTTATACTACAACTCGACACCAAGACGCAAAAATATCATTGGTATTCAGTAAGTCCGTTCTGTCAATCTTTGCAGAAATGTCGTCATCGGACCTTTCCTCGTTGGAAGGCGAGATACTAGCGAAAGAAGAATACGACCAGAGCTACCAAGACGTTAACAAATCTGACATCACCACCAGTCCAGCAGAGGAGACTTCAGACGCTGATTCTGGCACGGAAAACTCTAGAAACCAAAACTTTAACAGATTCACTCCTAACAAGAACACCATCCAATACGAAACTCTTGACATCTTCAACGTCAGTCTCAGCAGCAATGAGGATGGTGGTGACGATGACGAGCTGGAGAGTGTCAATGTTCGCAGCGATGAAGGTACAGAGTCTAGTTACAGTGCATCCACGAGTTCAGCGACCAGCCAGTTCAATCCTGCGTACGTTGCGTCGCAACACAGTTCGGAATCGGACAGGTCCGACCTATTCCACTCCTATTTTTGAATTAATTATAAAGAGAGTAATTAACTTCATGTAGATTTTGAAAGATCCTGTAAGTGCTAGAACACATTTCTTTGGACAAGATGATTATTACCCACACCATGGAATATGAAAACAATGAAAATTTTTCGATTTTGATTGGAGGATAAGTCTCACTGCGGAACGTACAGATTAATCAATTTCAAACTACTCGTTTTGAAAACACTGAAATTTTACTTTGATTAACATATAACATGTGGTTTTTTTGGGTTTTTTTGGTTGTTTTTTTTTTTGGTTGTTTTTGGGTTTGTTTTTTTGTTTGTTAGTTAGTGAGTTACAAGTTGGATGGTGGGGTCGGGGTGGAAGGGTGGGGAGAGAGGAACATTCATAAAGTATGGCCCAAGAATTCAGGAATCACCCGAAGGCCTATAAGTTAAACCAGCTAATGTACTCTAAATCCAAAGGCAGGTTATCTGATTTATGCCGTTTTATAGATATCTTTTTTTTAATCACTTTTTCAATAGTGAGGCACATTTCGTTTTTGCTGTTATTTCGAACTCGTAGGCCTATGTTCCTAGTTGAGACCTATGTGTATTCTTTTTGGGAGTTTTTAATAAAAAAAATATTATCGTTTTGTTTATTTACGTGTTGTTTTTTTCTCATCAATTTGGTGCTCCTATGTTAACTGTAACAACTTAAAACCAGTATGTTAATTTTTGCGTGTGCAGTATTCTTCCATAATGTTATGTCGTTGTTTTTTGTATCCCCACTCCTCTGCGCTAAGAGCTTTATTTAAGACTGTTTGATGTTGTTGTATGAAATAAAAGGACAAAGTTCCAATTCTTACAAAAAAGTTACATCAAATTATTCCACTGGCTAGGCCAAAATATCGAGATATCACTTCATATGAATTCATGGCCTGTTGTTAATGTAGGAGATCCGTATGCATGGTTCATCAGACAGTTTTCCTTGTTCTTTCCTCACATCACCTCCGCCGCGTCAAAGTGTTCCGTAATCTCTCTCTCTCTCTCTCTCTCTCTCTCTCTCTCTCTCTCTCTCTCTCTCTCTCTCTCTCTCTCTCTCTCTCTCTCTCTCTCTCTCCCTCTCTCTCTCTCCCTCTCTCTCTCTCTCTCTCCCTCTCTCTCTCTCTCTCTCTCTCTCTCTCTCTCTCTCTCTCTCTCTCTCTCAAGGATATACGTTTAATAAAGTGAAGGACTCTGTGCCGTGGGCATATATTTTGAGTAATGACGTAGGCCTACTTTACGTTCTATACTTAGAACCCGGGGACATAAAAAAAAAAGGCTGATAAATAAGATGCTATTTTCTCTCTCTCTCTCTCTCTCTCTCTCTCTCTCTCTCTCTCTCTCTCTCTCTCTCTCTCTCTCTCTCTCTCTCTCTCTCTCTCTCTCTCTCTCTCTCTCTCTCTCTCTCTCTCTCTCTCTCTCTCTCTCTCTCAATACATACTCACACTGCAGAGAGACCAACTCCGGCCTCAAGTAGGCTACATACTTTTTTTTTCTTAATTATTTCATCGTTCTTATATAGAGCTTTTCCAGCTCAAGAGCTGCTCAAGGAGATGGCCAATATAAAGGATCTAACTCAAGCCTTTACTAGCAGCCTTTGGGCACATAGTCTGACCCACAGACAACTGAGCACAATCTTGGACGAACGGATATGGGGAAAAGGGACCTAGTGCTTGCTAGGTGTATTTGTGTTCACCTCTAGCACATGAGTATCAGGATCTTTAAAGTCCATGCGATGAAAGGCGTACGTGCACAGACTATATAGTATATAGGCTTATCAACGATAGGGGTGTTTACATCCTTTCAATGGATATGAAATAAGGTGATCGACGATGACCATGCAAGTTATTGTTGAATGACACCTTCAACGCCGTGGAAGAGAGTTGAATTGAAATAGAAAAACATCATCTCATCTCATAAAGTAGGCTTAATCGATAGCTTACGTCGCCGATCCTCACAAAAGCGATGACACGTGGAATTCAGCCATTATAATTAGGCTGTACGTTCTTTGATGATATTTTGTTGATCAAGGTAGCCAGGCCACGTATAACCTTAACTGACATACGTGTCTTCTCCATAGTGAATGTCAAAGGTTTGGCTCTTGCTATTTACCTTTTCCTCTTCCACTTGCTGGCGGTCCCATTATTTCAATTCTCGCTGGGTTATTTAATTATTTTGTGAAGATCCGGAAACTATCTATGAAACCGAGTTGACTCCCAACTCTAGGCCACGCCCTTCAGAACATGGCCCAACCTGAACTATTATTTTTTCATTATCCCTCATAAGAGGGACGTAAGTAATAGTTGCCTTGTAAAAGCGTGTTGATAGTAAACCGGATTGCCGGTTTACTTAGTGCCACGACACTCTCTGGAGGTCACTGCCACAAACCTGCCTAAGATGCCAACCGATAATGTAGTCCTACTCACCATCAAAAGCAAAAGACGAATGGTCATGCGGGGAGAACATATGTCGTGTCGCCTTGTCCTGCGTAACCCAAGGTCCACACCAAAAGATCCTGCACCGGAGGAGCCAATCAAGGCCAGGCTAGCCCATCAAAGGGATGCCTCAAGGGAGACAAAGCGTGATCAGTCGCCTCCCATTTCTCGACATGTCCAATGTCCTCATGGTTTCCAGGTCCGAAGCAGGTAGCCCATGTCTGGAACCGCCACTGGCTACGCTCAGTTTCCATTCTCTGATTTAGTAGAATGTAAACTGAAAACGTATTAGGTATCAAATAACAATAACATGTTACAACTGTGCAGCACCAATAAAATCATATTATTCCAATTATTTTGCAAAACCAATATATCATCCAATATATTTCAATTAGAGTACGCTTGACTCAATTGAAATCAAACACTATGATGCACGCACGCACAGTCACTCTCTCTCTCTCTATCACACGCACCCCCCCCCCCCACACACACACACAGACACACACCCAAGCCTGTAATAATTATTTCTTGTGTTAAACCTAAAAACCTCTATCCTATTATAAACTATCCATTTCAATTCATATTTTATTTATTTCAACCTCACATCTCATCATATGTGATGGAGGGAGTGAGTGTGCGTGTGTGTGTATCTTGGAGAGAGAGAGAGAGAGAGAGAGAGAGAGAGAGAGAGAGAGAGAGAGAGAGAGAGAGAGAGAGAGAGAGAGAGAGAGAGAGAGAATTGTGAACACAAATTATATAGCCCAAGTTGTAGGCCTATAATAATTATATAACAAAGCAATCTTCTATTTCTCTTTATTCTGGAGTTTCAAAGGCTATTTGCCCAAGCCCATTAGGGGCCTTATTTCGTGTATATGATTCTGTAAAAATTGTTTACAGTGTATTTAATTCCTTTATATGAGCCATGTATAAACATAATACTTTGTGTAGGGCCATAGATAGATAGATAGATAGATAGATAGATAGATAGATAGATAGATAGATAGATAGATAGATAGATAGATAGATAGATAGATCGATAGATCGATAGATAGATATGAACACAAGTTAAACAACCTATTTAAAATATCATTTATTGTTTGTTTCTTTCATTCCTATTTAATTCAACGTGGAGTTTCATTTATTTTCGTCGCTGACATTTTCAGTACACGGTAAAACCTGGAGTACGGGGAGGGGAATTGATGGGGAAAGTGTGAGGGTGAAAAGAGGCGATGGTTCCGTTTGTTGTGAAAAGAGACGTGAAAGCATGGAGGGGGTGGGCCCTGCCCCCATGTCTCAGAACTATGCGACCTTGACCCGGAAGTGGTTGGCAGTCGAGTAAAAATGCGTGGACCAATCAGAATTGGACAGCGCAGACTGGCTTTCCATGCAAAGGGAAGTTCTGCTTGACTTTCTTTCTCATTCCCACAATGATGTTCCGTGCTTTAGCTTTGGTTTTCTGTGGCGTTCTTGCCGTACAGGCAAGCAACGTGCTTGAATTTACTGACAGCACTTTCAAGGACAAAATCAAAGAGCATTCTGTCATTCTTGTCGAGTTTTTCGCTCCGTGGTAAGTTTTCAACAATTTTTATGCATTTTTCTCAACGCCGGTTGTAGCCTACGCTTCTTTCCAGCTATGTGTGTGTTGCTCCATCGATCTCTCGTTTGTCTCGGAGGTAGATGCTGTAACCTTCTTACCTTGGTCAAAGATGTTTTTTGAGTTCTACTGATATTGTTAGTGTTATTAAATAAAGAACAAAACGTAATTTTTATAACTTATGTCAAGAAATAGACTTAGTAATGGTAATCTAATCAATTCAATGAGCGTTGCCTAGGCACGTAGAATGGTAGATTTGTTTGTCCACCATCTACAAAGTTGGCTAATACTATAAGTGTAACTTACTTTGTAATACTATCTGTTATAGACTTGACAACTTTCTATAAACATGTTATCTCCAGCCTGTCTGATAATGTTAGTTGGTTAGTTAGTTATTCATTGCTTACATGGTCCAGCGGACTGCAAAGAGCCGAATCAGGATCACTCTGATAATGTACTTATTTCAACAGGCGATGTACATCACTGACAATGGTAACAAGATTTCCTGCAAATCTTGATTCTTGATGAAGATAGTGACATTATCTTTATGTATGTGCATCTTTAAAACCAATTTCCAGTGTCCAAAACCGAACAATTACACTTACAGGATGCTTCAGGCGAAATTTGAAACAAAATTTATTTTTGGGTTGTCTTCTGCTTTCTGTTGATGATTATCTTCATACTACTTCTAGTTTTACTAGTACTCTTCACACTGTCACTGTCAGTTAAATATGTATTTGCCATTCTCACCCACCAACCTCAATCCCCCCTCCTCGCCCACCCACTTCTGTATGGCTGCAACTGACGAAGAAAGCCTGGGACAGTGGGAGTGATAAACCATTACAAGTGCGTTCATTTTACTGCTGTCTAAAGTAAAGGTGTTACAGTGTTAGTCAGCATCATGAAGAACAAGAAGATTCTGTACTTTGGGGTAGATTATCACAATAATAGCTGAGCTCCATGAAGTGAATAGTCAAACTTTCGACAACATTTTTGCCTTTGATTCGTTTGAAGTATAGGACCATTAGTTGAACTTTTTTTTTCCCAGCCTGTAAAGTACAGTTGTTGTTTGCAGGTGTGGCCACTGTAAGAAACTGGCCCCAGAATATGAAAAGGCTGCTGATAGACTTCAACAGAGCGACTCACCAGTGCGTTTGGCAAAGGTATGACTACAATGAATCATGTGCAGACACCTTTCACTAGTTTTAATTTCAGAGTAGTCAACGAGTATGATTGTGGGTGCTTACGGAAAGACAAGTCACAAGTCTTGACACTTTTAATCATAATTGAATTCTTATAATGATTAATATTTTCATCAGCCCACAAAGAAGAAGAAGCAGTGCTGAAGAAGTTACTGTTCAAAGTGTAGATCAATTGCTGATTATCTTCTATTGCCCTCTTGCTCTTTTTAGTTGATTCTGTTGTCATCAGTCAGTTCTTGTTTATTGTGTATAATACAATAGACCCCCATGTTTACTGATATTTGCAATAGAAGTCTTAATATATTTTTTAACAAAGGTTCCTCTAGCGCTTCGAGTCATGGGAGTGCACGGCCATGGTCAAAGAAATTCTATGCCATGGGAATATTTTGCAGTATGCATGACAAAATGTTTTGATAAAGAGCAATGGTTTTCTGAACCACTCGTACAAACTGTGGATATGTTTGGTGTCCAGGTGGATTGTACAGCTGAGACGGCCACTTGCGGAGAGTTTGGCGTGTCTGGCTACCCCACACTAAAAATCTTCAAGAATGGAGAATTCAGCAAAGAATACCAGGGCCCCAGAGAAGCAGGTACGTTTCCTTGTCAATACAAAATATATGTATATCTTATGGCTTTGTTGCCAAGTAAGAGGTTTCCTTGTTTTCTTTATGCAAATTACATATTGTTGGTTATTTTGCCCTCTCTCTATTGGTAGTTGTTGTTTGTAGATTATAGTCACACGACACTTTCGCATATAGGTGACTACTGGACCGATTTATACTGACACCAGCGGGCCAGTTGTTGGTAAAGGGGAAAATAATATGATCACACGTTGACCAATCCGGGATTTGAACCAGTGACCTTTCGGTTACTAGCAAGACGCTCTTACCAACTTGAGCTACCCGGCCCCTTCTATTGGTAAACCAAAACTGATCTATATGTACACCTGTGATACAACACAATTGATGTCATGTTGCAGACGGCATTGTCAAGACGATGTCGAAAGAGGCTGGCCCATCATCCAAAGAGCTGAAGAGCAACTCGGATTTTGAGGACTTCACCAGCCGCCGCGGAGCTTCTGTTGTTGGTAAGACTTATACTAGGTTCCAAATTGCTTTGTCTACAAACAAACAAAGCGAAGTCAAGTCAGTTAGCGTTTAGTGAAATCAAGTGAAGTATTATGTATTGTCCAGGCTGGTCTGAAGTGAAGGCCAACACCTTGAGCAGCTTTCGAGCTGGAAAAGCGCTTTATAGGAGTCATTAAATAAATAAATAATGTGTAACGGGTTGCTTTGCGTCAATGCCAAATTGACTTTTCACAACATTTTTTGTACATTAGAGGTTATCATTGTATATGGCCTGAGGTCTTTCGTTTGAAATCTTATTTTTGGTTCTGAGAGTGTGTTTTGCTAAAAGGCCAGTCTTTCTGTTTTTAGGGTTTTTTGATGATGCTACCAGCGCAGCGGCCACCAGTTTTCAGAAGGTTGCTGATAGTTACGATGATCTACGCTTTGCTCATACCTACAGTTCTGAAATCATGGACAAGCAAGGCTATAAAAAGTAAGAACACCTACTTTATTCATTTAGCTCATCTCTATTCCAAGGGGGGTAAGCCATTTACTACCAAAGCAGATGACCTTTTGAAGTTTTAGACAGGATGTTTAAGTTAAAATTTCCTCAAATTTATATTGGACAAATAGTGATCTCTTAATGTAACGTTGTTTTTTTTTAAATGTAAAAATCTGCAATTTTTATCAAGAGCTCAGATTTGCTTTGAATGTTGATTTAATATTTTGGTTTGCAGTAAATTTGCCTTGTTTTGTAGGACTTTTAAAAATTATTTGAATGATATTTGTCATTAGTAAAGCTTTCTTGTTTTGTTTATTTAAAAAAAAAGTTCCATCTTTTTGAATGGAATTTTGCCATTGTTTTGCAGTACCATTGTCTTGTTCCGTCCCAAGGAGATGGCCAACAAGTTTGAAGAGACAGCCGTCAAATACACAGGAGACGCCACACAGTCTCACAAGATCAGAAGCTTCTTGGACGAAGAGCAGTAAGTTTGATCTTTCCATTTTCACTTCGTCATTTTTTAGGCTGCTGTTGAATCTGATCTTTAGGGGGAAAAAAATGTCCAGAGGCTTTTTGACTCGCATGCATAGCATTTGGAGTCTACGTACTCACCTCCACCACCCACCACCCCTTTACTAATCCCCCCCCCCTCCCCACGCCTCCCAGTTAATCCAGATTTTGGCAAATCTGTGCAAGATGAGTCCTAAATAGTCCAAAAATGACATGTTAAAAAAATGTCTGTCTGTCCGCCGTCTTCCGTCCGCCATCTGTCTGTGCAAAACTTGCAAGTTGATTAATATCTCAGAACCTATTTTAACTATCACAACCAAACTTGTTAAAAGTTGTATACCTATGAGGCCTTATGAATGATCAGTGAATTACTTTACTTCAAGGTCAAGGTCACAGGTCAACAAATGTTAGTCAAAAAATGACAATTTTTCACAGAATTTCACTTTTTTTCTATGTTATTGATATTGAACTTATCATTATTTGATGCCTAATAGATATCAATGAGACACACATACTATACCAATTTGGTCAACCTCACCCCAAGGTCAAGGTCACTAGTGCTGTCCAAAGTAGATTAGTATAGTTACTTTGAAGTGACCTTGACCCTAAGAGAGATATAAGTCAGAACTTCTTGTATTTAGAGATGATAGATTGATCTTTCATATAGGTTCCATTTTTGTGTTGATCTTGAAGATAAGGACATTTTAGGCCTTGCAAAAACATACAAAAAATACGTTGATTTACAGTGGAATGGCTGTTTTTTTAACCCAGGCATGCATGAGAGGTCACATGATGGTCAAGGTCATTGAAGGTCAAAGTCATCCAAATGTCACCATTTTGGGGGCATAATACAACTTTTGCTTTTGGGGTCAGAGGTCAAAGTCATCTCAAGGTCAAGAGCATAGAAAGATGAAAATCTGCATTACTTTGCGTTTCCGTTACGGTACAGCTGTATTTATTACGGAAAATTAATCAAATAAACAGAACATTCCAAAAATACTGATTCTGTTCCAGTCAGCAAATTTCCCTCCAAAAATTAAAATGAGAGTTGCTGATTTTGCGTGTTAATCAGCACACTTCCCTCCCGGTTAACCGAAAAGCAGTTACCTACCTCTGTTGATGTTGATTCGAGTTAGTACGCATGTGCGTTCTAATTCAGAATGGGTGTGCATGTGCAAAGCATCTTCTACAAACTTCCAGAGTAGGCCTATTAGTGGTGAAAATGGAGGCTACCAAACGGTATGTGTCTGGAAGAAGAGGACAGCTATAGAGAACGAAAAAGCTAAGGATACAAAAGTTCAAACAGGACTACACAGAAAAGTGGCCATGTCTTGTAGTAGGCAACAATGGGGAATCCTTTTGTTTTTGCACCACATATGAAGCTCTTCTCATTGCTAAATCCATGCCAGGAGATGTCTTTCAAGAAATCTGGAAAGAAGAGGATTGCAGAGATCTGAAGAGTGCCTACTATTAGGTAGTCAAAAGCCATTTTTAAAAAATGATTTCCTCATCACAAAACTGACATAGATTTAAAGAGCTTTTCATTCTGAACACAGTGGTATATTTTTTTTCCCCATAGGACAAATAGGTAAAAAGTTATTAATGTTTGAAAATGCCGAATGTTGGTGTTTTTTTGGCAACGTTTTGGAATTGAAGAAATTGACAACTTTGGAGTCTCAAAGTGAAGCCAATATTGATACCAGGAAGCTGATTTTTGACAGGTAACCCCTTCATATGTTATACTCCAAGCCCAATTTTCTTCAGGCCTATCCCATGTAATGTTCAGCCGTTTTGGTGCTTCAAAGTTGGGAAATCATCAAATTCGCAGTGCGCGCCGGCAAATTATAGGCCTACTGGTGTGCTACTACGCTCAGCACTCGTGTCGCTGAATAGGCCTACGAGTACGCCATGACCGCAAGAATTCCCGAACACCGTTTGGGTAGACTTTTCTACGGCAAAGCGCTCCGCGATACAGTAATGCACAAATTAATAAATACCCTAGTTTTATAAAGGAAAGTCTGCTCTTTATTTCTTGCTAAGTTTTAAACTTCTAGTTAAAATCAAACTTACATCAAAACCGCTTTATCCACTTTGTTCGGCTCGTAACAAAATGTTTACACACGAGAGCCTTCCATACTTATATGTAAATGAAGCTAAGTATCAGAACTTCTCATTGGTTCTTATTTTTAGGCCATCCAATGAAGTATCGCAAAGCGCTTAGACTTTGAAACGAGCCACCTCTCAGCAAACGACAGTGACAATTTTTTCGCAGCGGCATTCAGCGTTCGGATAGGGGCGTATTCAAAAGCTGTTTTCTCGGAATCTTTTGCATAAACATGCATTAAAAACAACACAGATGTAAAGATAAAGCTTTCAATTTTTATTTGAATACAGCCACTGTTCGTTTTGATGCAGTTTTACATTAATAATAAGTGTTGAAAGTGAAGTGAAAACTGAGTCAAAACTGCTGAGCGGACAAGAGCCAATGAAGGGCTTGGAGTACCTACTACTATAGATCCCTTCACAAACTACAGTAAACGAAAAAGACATTTCAGCATGTACATAGTATAAATACAAAATTCCTTTCTTATGCATTAGTGTTAGGATAATTTTGGCCTGTTCCGCAAAAATTGTTTTTTCCTTAAAACTCACAGTTTGGGGTAGGTCTGATTTTAATGCCACTATTTCATGTTGTTTTTTTCTGGGCACTTGCTTTATGTTGAATATTGCGAGTTCCATATGGAGCATGTGAATCATATTGGTTTTGCCCTTCTAGTTTTTGTAGTTGTTGTTGACTAAATTTTATTTTTCATGTGTAGATTTGGTCTGTGTGCCCACCGCACTGGTGGCAATGCTGACAAGTTCAAGAAGCCCACTATTGTTACTTTTTACAACGTTGATTACGAAAAGGATCCCAAGGGCACCAACTACTGGAGAAACAGGTGAGGCTCTCAGTGCAAACCTTCAGCAGTTACACTAGCAAGTCTGTTGGGCATGTCTTTGTGAAAACAGTATTATGATTGTGAACATCTGTGTGTGTTCTGTATAGTACACCAGTTTCGTAAAATGATGCACGGTAAAAGGATTGTGACAACTTTAAAGTGAAGTTGTGTTGTTTTTTTCCCCACACAGTCCTGAGCACTTCTGTTAGTTGGATCAGAGATTATAATTAAAATTATAAGATGGCAAATCATTCAAATGTATTTGCAGACATTAATGCGCGTACAAATTATTGGCAGTAAATTTCTGTTCTGTTTGGCGACTGTTTAAAAGTATTTCTAGATATTAGCTGGCAATACAACAATCAGTGATGTCGATGTATAAATAGTACATTGACTTTAGAATTTTTGGACCAAGATAAATTTAATCTTGTACTGTGAACATAAATAAATTTAAGTGGAAGTATTCACTGGATGAAGTGTAAACCAAAGTCTCGTCTGTTTACAATGCTTTACAACAGACTTCAAAGATCCTGACGCTCATGTCCTAGTCAGGAGAGAGCCAGCTACACAAATACATCCAGCAAACACTAGGTCCTTTCTCCCCCATTCCAGGTCATCCAGGATTGTGCTGGTTTGTCAAGGAATCAAGACCATGCTCCTAAAGCAGCCAGTGGGCGCCTCCTGCAGCTCCAGTTAGATCCTGTGTTCTGTCGCCTTGAGCAGTTTTTTTTTAGCTGAAAAATGTTTTAATAATTAAGATAATTAATAAGAACAATTACTTTGTAAAAACAATCATTTAACTCTTAGTCTCATATAGCAAAACAGCAAGTTGATATTTCCTTCATGTAAGGATTTGACAAAAACAAGCCAAAAATTGGTGCATGTGTTTAAAATGCTATATCTACTAAACGGTTGGTCAGAGCTTCATGGGACTTGGTCAGTGTGTAGATAATTGGTAACTATGCAAGTATTGAGTAAGCTTTAGTTCTGTCAGTGTCGGTGAGCTTCATGGGACTTAGTCAGTGTGTAGATAATTGGTAACTATGCAAGTATTGAGTAAGCTTTAGTTCTGTCAGTGTCATCTGTCTGCGTTACCTGCTATTTTACCTGTGATTATAGGTAATTTCACAACCAATTCTTCGGATGATGAAAGGTCCGATCTGTAGTCGGAAAGATCGCTAGTGTGCACGCTAGACACTGACAAATCACTCTGATTTTTATTCCCTAACTGATCAGTCCTTTCATCTACTAATTGCTGCCACAACTGCTCATATCATGTAGACTCATTGTCGGAATCAGATTCTGCCATTTTTGAGTATCACTGCTCTCAAAAACGCGACCAAAAACTAAACAAAAACTTCGATTAAAACGTGTTGTTGACACAACTGCAGTTGACAGGATGTACACTGCTTTTAGAATCAGCTAGTGCGCATGCGCAATTGGAACTGGTTTCCGTTAAGCGGGAGAGAGGTGCTAAAAGTAGACAGTAACTAGGCGTGCTTTACTGCGCTTCATGAGCCGTGACGAACCGCGCTTTACCGCGCTTCATGAGACTAAGAGTTAATTAAGAAACTAAATGACCAAGAATAACAAAAGGATGATTGAGGCCTATGGTTGTGACATTTTACTTCGCTGTTGTGCGTGATGGAAGTTAACTATGATGTAATCTATACTGTAATGTAACGACTGTTGAAGGGTAGAGAGTACAACATGACCATGATGCAATGACCATTTCAGGGTAATGAAGGTGGCCAAGAAGCTGCGTGACGAGGGCCTGAAAGCATACTTTGCAGTCAGCAACAACCAAGAGCAGTCAGCAGAGCTGGAGGAGTGTGGCATCAAGGGAGCCTCTGGAGACAAGCCCGTCGTTTGCGCCTATGACGAGAAGCTCCGCAAGTTCAAAATGCAGGAAGAATTCTCGTAAGTAGTAGAAGGAGGGGAGGGTAAAGAGACAATAAAGGAGATGAAACGCTGCAGCTTCTTACTAGACTGTAACACCCGTTTAGGTTGTTCTGTCTATTTAGACTGTTTTGCTTTCCTTCATGATCCCCAGCAAGTTGTGAACGAATTATATAAGAAAAAAGGTGGACAGACTCGGATAAACCAAGTTCACGCCTTGTTTGAGTGGGGTGCTGCGTTGCAATTGTTTCATCTTTGAAGAGAATGAAAAGCAGATTTTGAATGACAACTAAAAAAAGAAATAATGGAGACCCCAAAAATTTACAAATGCAATTGTTTGTTTTAAAAAATGGCTTGATTTAATTCAGTAGTGACACAGCAGGCTTCCTAGAGAGACCATTTAGCAGTTGCCTCCCTTGAATTGACCTGTTTATTTTTTAGGCCTATTTGACATTAGGTCTTTTGAACTTGTGGCTTTTATGGTTTTGCAATATTTACAAAGCAGATGTATAGCTTATGCTGATGAGAATGAAAATCTTACCCCTGCTGGTTGAATTATTGTTTGTTTGTGTTTTTTTTGTGTGTACATCGTATACTGTCGCATGTACAGCATGGAGACATTTGAGCAGTTTGTGCGTGATGTTGTTGGCGGCAAACTGGAGCCTTACCTCAAGTCAGAGCCCCTTCCTGCCAGCAATGATGACCCTGTCAAGGTGGGTACCTGTTTCATTTCCATATTGATTTAAACTTTTTGCAATGCTTCAGTAGACTTATCTGTTACCATTGAGACGCGCGCGATATTTCTGATAATTTTATTTTGCTAATCATGCAGTGATGGCGTGTAGTTACCTTTGATTAATTTTGCGCTGTTGACAGAAAAAGCTTTGTATAATGTTGATCATTTTTGTCAACCAATATTGTTGAGAATTTTCTGGAATTGTTTATTATCGATCAAAGTTTCCAGATATGTCTCGCAATAGCTAAGCGATTCTTCTAACCTAAAAACAATGTTCTATGTTCAAGGTCATTTTAAGCCTTACAAAAAAATATACAAAAACATAAGTGATCATACTGTCAAATGGCTCTATATATTACCCATAATATGTATCAACATTGAGTTATTTAATCATACATGAGCATAAGAAGTCTCCTGAAGGTCAAGGTCATCCTAAGCTCAATGTCACTAAAGGTCAAGGTCATTCCAAGATCACCGTTTTTAAGGTAATACAACTTTGGCAGTTATTTATTTGATAGTAGAGTGTATTTGGATCCATAGGTCAAGGTCGAGAGCATAGAAAGATCGAAGTTGGTATTTTTCCTGGGCATTCATTTTCATGTTAAATATTGCAAGTTCCACAAGGAGCATGTGAGTCATTTGGGCTTTGCCTTTCTAGTTTCTCCTGTTACACAAATGTGTGTGGGTGGTTAAAGTAGTTTCATTAATGTTTTATGAAGAGGTGCTAACCTGACAGTTTGTGCAACCTCTGTTTAAAACGACAGCGTTAGCATTATATTTATTTATAAGACCTTTTGCTATATTCAAATTGCTTTTCCTCTTGGCAGGTTGTTGTAGTGACAAACTTTGTCAGTCATGATGATTTAGGTCCTTTTGTTTTATTTTTTAAAATTTTTTGAAGTTGCACACTTTTTCGTAGACTTCAACATTGCCACCTTGAATAGCTGTGTCGGTGAGAAAAGTGAGCGTAATAAATCAATTTATTATTGTTGTTATTATTTATAGCCTTTGTATTATTGCTTTTGTCGCAGGTTGTTGTAGCCAAAAATTTCGACGAGATTGTTAACAATGCTGATAAGGATGTTCTTATTGAGTTTTACGCTCCTTGGTGTGGACACTGCAAGTCTTTGGCACCCAAATATGACGAGCTGGCTGAAAAGGTGAGACCCTTCATGCTTTGTACATTATGTTTGCTTTCTTTAAAGTTTTGCGTTTCAACTAAATTTGGCATCTGTTTTGTTTGATTTTTTAAAAAGAAAGAAATAATGGTTTTGATTTTAGTATGTGCAATGACATTTTTTTAAAACACTTTTTCATGGGTGATAATATTACTGTGACAAATTAGACGAGAGCTCTCAGTAGAAAATGAAGAAATAAAAATTAATACTTTGGTGAATTATTATTCATTTTGCTGAATGTAGAGCTGGGATTGTTAGAAAATGATGTTAAATATGCTAAAAGGTTGGCAAAGTGATATCACATTATTGTTTATTTTTTATTGTTGCTAGTTTTTTATTATTTTCTCTTATGTCCTACAACAGCTGTTAGGTGAGCCAGAAATTACCATTGCCAAGATGGATGCCACAGCTAATGATGTGCCTTCACCTTATGAAGTTAGAGGGTAAGTTCATTCATTTCGAATTTCACAATTTTTTGGTATGATTCCTTCTATCATTCTAAGGTTGCACTGCAGACAGATTACATAGTTTGACTTGCAGTGCATATAATTGATCAGTATTTCTTTGAATCATTTTAATCCATTCCCCTTCTGGCTAAGCAATCCAGCACTGGGTTAGTACCTGGATGGGTAAACAGGGTTCATACGAGTCTTAGACAATACATTTCAGTTTCAAGGCCCTTGAAAAACAGTGATTTTGTCTGTAGTTCTTGAATGTCCTTGAATTGTGACACAAAGCAGGAAATTCATTTTCAGTCATTCATAAAAACAAAAACAACCAGAAAAAAACAAGCAAATAAAGTTTTAAAACTACGCCAGAAAAGACCGATAGTCTGTATCACTAGGCGTACTTTTGCTTTTACCGGAAGTCGGAAGTGGTGAGGGATTACCTCCCTTCATTAGTTTCTGCGGAATTTCAGGTTTTCCTCTCAAGTTCTTTGTTGCAATTGTTTGTACAATGCCAGGAAAGTATAACTTCCACAAAATATGACTAGAAAAAGACAAATATAATTAGGGCAAGCACGGAGGATCGTGTTTAGCTTGTGCTGAGAAGGTTAGTGGTATGGGAGAAAATACCATTCGCTTGTTAATAATATTGGGTTTTTTGCAACATTAAATGACATTATTTGAAATAGCTTAAAAAGACAAACGCAATCATACCAAAAATAACATGATACGTTTTTTTAAAAGTTAGATTTATTCAATTTTATGTGGAATGTCAAGGGGTGCCACTCTGCCGGTTACGGTCCGGAATCCCGTTTTTTAAAAATCAATTTTGCCGGTGCTGCCGGTTTGTGAAAAATCGAAAAGCAACGATTTTTTTAAACAGATTGTTTTTCAAGGAACGATATTTTTGTAACAGATCGCGTTCAACTTCCAATCCGACTTTTCTTTCGCATTCGGTTGCGTTCCCTGCCTGATCCACGTTTTTAGAACCGCAAGTTAACGCATGCTGCTTCCTGCCTACTTCAATCAACATGAAGGAATGAAAGCAACAGTGGATCGGTGAAGCGAGAAAATCCAACAATGCCGTACATTTCGAACTGTAAAGAAGACGCTGTGAGACTGGAGGAGGTGGAGAAAGGAATGAGGAATAAATGGCGATGGAAGTGGCTTCAAGAAAAGGACACAAACAACATAGCTTTCGGCACTTGGATGAAAAAGATGGGCAGTTCCGGTGTTGCATTCTGCACTTTTTGTATGAAGTCCTTAAGTATGGCACCAGCGGGAAGAAGAAACTAAGAGAGCACGCCAAACTTGCTAACCCTGTTGTTTGCTTTGTTTGTTGCATCCCTGCTGCTTGTTATGGATAGTAATATATAATAGTGATACAACATTTTCTCTGTATAGCCAATTTAAACTAATCTGATGATTACTTTTTTTAAATTTTTATTTAATTTAATGTGTGAAGTTCGGCTTAAAACTGTCAGGCAACTGGTCAAACCCTATTGAACTATATGTGGACATTTCAACTGTGAGAGTAATTGCAACATGGGTCAAACCCTACTGAACTGAACTGCATGTGTAATCTTGAAACTGTCAAGACTAAATGAACTCTTCAATTAGGAGTGTAGTGGGACTGCTGGGTAAGTTTGCTTACATTAATAAAATCTTTAAAGCAGTGATGCACAAGTTGCCCGGACCCCGGACATTGACCGCTTGATTTTTTAAATGTCCGATTGTGAAACCTCAAGGCGGACACCTTGTCCGATTAAAACGATGGCGAGTCGGACACGTGTCCGATAGTTTTCGCGTATTTTGCATGGATGGCGAAATGTTTATGCCTCGCTAGACGGAAAACCAAACGTCGTCTGCATGCTGAAACGTATACATGCCTTATCTCCCTTGTCATCGCCTGCGTGGGATTGCTATTTTTATCCCGAGTCACAAAGCAACACAGCCAACCAGCGCCCTTGAAACATATACAGCTTTGTTTTAGTCAATCGGTGCTCGCGACTTGAGTTTACGTTGGATCTGTGTTAGCGTTGAACTTGTACCAGACAGCTTCTATTATAGTAGAAGCTGTCTGCTTGTACTTTTGGTAAGCCAAACATTCGATCGAAATTATCGGAAATGTCTGCGAAAAAAAGACTGAAGGCGGATAAAAAACAAATCTCAATCATCGTCTTATTTGCGGGTAATTCAGCTCCCAGCACATTAAAAGAAGCAGAGCCTATACGATTTGTGGAGGATTCTTCCGATGCCGATGGTCGCGAGGCCGAGAAACCGTCAACTTCGAGTCAGCCTACTAGTACTCGTGTTGATCGCGTTTTTCAGAAGGCGTAACATTTGACGATGAAAAAAATGCCATGTTCTGTACGGTATTTAAAAGTTCTGGTGTGCGAAAAACTCGTTTACTCGCGGCTGCTTTAACTTTAAAAAAAAAGTGCATTGGAAGATCATTTGATTATGTACAGCTAGTCACAAACTAGCAATCCAAGTGCCCCAAGAGCAACAAAATGAAGAGGCTTGTGAGGATCTAATGTTGACAAATCAGGAGGAGGCAACGATCACCACAGCATGAAGCTAAAGAAAATCTGCCTCTCATGAAATTTGGCTCTGTTATGCAGCTTTTGAAAGACAGTAACGCAGAAAGCAAGAGAAAACGCTACATTTTAAAGAATTGAACTTTCACTGTTTCGAAGTGCCTCTTTACTGTTCAGTAATATTACCAAATAAACAACAAGACTTTTTGGCAACAATGCCAGTGTCCTATTACTTTTTTGTGTTCAGGACATCATGTCCTATTGTTTTTTTGTGTTCAGGACATCATGTCCTATTAGGGTCCCAAAACATGTGCATCACTGTTAAAGTATTGAATTTTGGACATTCTCTTTTCTGTGTAAAATTTACATTCAGATTGCAGGAGAGCCTTCCAAATCAGTTTTAATTTCAAATTTTTATTCGGCTTCATGGGAGGAGAGGGGGGGGGGGGGGCGTTGCCCCCCCCCCCTGCATTCCCCGACGGGGTGCTGCCCCTGTGCCCCGCTATCGGCCCCTGGACCCCCAACTTTCAAGTTTTTCATGTTTTTAGAGTGGCACCCCTGAATGTCAGATGAAATAGCTTTAGGATTATTTTATTGTACATTTATCTCCTAACCCAAACTCTACTTGCACAGACCACCGAAGTAGTGCTGCATCATTGAAGGGGAATTTGACTCTAGAAGGGAGTCTACTATATAGCATTACATGCATTTCTTTTTTGGCCCATTTTTCAGTGTCACAAAGATGGAGGAGAAAGATATGGTGTTTGATTATCAGTGAAAGGGTCAATGACATGACTTTATGGGCTTTAATTAAATAGAAGAAATAGCGAAATGAGAGGTGTCTGATGTTGACTTGGATTTAGCAGTAACACCAAATCTCAATTTTGACGATCAGCAGAACTCAAAGAACTGACCAGCAGATGATCTGTCATTTAGTCATTGTTTATAGTAACTAAGACAACGTCCGAGTGGATAAAGAAGACGCCAAAGTTGCTAACACTGTACAGTTTTTCTACTTTCTGTTTCTTTTGACTATCAGTAAGCCTACCTGTCTTCGTCGGTTGTCCTTTTCTTCTAAACGAAGAAGACCAAACTGATATAGTAAAAAGAAACTGTTTCTTCCTCATTTTTTTTCTTCAATGTTGGTAATTTTATTTCCTTTAAAATTGGCATTCCTTGTGCTTTTAATAACAGCTTGTTTTGTGAACTCTGTGCTGAACCATAGCCCTTCAAAAATGGAGTACTTATCCAGGCATCTGTGAAAACATGAAACTCTTGCCTCTGTATTTTTTATGTGCATTTTCTGTACCAACTTTACATCTTTTAAACACAAAGTGTGAACATTCAACATCTGATGGTATTTTTCACCACATTATAACAGGTGTAAATCCTCATTTTGTACTGTAATTGTTTGGTGTTTTTTTTCTGAGCGAGGTGTGAACATTTGGGGGGAGTTCCTTCCCTTGCGTTAAGGGGAAGCTCAAAACTGGCACAAGTGACATTGGATTAGCATGCTGTGCATGTGACTTGTAAGCCTTGTAAACCAGGTATACATGCAGATATTGTTACAGACCTGTTTATTCTACACTTTAGGGGTAGGAAACTACACATTTGAGGTTTATGCTATCACTAATTCATGGGGAAAAAAATAAAATCTATGCATTTTAGAAGATATTTGTGCAACAGTTTGCTATCATGGGCAACACATTTGCCGTATAAACTAAAAATTGTTACAGTGACGAACCCTAACTGCTTCAATGCATTTTTAAGGATTGGGTTTTGGGCTTCTTAAGATTTTTATGTGTCAAAATTGCTGAAATTCTTTTTTTATTGGGAAGGGAGAGAGGGCATCACCCCCTATACCTTACCCGGGCCTAGCATCTGGGCGACCCCAGACCCATTTAAGGATAAATCTCCTCTTTAAAAAAAAAAAAGTGATTTCATGTCTGCATACTAGTGTATATTTATTGCCATGATCCTAAGATTTATATTGAAAGATGGTATTACAGTATTTATAATTACTTTTAAAAAAAAAACACTTATAATTTGCCTAATAATATAATGTAATATAACTTATACACTGAAGACGCTAAGAATACAAATAGTACAATACAAGCATTAATTGTAAGGCTCAAACTGCAAAATATGTGTAATGAGATGTTTGAGGTTAGGGTTAGTTTTTATTTTTTTATGATATATTTCACCTATTATAATAGGTGTTTTTTTTTTTAATTTAAAATCTTTATTAAATTTGGCAGATTTTGTTTATGATAATAAGGAAATCATGTTATTTTCACTGAATTACTTCATTGCACACATTACAAATAGCACATGATTTATTAGAACAAATAATGAATACCCAAGATTACAAATGCATTAAGTCAATGATTAGAGTAATAGTATAACTAACAATTACTAAGCAAGCCAGCAATTAGGGTTTTTGAATTTTGTAATTGTAGTCTTGAAAGTTCTGGAAAAGTTCTTGAATTTTGTCTCAGTTGTTCTTTATGAACCCTAGTAAACATCCTTGTGGCAACCATCCTTGAATGGCAACTAGCAAACACGACATAAGGTATGAAACAAGGTCACTATCCCACCCACACACCCATCCCCCCTCAACCTCCTCTTTCAGTCACCACAAAGAAGTGAATGGATACTTGGAACTGTTTAGAACCAGGGAAGGTTAAAGCAGCGAGGGAAAGCACCACCCTCATTATGCTGGCCTAGAGAAAAGGGAGGTCCCTAATGCCTCTCTGTTTAACGACTGAAAGGTCTCCGAAAGGAACACCTTTAAGTTTACCTCTATCATCACACCTTCTTACTTGCTTCCACCGTTTTCTTCCCGGCCGTGATGTTGAACATCTTTCATGTTCAAGGTTCACCAGTAGTTAGTTCCATCGCTTTGAGATGTCTCTTTGTTTTTATTGAATGAAAAATATTACGAATTTCGTGGAATGTCACTTTTAACTTATACCGCAAATATACTGAAACTGTTGCTAAATTTGTTCTGCGTATTTTTATCTTTCAGATTCCCCACTCTTTACTTTGCACCAAAGGGTAGCAAGCTGAGCCCTAAGAAATATGAGGTACGTCGCAACATTTTCTGTATTTATGGTGTTATTGTTTATTTTTCACATGTATCAAAGACGCACAACATGTTTATTGATGTGATATTTGTTGACTCCCATGCATAGCAATGTGACTATGTACTGACCCCTCTCTCCAACCCACACACACACACTTTTTTATTCTTTTTTTTTTTCAAAACTATAATATGTACTTTATGGTACTGTAACTTTAAATATTGCGGCATACCTTTTTTTTGTGCGGCTGTCAAGTTAGATAGCAGCCCTTTCAACCATAGAACCCCAGCTCAACCACGGATATGCCTCAACCGTCCACCACTAATGTCCAAACCTGTGAAGAAAGAAATCCAGTTCTAAATCTTTTTTCATTATTGGGTGAGAGGTACATTATGCACTGGACGCGGTGTAAAGATGAGGAATGAGACAAGAAATGCAAACGTAAAGAAATAAAATGGGGAAAATATTAAAAGTAATAAATCAGTAAACGTGTTAACGGATTTATGATTGTGTTTTTTTCCCAACAGGGAGGTCGAGAGGTTGATGAATTTATCAAATACCTGGCCAAGGAGGCCACCAATGAACTGCAGGGCTTTGACCGCAAGGGCAAGAAGAAGGGAGGAAAGAAGAAGAAGACAGAGCTTTAAATTATGCACATACACACATTTTAGACACGCACACATTACTCATTCACAACACACAAAATTGACTTTGATATTTTGCCTACTTTGGTTCTTTCGAGTCAAGATACTCGTTTTGGGATCTCGGAAAGAAGTTGCAGTTTAGTTGTATGGAAATTCAAAAAGTTCCCCAAGGGAAGTGATTTTCAATGTTTTCTCTTGGATCTCAGAAAGAAGTTTCAGTTTAGAGGTATTGAAATCCAACAAGTTCCCTAAGGGAAGTGATTTTCAGCGTTTTCTCTTTCAGGAGCTGTAGGTCAAAATGTATTTCGGATGCAGTTAAGTTCTATGTTTCAGTCATCGCAAAAGCCTCCAACTTGCTACTTACTCTATGAAATGTTTTTACACGGCATTAATATAGATGGCGTGTTTTATTGTGGGGATTTATTTATTTTTTTAGTACAAGACGGACAATTCCATTGTGTGCTGACATTGTTTTGTACCAATATTCACGAACATTTGTTATTTTATTTTGTTAAATCAGAAACATTGTACATTTTGTTCTAGTTGGGAATGTCATACGTTCCATTGTGATGAATGTTTGGGGTGATTATTAGTATTAATTTTATTATTATTACTATTAATGTGCCTGTGGTTTTGAAAAATCTCATCTAGATAACATGGCAAGTCTGACTGTGTGTGATAGCGCAAATGGGCCGTTTCTCAAAGCAATAGAGGGCTTCATCCATATCATGCTATGTATTTCACGTGGAATCTGCTAGACTTTTTTGATAAGTAATAATTGAAGCAATTTTTTTTTTGTTTTCAACTTTTGGAATGAATTGTGAGAAAATAAACAAATGTAAGCGCTGATTTAATTTTTCGTCAGTTTGGATTGTGAGAAAATCTGTTGCGCATGATTTTTAGAAATGCGGGGTACACCAAAGTAAAGCTGTTTTTAAAAAAAATGTTTTTGGTTTGAATGATGCAGTCATAAAGAGGTTGCCTTGATATCAAGGCTTTAAATAAAGTTGTCTGTTATTACATGTACAACAAGAGTTCTGCATTTCTTTGATGTTGTGGCAGTTTATTGTTGGATGCTATAACTTGTGCTTGGGGGATCTCTCTCTCTCTCTCTCTCTCTCTCTCTCTCTCTCTCTCTCTCTCTCTCTCTCTCTCTTTTTTTTCTCTCTCTCTCTCTCTCTCTCTCTCTCTCTCTCTCTCTCTCTCTCTCTCTCTCTCTCTCTCTCTCTCTCTCTCTCTCTCTCTCTCTCTCTCTCTTTCTCTTGCTCACATAGGCTGCATGGTGAACACTCAAAATTCATCTGGGGAATTGATTGAAAAAACCATGGAAAAGCCCCAGTAAGTTGCTGCTAACAGACACTTAGAAAAGCCTGGACATCTGTACTACGTTTTGTTTGGTACACACACTACACTAATATGCAAATTGCATGGTCCACGTTCTTAGCAAATAACAAAAAAATGTACATACAAAACACAACGGAAATAAAACTCTAGAGCAAAATTTGGAAATCTTGTGATTTGAGATCATTCTAGGCAGTAGAAGAAAAGAAAAAAAAACAAATAAATTTAAAAGTTGGACAAAAGGTTCCTAAAAACATCCTGATGATTGTGTCTATGATTTTAAAATGGAAATATTTTCATTAACATCATGTTTGCTTACCGGAAAATTAATGCCCACTGTTTAAGAATATGACGAGGTCACAAACGCTGTCACGGCAGCAACTGAGAGACTGGTTCTGCACTTTTGTAGGAGCGTGACAGGGTTCCCTCCTCTCGCCCACCCTCTTCAAGAGGATTATGGGTACCACCACCATAGTTCAGTGGTAGAGAGTTCGCCTGTGGTGGGCAAGATAAAATTGATTGATTGTTGCTTTAGGTCCAGCGGACTCTTCCGAGCCAAATCAGGACCGGACAACCCCTGATCCGCCATAAAAGATCTGTTGAAACAACCCTAGTGTTAAAACTGAAAGCTCTCCACCAGCCAGTCACTTTACAATAAAGACATCCCACGCAGGGGACGCTGAGGCTGTACTCTAATTTATCGAACCCCCGTTTACAAAAAAACAAAATAGAATACAAACATCATTATAAATTATCAACAAAACACATACATATAAAATGCCTATAGTGCTAAATAATAACATCATAGGAAGCCCTAGTGACCACCCGGCAGAAAGCGTCCAACACTCCCAAGCTGATCCAACAGACCTCATACACAAACAAGGAGTCTTGTCCAGGAAGAGTTTTCAAGAAAAAAGGTAGGTCATTGATCTAGCGAAGAAGAAGATAGTATAGCAGAGTGATAGGACAGAGCAGTAATGGGAAAGAGCAAATGAGGAGGCAAGATAAAAAGTGGCCATAGGACAGAGACAGATGGAGGAGAATGGTGGCTAGATCTTCGCTGGTGCCCCTAAGACATCAACAAGAAGTCAAGTCAGATTGTGTAGGCACGGTTTTGTTTTATTATTGTCGCGAAAGATTTGATCCATTGCATTTGCATGAGGCGACGTATGAGTAAAACTGCTATAAATAACGCCTAATAAATTTGTCCGTGCAGACAATTTAGTTCTGAACCTCAGCGATCGTTCACGATCGCTTCTCATAGGCCTGTTTGTGCACTAACTCGGCGCGTTCAAAAAGATTTTAATGTTATTTCTAAAGGCGTAACACGGTACCCAAATACCTTAAAGACGAAAATACTGCCCCACACACTCCCTCCCACCTCCGCTCTCCCTCCCACTATCCCCCCCACCCCTCTCTCTCTCTCTCTCTCTCTCTCTCTCTCTCTCTCTCTCTGCACCCTTCCTTCTCTTTTTCATCCCATCCCTCCCGCCCTCCGTTTCCTGATCCATACATCGGACTGGTTGTGAATTGATTGATTTGTATTATTTGCCGTTAGGAGAGAGAGAGAAAGCTCTTCAGTTGACCAGGTAATCATACTTCTTCTTCTTCTGCGTTCCTCCAAATGGGGCCTCAGATGTCCAGGTTTGTCAAACTTATGAAGCGGGCAGTGGTTTCGAGGTCTTGCTTGGAGCCCCAGAGTTTTACGTCCAGCGTCTGTCCTGCAGGCCAGAGTTGTGTCCTGGCATTCTGGTACTGGGGGCAGGACTGCAGGATGTGCTCTGGGGTCTGGAGGTCTGTTCCACACGGGCAGTCAGGGGTGTGTGACAGGCCTAGGCGATGCATGTGGTAACGCAGGCGGCAGTGACCAGTTCGTAGCCGGAAAATTGTGGTCTGTTCATGGCGCTGGAGGTGTGCCATCTGGTCGTCAGATGGAGGGTCATGCTGGGTGGCCCAGGTTGCCTGGAAGTGCCGCTTGACCAGAGTCTTGGCTTCCTTATAAGAGACTGGGGGGTGTGGCCTGCTCCATTTTGCTGCCCGACTTGGCCAGCCTGTCCGCCTCCTCGTTTCCTGACAGACCACAGTGAGCAGGTATCCACTGGACTGCTACCTTCGTGTATTGAGAGAGGGCAATCAACAGGCGCTGTGTGTCTCTTTCCAGCTGTTCACTGGGCGACTGCAGGCTCTCGATGATGGAGCGGCAGTCAGACAGGAAGACGATATTTGAGGCGGGCGCTTCTGCAGCAAGGAGCCGGGCAGCCTCATGAAGAGCAGTGAGCTCAGCCCTGTAGTTGGTGGACCGGGCTCCAGCAGGCAGGGATCTGGAGAGGGTGCTTCCATCGGTGAAGCGCAGGTGTAGTCCGCTGCCTCCGTTGCTGACGGCTGCATCAGAGGATCCATCCGTGTATGCATGGATCCACATGGGCCTGGGATACTTCAGGTCCAGGAGCTCCAGAGTGAGGGAGCGTAGTGCAGCCTCTGACTGCTCGCCCTTGTACCTCACTCCTGGGACGTCAGGGCAGAACATGAGTTCGGTAGTCGGGGTGTCCCAGTCCTCGGCGTCCTGGAGGAGCTCTCGTTCTGCTGGGAGGTCTGGGACGGCAGCCGCCAGCTTCTTGACCTGATGGATGAAGCTATCCCGCTTCAGCCTGTTCTTGGTTGGCTGTTGTAGATATTGGTGGGCTGGGTGTGAGGGCAGCCTCTGTAGTTTTTCATGTTGGATCAGAACTTTTTCTTCTCGTCTTTGGTCCAGGGAAAGGAGTCCTGTTGTTGTTTCCAGCTTGTGGATGGGTGTTGTTTTCAGTCCTCCTGTGATGAGTCTCATGGCACCGCTTTGTACTTTGGCCAGTCTCCTGGTGTTGCTCTTGGCTGCTGTGGACCATGCTGCTGAACCGTATTCCATCACAGGACGGACGTTGCCGGTGTACACTTGCTTGAGGATTCTGCTGTTGGCACCCCACTTTGTGCCCGAGAGCTTCTTCATGAGGGCCAATCTTCTGGTTGCTCTCTTCTCCATCTCCTGGATGTGAGGACTCCAGGTAAGCCTCCAGTCGAGCTTGACACCGAGATACGTTGGAGTTTCCTCCTCCGGTATCACTTGGTTGCCGACTTTCAGCTTCAGGGTCTCTTTGGTGTTGGAGAGTGAGAAGCAGGTGGCTACTGTTTTCAGGCTGTTGATGGTGACACACCAGTCGCTTGCCCACCTGGAGATGCTGTTGAGAGCCTCTTGCATCCTGACGACAGCAGTGGGAGTGGACTCGGCAGCGTTCCACATTGCGACGTCATCGGCATGCAGGGCGCGGCTGATGTGTCGAGAGAGGTTCTTGGTGATGTCGTTGATGAAAACGACGAACAGAGTTGGGGAGATCACTCCTCCTTGTGGGACTCCTTCCCTGATCTTTACTGTGTAGCTGAAGTTGCCGTTGAGCTTAACCCTTGCCGTTCTGTGTGCCAGGAAGCTTCTGATCCACTTGAACAAGTTGCCAGCGACACCTGCGGTCAATAGCTTCAGGAGTAGGCCTTCCCTCCATGTCTTGTCGAAGGCCTTGGAGAGGTCTATGAAAGTGGCGATGACCTTCTTCTTCTGCTGGAAGGCGTTCTCTATTGACTGAGCAAGATACACCAGCTGGTCCTCGGTGTTTCTGTTCTTCCTGAAGGCGGTCTGTTCTTTGGTGATCAGGTTGTTCGATTCCAGGTGCCACACTAGTCTCTTATTGACCATACGCTCAAGGGTCTTGCCGAGGCAGCTCAGAAGACTGATGGGTCTGTAGCTGGACTTACTCTTGGGGTCCTTTCCTTTCTTGGGTATGGGGATGATGATGGCTTCCTTCCATGCTGAGGGGAAGACGCCTGACCGCCACGACTGGTTGAAGAGCTCCAGTAATTTGTTTTTGGCGGCTGGCCCAAGATGCTTGATCAGCTCGTTGCAGACTCCATCTTTGCCTGGAGCTTTCTTGGGCTTGAGTCGCCTGATAGCATCGTTGAGCTCTCCCAGGGAGAAGTCAGATGTCATAGATGGGGGGTGGGCATTGTTCTGCAGGCAGAGCTTGGTTTGAAGCTGCTCTTCTACTTCTTTCCTTCGTTGTGGAGGGACATTGATGGTGCTTTCAGCCTTGAAGGCTTCAGCCAGAAGGTTTGCAGCTCTCTTGCCAGTGTGGTAGGTGCCACTCTCCTCAAGCACGGTGGTTCCATATGCTGCTGTGGTGTCCTCGTTCAGGGCCTTCACGAGTTGCCACAGTTTGCTGGTGTTGTTGTCCAGGCTCAGAGTTGAGGTCTTCTCGTTCCAGCTTTCTTGGAGTTCCTTGGTTTTGATAGCAGAGAACTCATCCTTGATCTTGCTGTGCTCCGTGGTTGATTCTGGGGAGGGGTTCTGCTCCATGGCTTCTCTGGCCTCTGATAGTCTCTGGTGGAGATCTGCCAGCCTCTTGCTCCAGTAAGGCTTGTAGTCCCTCCTGAAGCCACGAGGAATAGCTTTCTTGGCAGCAGTCAGAATGGCGGAGGTGAGGTTCTTGACATTCTGGTTGATGTCTTCTGTGAAGGTGACATTGAGAAGGTCTTCGGCATGCTGTTGGTACTGTCCCCAGTTGGCCTTCTTGAAGTTCCAGCTGGCTCTCTTCCTGCAGTACTCTGGTGCAGTTGCTGCATCTGCAATGAGGAGTGTGATGGGGAGGTGGTCACTGCCACCTAGCTGACTGCCGACTGTTCTGGTGGTCCGCTTCTCAATGTCCTCTGTGGCCATGGCAAGGTCAGGGGTGGAGGTGCTCTTCCATGCTCTGGAGTAGTACGACGGCTTATCCTCTGGTTGGTTGATCAGGATCAGCTCGTTGTCCATCATCCAGTCCTGGACTTCTTCTCCCCTGGAGTCCGTTGTGCTGTAGCCCCAAGCCGGTGAGTGACTGTTGAAGTCGCCGGTGATGAGATGCCTCTCTTCTGCTGCCTGGATGGTGTGCAGGTCGAGCCTCGATGTTGTAGGGCTGTAGCAGTTGCTGATGAAAAGTTCTTCTCCTTGAAGAAAGAGTTGAATTGTCAGGAGCTCTAGTTCTCCGGTTGTCTGCGCTGTAAGCACTGAGGGGATTCCTTGTCGGACGAGGGTCATGACTCCGCCTTTGTGCCCTGAGGGTCTGTCTTGCCTGTAGGTGTCGTAACCTCTGACAAAGAATCTCCGGGTTTCTGTGAGATGGGTTTCTTGGATGCAGATGACGTCGATCTTGTTGTCTCTTAGGAAGGCTTGAAGCTCTGGTTTCTTGTTCTGGATGCCTTCCGCATTCCACTGCACCACACGTAGGCCTGTCACAGCTGTTGGTTGTGGACCAGTCGCTCTACTCTGCCTCCCCCTGGTTCGCAGGTCAGCAGAGCCGCCAGTCGCTAAGGCGGGCCCCTTTGAGGCAGAGGGCCCGGCACCGTCCCCGCCTGGCTTTGGTCCACGGGGACGACACCATGTCGAAATATCCATCTGAGGCATTGTCCATTTTTCTGGTAGCGTGTGCGCTCGTTTGGACTCCCACACAATACCCAGGGGGTATAGTCAGCAGCACTCCGTCTTCGTTGGGACATTCGGTTTTAGCGAGTTTTCCTTCTCGAGGCACAAGACTGGATGTGGCCCATCTCATCCAGCCCCACCTGGTTATCCTGCCAGGTACTCAGTCGCCCCCATAGCAGGCTTGGTGGTAACAGGGGCACCAAACTGGTAGACCAGTAGTGGGTGCTGCTATGGACACATTAATGTAGGAGAGGCCATATGCAAGTGACTTCCTGCCAGCTTGGCCAGACAGTGGTTCCGCGGCTATCACTACATCTGGGGAGTGAGAGGTAATTAATTGAACATCACTCCCCTTGGTGAGCGGGACGTACAGCACCAGACCTCACTGCCCCCGGTAATCATACAAATACCTGTAATGTGTTAATTGATGCTGTAAAAATGGTGGAGTTGGGAGGAATGGAGGGGGGTGGAAAGTGGGGGTGACAAAAAGGACGTGGAATTCATCTCGGTATGAACCACGCCAAATTTCTGTGTTTCTTTATTTTGAGGAAGAGCAGAAGATTAGAATGTAGGGAAGAGGTAAGAGGAGTTGAGGAGGACCGTCGAAAGTTTAAACATTCAAACTACTACTACTACTACTACTACTACTACTACTACTACTACTACTACTACTACTACTACTACTACTGCAGCTTCCCCCGTTGGGGTGCCGGGGGTTTCAGTATAAATAGTATCCCCACTTTTTGGAAATTTAGTGCTTTACATTCCCACTGTCGCTGTCTTTCTCATATTTGTTCTTTCTCATTCCTGCTCTGTTCTATCAATCTGCTATACTGTCTTCTTCTTCGCTAGACCAGTTACCTACCTTTTTTCTTGACAACTCTTCCGGGACAAGACTCCTTATTTGTGTGTGAGGTCTGTTGGATCAGCTTGGGAATATTGGATGCTTTCTGCCAGGTGGTCACTAGGGCTTCCTATGATGTAATTATTTAGCAATGTAGGCATTTTATATGTATGTGTTTTGTTGATAATTTATAATGTTTGTATTCTATTTTGTTTTTGTAAACGGGGGTTCGATAAATTAGAGTATAGCTTCAGCGTCCTCTGGGTGGGATGTCTTTATTGTAAAGTGACTGGCTGGTGGAGAGCTTTCAGTTTTACCACTAGGGTTGTGTCAGCAGATCGTTTATGCGGATCGGGGGTTGTACGGTCCTGATTTGGCTCGGAAGAGTCCGCTGGACCTAAAGCAATAATCATGTAATGTAACTACTACAGCTGCTGCTGCTGCTGCTGATAATAATAATAATAATAATAGTAGTAGTAGTAGTAGTAGTAGTAGTAGTAGTAGTAGTAGTAGTAGT
>CM072511.1:17588318-17768318 GCA_036898135.1 Oncomelania hupensis
GATGTTTGTATTCTATTTTGTTTTTGTAACCGGGGGTTCGAGTAGTTGGGGTAAAGCCTCAGCCGTCCCCTGCGTGGGATGTCTTTATTGTAAAGTGACTGGCCGGTGGAGGGCATTCAATTTTCCCACTAGGGTTGTTTCTGCAGATCTTTTATGCGGATTGGGGGTTGTCCGGTCCTGATTTGGCTCGGAAGAGTCCGCTGGACCTAAAGCAACAATCAATCAATCAATCAATCTGTCGTCTGCTAGAGACTAACAGTAACCTTCTAATTCTAACTGACTAAACAAGCAAAATCTCAAATGCAGTGGAAACGGGGCTGCCGTGACAGTAACAAACAATGCACTTTACAGGCTAGACTAATTAGCGCTAAACGATTCTCATGCGCGTGGCCAGCGCAAACAAAGTAAAAATCCCACGTGGGCGCCCGTCAATGGCGCTAGAACACTGTGCACTAATCCCATAATTTTAATCCCTTGCACCTCGTCAACAAGTTTAGGTAGGTCATTCCTAAGCCGACGTCAGAAGTCATTTTCGCAAAGACGCGCTATTGCTGTGGACGTCAAACTGCCCAAGAGATGGCTTTTACGTCTTGGCAATCGCACATCTGTAGAATTGAATATGCTCTTATAGCGCACTCTTTTTTTTAAAGTTCAAAGAGCTGCTCATACCGCTTGCTGTAGTAGTAGTAGTAGTAGTAGCAGTAGTAGTAATAGTAGTAGTAGTAGTAGTAGTAGTAGTAGTAGTAGTAGTACTTTAGTGTATTATGGAAATGTTATAGTTTTTTTTAATTTAAATTTTATCATTTATTATTAAAACAGTTAAAAGGGTCTCACTATAGCGCTTTTCAAGCTCGAGAGTCAAGCAAGAGGTCAAGGCGCTGGCCGATAAAGGATCCACTCAAACTGGCCGAGGAGTCCACTATAAGTGCTTGCTGACGACCCAGAGCACAAGAGGGGCCGGGTAGCTCAGTTGGTAAGAGCGTCTTGCTAGTAACCGAAAGGTCGCTGGTTTGAATCCCGGATTGGTCAACGTGTGATCATATTATTTTCCCCTTTACCAACAACTGGCCCGCTGGTGTCAGTATAAATCGGTCCAGTAGTCACCTATATGCGAAAGTGTCGTGTGACTATAATCTACAAACAACAAGAGCACAATCATGGAACACTACAGTTACGGAATCTTCTAACCTTCTTTCAGGTCACCCGTCTCCAGAATATCTTGAACGAGGAAAAGAAAATAAATAAAGAAATAAATACAAATAAAACTCGTCAGCAGTGCTCAAACCAGCGAAGTTATGCAATACATAAGAAGTGATTAGTACGTGTAATCCTAGTATTTAACCGAGCTCAAAAGGTCACTACAACAGTAACCGTACTTGTTTTCCTCGCTGTTTGACTATTGTTTGTCTCAATCCAATCCCCTGTCCTTGACAAATGGGAGCGAATTACAGATGTTTATCTCCCCTTAATCTCCGACCCTAAAAATACAACGGTTGATATGGAGCTGTTATGATCTGCTATGATCTGCGGGTGGTACGAGACTATTTTGTGGTTTACACCTTTGAATTCTGATTCAGACATTCCTTGTTTATAAAAGATAAGCAATTTTGCAATACTTTGAATATTTTGCCCAAAACACAAAGGGTCAATTTTTTTTTTGTAAAATAATGGATTAGGTAACAGACCAGATCTGTTAATTAAAAAAAAAAAAAGAAACTTACATGGATTGGAATGTGGACCACACAAATACGATTGAGAAACAATGCATTACTTGAACGTTATCAACAATAGCTGAGGATGGTGCTATCTCTTTCTTTGAATCAGAACACAGGCGCATTAACCAAGAAGAACTGACCATCGGCAAGAATTTTGTGGATCCCCGATAGCGGACGGGTAGCGCAGTAGTACGTATCATATTTCAGAAACAGAACGGATGGATCGCAGGTTCCCGACCGGATGATCGGGAGCGTATATGCCAAAATAGCACAAGCGCTTGTGATCTGGAAACGCGAGCGCCTATGCCTATGATGAGTCTCCCTTCTCTGGGTATACTTAAGTATCCAGAGAAGGGAGACGCGTCACAGGCATAGACGCTCGCGCGTCCTACTACAAGCGCCTGTTATATAGTTTATAACAGTACAGACAGCTACGCTCTCTCTCTCTCTCTCTCTCTCTCTCTCTCTCTCTCTCTCTCTCTCTCTCTCTCTCTCTCTCTCTCTCTCTCTCTCTCTCGACCTTTACAGAGCGACACCCTCGCATCCAGATACGGGCGCCTTTTGAGATGGAGGGATCATCACGCTGTCAGTATTAATGACATAATATAATTATTTGATATTTATAATCTTTACAATTAAATTAAGAGTTATGGGTGGTGCAGAGGCGACGCTAGATAATGTTTGGTGGAGCAAACGTCGGGCTCGGTTAGTACTTGGATGTTGAGACCGTGATTGGAAGGCACCCATCGTACCACACAAATAATGAAACAAGCTCGCAACACCCTACAGTCCACCCAGCTGTTAATGGGAACCTGGCTCTGTTTAGCACGGAGTAGTGTGAAGGAAGCGACGAGGGAGAGGAGAGAGGACACCTCATTCATTAAGCTGGCCCATAGAAAAGAGAGGTTTTAAAATGCTTCTCTCCCCCAACGACCGAGAGATTTACATGAACACTTTTTTTTCTTCTTTTTTTTTCCCCCGTGTAATCATGCAATCGTATTGGGTGCACCACGGCCATAACTGCTGTGCTACAAGTTGTCTTGATACTTAACTCTGAAGGTATCGACAGTCGCTAACCGCAGTAGCAACCGCGAAACAGAAACTTAAAACCACTGAACCATCATCGTGACAAATCAAAGGCGTGCAACCAAAAGTCAAGTGACTGCATGGGAAGGGTTGTCCATAGTCACGCCGTCAACATTACACTCCTGTCATTGTCATTGACGCTTTGTGTAACGTTAAGAGAGGTCGAGCTGGTCAAATGAAATAGAATGAATTGATTGTGTTCTTACATATATACAGAGAGAGGCAGACAGACAGACAAAGAGGATGAGAGACAGAGAGAGAGAGGATGAGAGATAGAGGGAGAGAGAGAGAGAGCACTTACTTACCGTTCATCCTTCTTTGCCAAGACTACCAACTAAAAAGGCCGTTTTGCGCTATGAAAAAAACGCCGCACAAAGGGTTGGACGTGATGTTTCCGGGTAGTAGAGAGGCCTTTGAATAAATGGCCACCGAAAATTGCTGATTATCTTCATTTAACTCAAAGAGGTTCTCAAGGAGCTGGCGCTCAAGGCGAAAACAAAATCTACCTCAAGCTGTTCAGGACGGCAATTTGCAATCATTAAGTACATTGTCCCAAAATGAATTCTCCGGACAATTGAGCGATCCTAAACGACGTTAAAATACAAATAAATGCATGCAGCGTTTGTCTGAGCCTGTCAGCATGCTGGTTTTGTGTGTGATTGCCTGCATCCAATAGCATTATTGAAGAGAGGGAGGAAACTGGAGTACCCGGCGAAAACCCTCAGTGACCTCAGTAGTCTTGTGTCTCAGTCACATAAGTTCGCTCCTGCATGGCGGGAGTAAATCGAACCCGCCACCTTCGGGATAGGAAACCGGCGACTAATCCATTGCGCCACGAAGCCTCGCTTTTTGGACGCCTCGCTTCGCTGCCATTTGCATCATATGGAAAGGTATTCTAACATTGCCCGATGGATGAGGTAAAGGGGTGGAAAGAGGGGAGGAAGGGTTACTATGAACAGAAGAACTCTGAGAAGGGGAGGGGGGAGACAGACAGAGACAGACAGACACAGACAGACACAGACAAACAGAGAAAGAAAAGAAAGAGAAAGAGATTTCTCTTCTATAGCGCACTTACAAGCTCAGAGAGCTTCTCAAGGCGCTGGCCCGTAATATCCAGCAATAACAGTACATAGGCCTAATAGTTTTGGCTGAAGTCGCCCAAGACGCACTGACACAAGTCGTGCTCTCTGACCACTGAGCTATCCCTGCCGCCGACAGAGACAGTGACACTGCAGTGGAACCTTATAATAGTATTCAGTGAGGGGATGAAGGGGTGCGCGGGAGGTGAATGTGGGGTGCGTTGTGTGTAGGTTCGAGGAATGAGCGGAGAGGCGGGGATGGGTGATGGGGGTGGGGGTGGAATTGGTGGTAGTCTATTTCTCGTCTGGAACCCCTTTGTCGGGCGATAGTGAGGGAACCTAATCTGTGCGTCAATTTAAACCCTCTTTAATAATAATAATACAAGTCTACAAGTCGAAGCCTGTCAAAAGTCAGATTTTATCTTTACATAATTTAGAAAGAAAAAAAAAAGAAAAAAATACCACAGGCTTGGTATACCAACAGTTGCATAGCATTATTACAACAATACATGGTAAACAATAACCTGCAGTTGGCGTTCTGTAGGCGCAATACTGATGCAATAGCAGAAGTCTCAAAGTCACGTACTGTGTATATAGAATGGACATGGGGTGCAGTCGCCTCAGTGGTGTACGCGACGGCAGAACAATTGAAGCCTTGTTGAGGTCACCGAGGGTTTTCTCTGGGTACCCCGGTCTCCTCCTTCCCTCCAATAATGGTATTGGATACAGTCAATCTGAACTTTCAAAAAAAAAAAATTTTCGAGTTCTTTTCCTTCTTCTAATAGCGATCTCCCTGCCTTTACACCACATGTTTGAGTGATAGAAGTGTGTTTGTTGTGTGTGTGAGAGAGTGGGTGGAACATGTGAACGTGTACGTTGTAACAGATCGCCGCGCTCTGAGCCTGATTGGTTATATTGGGAAAAGCGCGTATACAGTATCCAGTAGTAGTAGTAGTCATGGCAGCAACTGGCACACTCTGCTAAATACCTGTAGTAGTGGTAGTAGTAGTAGTAGTAGTAGTAGTAGTAGTAGTAGTAGTAGCAGTAGTAGTAGTAGTAGTAGTAGTAGTAGTAGTAGTAGTAGTAGTAGTAGTAGTTGTAGTAGTAGTAGTTGTAGTAGTAGTAGTAGTATTTCGGTCAGCAGAACTTCTGAGCTGGAAAAACGCACGATATAAGGACGTTGGAATGTGAAAAGTAAATGAAGAAATAATAGGCCGGAAACTAAACCCACAGACACGCTATTCAATTCGTTAATAGTACTCATCATACTCTGTGTTGCATTTTGCAATGGGATGGGGATCGGCTAAGATGGAGGATGGAGGCGAGAGAGAGAGAGAGAGAGAGAGAGAGAGAGAGAGAGAGAGAGAGAGAGAAAGAGAGAGAGAGAGAGAGAGAGAGAGAGAGAGAGAGAGAGAGAGAATACGATAACAATTTTATTTAGCAAGGGTAAAAGAGTAAGCACTGGGTGTTATTTTTAGAGAGACAGAAAAACAGACCGACAGAGAGAAAGAAAGGAGAGAAAGAGGAGAGACAGACAGACAGAGAAAGAAAGACACACTGACAGTCCGACAGACAGACCCTAAAGTAAATCCAAACTACTTAAAGTTAAGGAGGCGTGTGCGCCAAAAGCCTATTTTTGGAACTCTAGGTCTTAATTAAGGTTAATCCTTTATGAATGAAAGAGTTGTCTCAGGGGCTAGGGTATGAAAGGGGACGGGAGTAACTGTATGCGACACTCCTGTATACGTGTGACAAAATCCCCGCGATGGCAGACCACGTCGTCACAACAAACTAACACACTATTATATTGGCTGGTGATGACTACTATCACTTCTTTTTTTTTTAATTACTATTTTTAAGTGCATTAGCTTATGTTTTTTGTATCGTGTGGTTGAAATGCATCGCGTCGTCGACTCTAACGAAGATGGAGGACGAGAAGAAGAAGAAGAAGAAGAAGAAGAAGAAGAAGAAGAAGAAGGAGGAGGAGGAAAAGAAGAAGATGAAGAAGAAGATGAGGAGGAGGAGGTCTTGTGTTTGAAGGTATAAAGAAAATGTTCTACTGAAGTGGGAAAGAAGAAGAGGTCTTACTTTTGAAGGAATAAAGAAATGTTCTATTTAAGCGGAGGAGGAGGCGGAGGATGAAGAGGAGGAGTGCGATACGATTATGAAACATTAATAAATGAGGTGCGTCAAGCCACATGACGTCACAGCCTGACGCGATACAGTGGAGAAGACTGGTACCTTTTATGTTACCGATACTATTGAACATGCTGCATTCAGTATTGTGGCAGTATTCTCAGTACTAATAACAGAATAAGTTTAGTGAGTTCCATTGAACTTGTAGTATCCAGAAGCCAGTCATTTGAAATCACGTGAATAAAAATGTAATAAGCGCACAAATATCTCCACACAAGAACAATGATCACAGCGGTGGATAAATTCTATGTAATGGTACTTTACGAACTTTAGGACCATGTGCGTGTTTTATAATATTTTTTATAAAGGGACCGCGATCACGTGTCCGTTCCACAGGCGGCGGAAGCGGGGGGGCAAGGTGGGCACTGGCCCCCTCCAGAAAAATATTGGGGGGGCAAACCTATACATTTGCCCCCCCAATATTCAGCCCCTCAAAAAACATTATTTGGAGGTTCAAACCAATATTTTCCCCCTTTCTCTGGACTGATGCAAGTTAACAATATCTGTGCTGAGACCATTTTCAAAGCACTGAAGGACTGCTTGATCAGACTTGACTTGCCAGTGCAAAACTGTAGGGGCCAGGCCTACGACGGGGCGAGTAATTTTCAGGGTCATGTGTCAGGAGTTGCAAAAAGATTCAAAGATGAGATCCTTGCTGTGACTGAAGAGTTGGCGACAGTTCTTCAAAGAAAACAAACGACTTGTGATGACGCAGTAAACGCTGCTGACATTTGTCTGAGAACACTGGAAAGCATGCGGCATGAAGATTGTTATGAGACATCTTTTGCTGACATCACAACGAAAGCTGCAAATTTGTGTGATGAGCCCTGCGTTCCTACACAGAAGCAGCCTCCACGAAGACAGGACGATGGCTCACAGGGTCACAGCTACTCTTGTCCATCTGCTTACTACAGACAGCAATACTGTGAGGCCATTGACAACACCAAAGAACATTTAAAGAGCCGGTTTGATCAAATAGCTCTCGACTTACCAAGGAAAATTTAAGTTCTTCTAAGTGATGGAGCAGCAGGGAAGAGACCAACAATTCCTCAAGAAATCAAAGATACATATTCCGCTGACATCGACTTGGACAGACTCAAAACTCAGCTAGAATCCTCCCACATGCACTGGGTGACACCAGGAGGGGGCTAACTCTAGGATCACCATCTTCCAAGCACTGCCGGGTGAACTGAAAGCTTCTGACACTGTGCGACGGATGCTGAGTGAAGTGGATAAACTTCTCAGACTGTACTTCACCATCCCAACCACAACTGCAACGGCTGAACGCAGTTTTTCAGCCCTAAAGCGGGTAAAAACATACCTTCGGGCAACGATGAAAGCAGGAGCGTCTAAATAAATGTCTTATAATGCATGTGTTCAAAGACAAAGTAGTCAACTAGACCTAGCGCAAACTGCTTACGAATTTATCAATACAAATGAACGCCGTCAGGCATACTTTGAAAAATTAACGGTGTAATTTCCCATGCCAAATGACATGCATGACTGCTATTTTTGTTACTGTGATGGATCAACATTGCCAGGTCAGTTTCTCTCCCTTTCTCTCTACCCTCCCCCCCTCTCTCTCTCTCTCTCTCTCTCTCTCTCTCTCTCTCTTTCTCATATGCACAGTTGTAGAAATATATATCTTTTTTTCTCTCTCACATAGTGTTTATGAAAATAGTTCAAATTATTTGGAGTAAATGTCCTGGGCCGGACCCAGAGGTGGGGGGGGGGATACCTGGGTTCTGGAACCCCCCCCTCCAAATTAAAAAAAAATAAATTTTTTTAAATGCAAAGAGTTTCAATTTTTTTATTGTTTTTAAAACATTGCAGTTTTTAGTCACGTTTGGTCCAACGTACAAAGAGTTATTTATAGTCAACTCAACGGAAATCCATTTCAAGGGATCCGTTAAAACGTCCAAAGCGTTTTCACGTTAAAACAACCAAGTAACCCAACCCCTAAGCCTAAATTAGTAAATGCAGCCATATTTTCTTGTTCTGGCCGCAAGCCTCTTCCAGCACCTTCACCTTGATACTGCCCTAATCCACCAAAAACGACTTTTTAGAAATATTAATTAAGATGTTAAGTTGATAATTATGACAATTCGTTGTAACGAACACCCATTGAAACGACCATCGCTGAATCGTCCAAAAACATCGTTGAAATGAAAACCCTTGACAGTGAAGCTGCAGAAAGGGACAAAAGATGTTGTCGATGCCTAAAGGGAAATCAAAGAGGTCAGTAACTGCATGTCTTCTATTAGAAGAGATGTCGACACAGCGTTCGTTGCCTGGTGAAGTCAGCAAAATGGCAAATGCTTTGACAACTGGTGTTATTGTTCCTCGTCAAGCATCCCAACAGACTCTCCGTGACAACCAACCTGCGGCCACTCCAGAAGAATATTTCAAGATTAGCAATGCCATTCCTTTCTTGGAACACCTGTCAACCGAATTGGACTCGAGGTTAAAAAATGCTGGCCTAGCAGTTGATGGTCTCTGTCTGGTGCCAAGCACTTTAATAGACAACCAGGATGGTTTCATGCAGGTTCCAGAAGGGGTGAAGACACTGGCAATGTTGAGGGAGTCTGACCTACCAGACAACGCTACCATTGATGCAGAATACCAACGGTGGGTTTGCAAATGGCGAAGTGCTGCTGAGAATGCGACAGCTAGCTATCATCCCATCCACGGCATCAGAAGCACTGAAACATTGTGACAGGGATTTTTATCCCAACCTGTTCATCATGCTAAAGAACCTTTGCACCCTGCCTGTCACTACTGCCGAGTGTGAGCGTTCAAACAGTCAGTTGCGCAACCTGAAAAACTACCTGCGCTCTACAATGGGGCAACAAAGACTCAATGGACTTGCTTTACTGAAAGTGCACAGGGATGTTGATATTGACTTCAAAGAGGCAGTGAACTGTTTTGCCAGAAGATACAATTCACAAATGGTACTAATGCCGAGGAACCTAGTGCAGCAAGACTGAATTAAATGAAAGCAGGGCGGTGATGTTCATAAACTACAAGGTAAAGCTTTATACCGTTAACGATCAACAAAAAGTAGTGAATAATAATAGTATGCAAAACATCTCAGCTGATAAATAAATGTTTGTGTGTGTGTGTTGTTGTTGTTTTTTAAAGGGAGGGGCAGAGGATAATTTTTGTACCCCAGAGTTTGTCAGTTCAATTGTTCAAAAAGCTCAAAGTCCCAGACCATCACAAATGGCTTTTTCAAGGTTCAGATTGCACCAGATTGCACCATTTTGCATCCTTGAAAAAAAAACAATTCCGGGGGAGCATGCCCCCGGACCCCCCTAGAAGGCTCGGCGCTTCGCTGAATCCGTAACCTCCCCCCCCCCTGGACTTTTCCAAGGTCCGGCCCTGATGTCAGTGAATAAAATGTGTGTGTGCCCCCCCAATCCTGAGCAGCTTCCGCCGCCTGTGCGTTCACTCAAAGAAGGTGAAGACCCTTCTTTGGTTCATGGTAGTACAGTACTGGGGATACTGAAAGGCAAATTCCACACCGTTTTCAATGTACGTCATTTGTGACGTTGATTTTAAGCAAAATTGAATGATGCAATTCAGGTGCGAAGTGCTCTTGTGCTGAGTTATATATTTTAAAAAAAAATAAATGTTATTAGGACCAATTAGAGCGCGCGCGCACCCAGACTCACAGAAACACATACACACACACACACACACACACACACACACACACACACACACACACACACACACACACACACACACACACACACACACACTTACAAACACCCACTCACAAACACTTACACGTCCGTACACACGAACGCACGCTTGCATGCACACGATGTTCTCAAGTAGACTATAGATCTAAAGGATGCATGTTTCATAATGCGAAACATGGACCTTCACAGCAGACCTACAACGAAGAATACAAAGCATGGAGATGAGGTGCTACAGAAGACTTCTGGGCATTTCCTATACCCAGCACATCACCAACGACGAAGTCCGACAGACCATCACACAAGCCATTGGACAACACGATGACATGCTCACGATGGTGAAGAAACGGAAACTCCGAAGGTATGGCCACGTCAACAGAGCATCAGGCCTTGCAAAGACCATCCTGCAAGGCACGGTGGAAGGAGGCAGAAAAAGAGGTGGGAGGATTATATTCGCGAATGGACTGCTTGACACTGAGCGAAGCCATGAGGGTTTGCTGAAGAGAGAGAAAGATGGAGTACGCTGGTTAAACGATCATCTGTGGTGCCCCAGCGACTGTCGAGTTACGGGATAGAATAGGATTTTGTCCAGAGTTAGCGTTTTTATTAATTTATTTATACATTCATACTCAGCGTTTTTCAAGCTCATTGGCTGTTTGAAGTACCCACTTGCTGAATCTCACGCCTCAGACACCTGAGCACTATCCTGGGCGACTGGGGTGGATTTAGATAGGAACTACGTGCTGTAGCTGGGTATATTCATGCAGCTGGCACTTACGCGTCTAGAATATGAGCCTCAGGATCTTTAAAGTCCGTGCAATGACATGAGTGCGTGCACAGACTTTGTTTGTAGATTATAGTCACACGACACTTTCGCATATAGGTGACTACTGGACCGATTTATACTGACACCAGCGGGCCAGTTTTTGGTAAAGGGGAAAATAATATGATCACACGTTGACCAATCCGGGATTCGAACCAGCGACCTTTCGGTTACTAACAAGACGCTCTTACCAACTGAGCTACCCGGCCCCACACACAGACTTTGAAGAGGTATTCTGTGTTTAATCTAGAAATCAACCAATCAGTTTCAAACAGTCCATTCCTGTAAAATACAAAATCAAAACTGTCGATAGAATGTTCTTACAAAATGAATAACCTGAATGGAGAGCACATTAATATGGAATTACATTGATCTTGTTGCTACCCAAACATAGAATGCGTTGTTGCAACTACGAGTAATAGTGTTTGGTACTGGCATGTACAGCATACGTGCGAGTACTTCAGACACCTCTCTGCGATCAGGGTACTTAAGGTAAAAACACAGGTAAACAGCTTCTGACCCCTACCTGGTCACTGATTAGCCGTGGAGTGACCGGTTGTAGTTCATCTTCACAATCAGGCAATTTAAGTGAATGGATGTGAAAAAGCTATGTAAAACGACACACATAAACACACACATACACCCACACACACACACACCCACACACCCACACATACACACACATGCATAGGCAGGCAAGCAAGCATGCATGTACACACACAATCACCCACATACATACACTCATAGGAATAACTTAAGGGAATGGAACAACTTTGGAAACACACACACACACACTCACACACACACACACACACACACGAAAATGAATAACTTGGGTGAATGGAACATATTTATAAAACATACACACGCACAGAAACTCACAAACACACGCACACACACAGAGAAAACACACACGTACACACACACGTACACACACACGTACACACACACGTACACACACACGTACACACGCACCCACACACACATGACCGGTAACAGCTGCAGATAACTGGCCATGAGACACCATTAGGCCTACTTATAGATATCGAAGAATACAAAGCATGGAGATGAAGTGCTACAGAAGACTTCTGGGCATTTCCTATACACAGCACGTCACCAACAACGAAGTACGACAGACAATCACACAAGCCATTGGACAACACGATGACATGCTCACAGTGGTGAAAAAACGGAAACTCCGATGGTATGGCCGCGTCACCAGAGCATCAGGCCTTGCAAAAACCATCCTGGCAGGCACGGTACAATGAGGCAGAAGAAGAGGGAGACAGAAAAAGAGGTGGGAGGACAACATTCGAGAATGGACTGGTTTGACACTGAACGAAGCCATGAGGGTTGCTGAGAACAGAGAAAGATGGAGTACGCTGGTTAAACGAGCATCTATGGAGCCCCAACGATCTTTGAATTACGGGATAGGGTAGGATAGGATAGGATAGGATAGGATAGGATAGGATAGATGTCACACCAGACGAAGGGCCTAGGTTGTTCACAATACTCGAGCAGACCAACACAGTAGGAGAGTGTAAGAGATCAATTTTCAGGGCCAACCTTTTGAGGGCTGGGAGCCGCGCAGACTCTCAAGCAAGCCGTGAGGTATCCAGCCATGGCAGGAGGAGGACAGGGGTGGTAAGTCTGGGCTCTTCCGTTCCTCTACCTGGCCGATGGTCCCATCCGAGTATCGTCCGAGTGGAACCCTATCGTCAAACCACATGACCATACAGAGCGGCTGAGACCACACAGGCAAGTCTCGTCTAGTCTCATTTACGCGGTATATGGCACTTGACAGCATTAATGTAAGAATACACGTTGTTGGCCAAAGTAGCGCAGTATTACAGTATTTAAACATTTCAGTAGATTTTTGTTAAATCAGGCTTTTTATTTTTAATGGTGGTGGGGGTGGGGTAAGAAGGGAGGGAATTGCAGATATAAAATGCTGCCATGATGACAAAACTACCATTGAGCGGTCATGTAATGTATACAAAATAATTTTTAAAAAATACCAAAAACTATTCTGCCAAACACGCCCATGTATAGACTCTGTGTGTGTGTGTGTGTGTGTGTATGTGTGTGTGTGTGTGTGTGTGTGTGTGTGTGTGTGTGTGTGTGTGTGTGTGTGTGTCTTTAAGATGACGGCCTACTAGCGTCAAAACCCAGAGTTAACAGTATCACGGGATAATTGAAATTAACACGTGTTCTGTGTAATTTACAGAGATACCGGTAATCCACAGTGTTAAGTAATAATTATCAGTATTTGCCACGCCTTCCTAGCGCCAAAAACTGAAAAGTACAAATATCATGAGATAATTACTAATATCATTGGATAATTAAAACTATAAAGGGATAATTACAATTATCATTGAAAAATTACAAATATCTTCGCGTGATCATGTTTAATGTTCAGTTTTGGCTCTAGCAATCCATATGGAAATGCGCCAAAACCGAAAATTGTAACGTTCCCTTGATAATTACAACTTTTATGTGTTAATTGTAAATATGTCCTTGATATTTGTAATTATTCCATGATATTTGTAATTAACCCATGATATTTGTAATTATCAGGTTTTGGCGCTAGTAGGCCGTCATATATGTGAAGTACACAGAACACATGTTAATGACTAATATCACTGATACCTGTAAATGCACGTTTTGGCGCTAGTAAAACGCCTTAGCCAGAATTAAGCATGATCACGTAAAAATTGTAATTATCAAGTGAAAATTGTAATTATTATGTGATAATTACAATTTTCGGTAATGGCGCGTATTTCCAAGCGGATTGCTAGAGCCAAAACTGAAAATTAAACATGATCGCCCGAAGATATTGGTATTTTTTTCAATGATAATTGTAATTATCCCTTGATAATTGTAATTATTTCAAGATATTTATAATTATCTCATGATATTTGTAATTGTCAGGTTTTGGCGCTAGGAAGGCGTGGCAAATACTGATCATTATTAATTAACACTGTGGATTACCGGTTTCTCTGTAAATTACACAGAAGACGTGTTAATTTCAAATAGTTTTGGCGCTAGTAGGCCCTCATACAATAACTGTATAACGTACACGCCAACACTGACAAACCTGGCTGTCTTTGCCAAGACAAGCCATTCATGTTGTGCAAAACAGCAGTAACAAAAATAACAGTAATTACCATTGCATGCCTGTGTGAACATTGCACCAGTGAGCGGAACTAACACTGCCTGCAGATTGAAGAAAAGAAACCTCTTAATAAGCCGCTATGTTACGTCTCAGTCCTAATCTGTTTTGATCGGCATTTGATTGAAACATTCACAGACTCACATGCACAATTACAGGCAAACACGCGCGCGCGCACTGCCAACATGCATACACACTGGTACACACACAAAGACGCACAAGCACGCACACACACGCGCATGCACACACACCCACGCACACGTACACCCACACACACACGCACACATACGCACACACACACACACACACACACACACACACACACACACAAGACAACACATAACGTTTAAACACAAACACACTTTATGCCTCTCATTTTCTCTCCGTCTTTCTCTCGCCTCCCTCTCTGTTTGTCTACTTGTGTGTCTGTCTCTCTCTGTCTCTGTCTCTTTCTGCCTCTCTCTCTCTCTGTCTCTCTCTCTCTCTGTTTCTCTCCCTCTCTGTCCCTCTCAAACTATCTGTCTGTCTGCCTCTCTGTCTCTTTCTGCCCCTCCCTCTCCCCCCGCCTCCATTTTGTCCCCATCTCGTTCCCTCTCTCTCCTTCGCTCTTTGTTCTTTCATCATTCAGCCTCCCTTTCACTTTCATCTATGTGTCTGCCACTGTATCACGCTTTCGTTCTTGACCGAAATTCGTCGCCTTTTATAAAGTTGAAAAGCACGACAGTCAGCGACAACGCAGCTCAACCCAGATATAGGTTACAACCTAACATATTATAATTACATTTCAGCCTGTCACCTCTAGAACCAGATTATTTGACCTGACACTGTGGCGACACTTATAGAGATCCTAAAAAAAAACACTGAACTCTATAAGTATCAATTCTAATCATAACAGATCAACGGCCTTAACGGGGTAGCTGCTATCAAAATTACTTGTTAAGAGCTCGCAAGTGGTACCCAACAAGCCCACCCGATTTGCGACCGACAGATAGAAGACATGATATAGGTCTGGAACAAAAGAAGTCTCGAGATATAGGGCTTGGACGGGTATGACGATCGAAGTAAGACAGGTATTTCAATCTAAATACGACTAGGTTTTGACTGGGTAAGACAGGTGTTCTGGGGCTACAATACACAGCAACAGCGTGTTGCTATTATGAGTGGCAGAGCAACGTAGTGATAATGAGCACGTGCTATAAATGTTTTATACGGGAAGCAACTTCGAGAAGGGGTAAGCCGCTCTTGGATGGGTGACCACATACTTAGATGCAAAACCACTTATAGAAGGACACCAAAAATTAATGAATCTGATACAGCGCACAATGCACACGAACGAGTCCAACCAGCTGTTAATGAATGAGAGAGGTACCTGGCTGCGTTTACTAGAACCGGGAAAGGCAAGGCAGCGTAAAAAGAACAAAAATATTATGGTTCAGGCACAAGAAATAACATCTGAAATCTGAAATCCTGGCACCACCCTCAAGAAATTGGCCCAGACAAAAGAGATGCCCAAAGATTCTCTCTCTCTCTCTCTCTCTCTCTCTCTCTCTCTCTCTCTCTCTCCCTCCTCCCCCAAGGTTACGGGAATACATTCGCCGTTTTACCTTTACCTGCTTATAGGACACGGGCTGTTTTTGTGGTCTTTTTTACCACCAAAGTTTTGCAATACCAGTAGAATTAGAATTAGAAACCAAATCACGGCGATGCAATGTGGTGAGGAGATTCTGAGCGGGACGTGGGAGAGGTGGGTGTCAACCTAGGATCTCAGGCTAGGGGTGGGATGGGGTGGGTTTTGAAGTGGTGCAAAGCTAACAGGCCCTCATAGCGAGAAAGAGAGAGAGAGAGAGAGAGAGAGAGAGAGAGAGAGAGAGAGAGAGAGAGAGAGAGAGAGAGAGAGAGAGAGAGAGAGAGAGAGCCGGCTTGGTGTAAAAGACCTTCTTTTGCTGCACCACGGCACTCTATATTAATGCCAGACCTCGCTGCTAAAGTAGACGATCCAACCACGCTACGCCTATTCCAAGAGCTTGTAAGAGAGAAGAGAGAGCGGACTGCTAGCTAGCTTGTGGAATATTATAGCTAATACGCTATCCTACAGTGAATTATTTCCGAAGTACCTTATTACAGTTTCTCAAAGTGTCTTCAAAATAAAGAACAAACGCGGATATTTTAAGACTTATCTTCTTTCTATTATTTTCTTTTTTTTCCAACTGGTGACACATTAGCTGGGAAACTGAAAGATTTTGCTGTAAATTAAAGTCTCCGAAACAGGTGTGTATCTTTACTTTATTTTATTTTTATTTCATTATATATTTTTTTTAATGTTCTTTATTTCAGAGTGCTTTATTTTATGTACTCGTATGTGCGTATTTGGTTTTTATTTTATTCCACGTGTATTTTTTGAATTTATTTTGTGTTATTTTATTTTCTTTTTAAAGTTTATTGTATTTCAGTGTACTTTATGTCAGACTCTTTTATTTTATGCAGGATTTCTACGTATTTTATTTTATATTAAAATTTGATATCATGTTGTTCTATTTTGTACGTCATGTTTCATTGTAATAATATTATTTGTTTTCGCAAACTTTAGATTAAACTACCATTTAAACAAATGAAAAAGGTTCCGGTAAATAGTGCAGGCGTTTATGAAACAATTGCATGCTTGATGATTTACGACAGAGGAACAAATAACAACACAAAACAATTAAATTTATTTCCTTTAGGAGCTTATCCCCATTTTTGGTCTCTTTTCTTTCTTTTACAAAGAAGAAGGAATCTGTGTGAGCATTTCATTTTAAAGTCACACAAAAATATTGAGGAAAATATACGAAATGTACGGAAAGAAATAAAGAAAAAAAGAATGTAAAGAAAGAAGAAAAGAAGAAGTAGAAGAAGAACAACATTGAGGTTTAACCTCTGCACCCACCATTGGCGATATGGAAGACGGGGATAACCATCCCAGAGAATGAGAGGTAGGGACCTGAATCAACACTGAACCATCAGAGCAATCATACTGCTAAAATGGACAGTGAAAATGGCCACATTTTATATCGCCCACCACGGGATTTGAACCAAGAAGAAGAAGAAGAGGAAGCAACCAGAAACAAAATCAAGAATGAACCAAAGAATTGACATTGATGGACTGGCTGGAGACGAACAAGAACGTCGAACTTGAACAGCTGGTACAGAGGCTTGACACCACCTCCAGAGCTTATGGAATGGAAATAAGTGCAGAGAAGACCAAAATGATGACCAACAACACCAATGGCATCAACACGGGACATCAAAGTCCAAGACAAATTCCTCAACACAGTGCATAGCTTCAAATATTTAAGAGCCATTGTATCAGACAATGGGTCTCGACAGGAAGTCCTCTCCAGGATCGCACAAACAACTGCTGCCCTGACAAGGTTGAAGCCCATTTGGAAAGACAGGACCATCAGTCTACATTCCAAAGTAAGACTGCTGCGCTCCCTTGTCACCTCCATCTTCCTATATGCTTGCGAAGCATGGACCCTCACAGCAGATCTACAACGAAGAATACAAAGCATGGAGATGAGGTGCTACAGAAGACTTCTGGGCATTTCTTACACCCAACACATCACCAACGACGAAGTCCGACAGACCGTCACACAAGCCACTGGACAACATGATGACCTGCTCACAGTGGTGAAGAAACGGAAACTCCGATGGTATGGCCACGTCACCAGATCATCAGGCCTTGCAAAGACCATTCTGCAAGGCACAGTGCAAGGAGGTAGAAGAAGAGTGAGATCGAAAAAGAGCTGGGAGGACAACATTCGAGAATGGGCTGGTTTGACACTGAGCGAAGCCATCAGGGCTGCTGAGGACAGATAAAGATGAAGTATGTTGGTAAACGATCATCTGTGGTGCCCCTACGACCTCCAAGTTACGGGACAGGATATGATAGGATAGGAACCAAAGAAAGAGAGGGAAAGAAGAAAGAAAGAAAGAAATGATTAATAAATTAGTAATGGATAATCGAATTAAAAGACAGAAAGAAATTTAAAGGGGAATAAAACAGAATGTAACAAAAAAAATAAAAGACTCAGTTCAGAAAAAAAGTTAAAAAAAGTAAAAACGTCGACCAAAGCTTCAAACGTGAAACTTTTAAAAAAAAATTTTTGGGATTAAGATTTTAGACAAATTAGAATGACTAATAAGAAAAGAAAGAAAAAGAGAAAGAAGGAAAGAAAGAAAGGCAGAAGAAGAAAGAGGAGGAGGAGAAGGAAGAGAAGAAGAAGAACAAGAACAAGAAGAAGAACAAGAAGAAGAGCAAGACGAATATCAAGACGACTATCGTCATCAACAACAACAACAACAACAACAAAGAAGAAGAAGAAGAAGAAGAAGAAGAAGAAGAAGAAGAAGAAGAAGAAGAAGAAGAAGAAGAAGAAGAAGAAGAAAGAAAGAAAGAAAGAAAGAAAGAAAGAAAGAAAGAAAGAAAGAAAGAAAGAAAGAAAGAAAGAAAAAAAGAAGAAGAACAACAAGAAGAAGAAAGAGAAAGAAGAAAAAGACAAAATAGGAACAAGAAGAAGAAGGAAGAAGAAAAAAGAAGAAGAAGAGCAAGAACAAGAAGAAAAAAATAAAAAAAGAAGAAGAACAAGAAGAAGAACAAGAAAGTAGAATAAGAAAGAAGAAGAACAAGAAGATATATGTTTAGTAGTGGTAATAAGGTCTACCTCACCTAGTAGATAAGACAAACGCACGGGTTTAAGCAACGCACAGTGCCAAGTAACGCGGAAGCATTGTATCTGTTAAGTGCTTAGCTGAACCCGCTCTTCTTACTTTATTGCCTTTTACAAGTGATTTCTCCAAGTGCCATTAAAAGTCACTTGAAGTGCTCTTCAAGTAATAGACTGTTGCGGGTTCAGACCCTTGGGAAAGTGCCTACATGTAGCTTTTTTCAAACAAAGCTCTGTTTATCCAAACCCCAGCCGAAGAGTGATTGATGGTGTGTATGCCATTTTTATTGAGAAGATTACGTAGTTAAAAACGACAAAGGGTGCTACAATAGAGAGAGAGAGAGAGAGAGAGAGAGAGAGAGAGAGAGTATTACATAATGTTAATTTTATGATGTAAATTTAAATGTGTGCGAGGGGAGCTGCGAGTGCGATGTACATAAGCGTGCCAGGATGACAGTGTGCATTATTAATGTTTACATGTTATACCTGATGTACCTCAATAAAATGTTTGTACCTTCCTTTAGCAATGTTTACTGCCTGTCATAATTCCTTGTAATAGGTCATAACACAAGTATATCAACTAACAAGTTAGTATCTCGTATTGCCCCCAGTCGACGTGCGGTGGTCCCGTTGACATTGGTTTTAGCCACAAGCTGAGACGGGAATATCCCAAACCTAAAAATAGAATAGAGAATTCTGGGAAATCTGTTCTCGCTGAAATGAAACGAAAGTTGAGAGAGGAACTGCATATTTCTGGTAGTGAACAAAGGCAGAAACTTGTCAGCAGTATTATCAGCGATGGAGTTATAATGGACGAAGTGCTCCATACCTATGAGATTGCCTTTGCTCGAGCAAAGAAACGAAAGAAGGATTTGGCCGATGTCATTTCAGAAAAGCATTTCCCTACCCATAATTCCCCTGGGTTTTGAAGTTTCTAAAAAGTTATTTCAGGCCGACGACGCTCTATGGAGCGAAAAGCATGTAAAGGGAAGCAACCGGTTGTACGCGCACGTCGATAGATACTAACTTGTTAGTTGATATACTTGTGCAGCCATAAAGATTGATTGAAATCAATTGAATTGAAAGAGGTATAAATAAATAAAGAAAGAAGGAGATATAAAACGAGAGAGAGAGACAGACAGAGGTAGACATGACAGAACGACAGACAAAAAGACAGACAGACAGATAAACAGATTAACAGACAGAGAATAGAGCAACGCGACGCCGCGGATGATTCTGATTTTTCTGGTTGGTCCTGTTCATGAAATACGATGACAAAGACACCGTAATTAAAAACATTTACTGCTTGTTCAGCCTATGCATTGCTGTTTAATAACAAGTTTCAATGGCTAGCCTAAAGACAGTCAATAAACAACCAATAATTTACAAGGGGAGCTGCAGAAGAAAAAAAGGCTTTACATTATAGTTTGGGATTGTTTAGTACAATCGATTAGCATCGTTGAAAACCTAATGTAGGATTCGCATGCAGCTTGAATAGAAGAAGAAGAAGAAAGAAATAAAAAAAAAAAGAAAGAAAGAAAGAAAGAAAGAAACAAACAAACAAACAAAGAAGAATCAGAGGAAGAGGAGGCTGAAGAGGAGTTAAAAACGAGGAACAACGAGGAAGAGGTGGAAGTGAAGAAGACGAAGACGAAGAAGAAGAAGAAGAAGAAGAAGAAGAAGAAGAAGAAGAAGAAGAAGAAGAAGAAGAAGAAGAAGAAGAAGAAGAAGAAGTACAGGAAAAAAAAGCTTTTCATATAATATAAAACAATATATAGAAAAGAAAAACACCACAACTAAATTTTAAATTAAAAAAAAAATGGCGACGCGAAAGATGTTAATTACGTACTCACGTCAATGTCGATTACACTTAAAGCCCAAGCGGTTTTGACAGCGACATGTTGAGCCCTACTAGATAACCGCCCTTCCTGCAGCTTCATTCAGGTAGGCTGATAACATTCAGTCGTTAATCCTGCACCTTTTTATTACAGCCAGAACTAAAGCGGTAACTTTCCGGGTTTGCCTAATTGGTATTTATGAAGGAGAAGCGATGATTATCGCCCTCACCATTATCTGTAACAAGAACTGGCAGAGTGGAGAGTGACCTACACCATGGACCCTGTTTTTTTTTTGGTCATCCTATCCTATCCTATCCTATCCTGTCCCATAACCCGAAGGTCGTAGGGGCACCACAGATGATCGCTTAACCAGCATTTGTCATCACTCTTCCCAAAAAGGGTAACCTTTCGGAGTGTGAAAATTACCACACCATCATAATCATCAGCCATCCCAGCCAGGTCCTCCTGAAAATAATACTCAACAGGTTAAATTCCCAAGCTGAACAGCTAAACAAATCATAGCTGAAGAACAAGCAGGATTCAGAGCAGGGCGAAGTACCACTGAACAGATTTTCTACCTCAGAATAATCTGCGAGAAATACCTACAGCACCAACAGCAGCTATAAAGCGTTTGTAGACTTCAAGAAAGCGTTTGACGAGTCTGGCATGCAGCTCTGTGGGCAACCAGGAGAGTGCACAACATCAGCTTTAACATTATTGAGGTCATCAAAAACCTGTATGACAAAGCTACCAGTGCAGTCCTCCACAACAGCGCAATCGGGAATTGGTTCAGAACAACAATCGACATGCGTTAATGATGCCTACTCTCTCCAACACTCTTCAACATTTTCCAGGAGTGCATTGTGTCAGGTGCCCTTGCAGATCACGAAGGTATAGTCAGCATAGAGGGTAGAACAATCTCCAACCTCCGTTTTGCGGATGACATTGATGGATTGGATGGAGAGGAACAAGAACTTGAACAGCTGGTACAGAGGCTTGACACCACCTCCAAAGCCTTAGGCATGGAAATAAGTGCAGAGAAGACCAAAGTGATGACCAACAACACCAATGGCATCAAAGTCCAAGGCCAATATCTCAACACATTGCATAGCTTCAAATATTTAGGAGCCATTGTATCAGACAATGGGTCCCGAGAGGAAGTCCTTTCCAGGATCGCACAAATAACTGCTGCCCTGACAAGGTTGAAGCCCATTTGGAAAGACAGGACCATCAGTTTACACTCCAAGGTAAGGCTGCTTCCTATACGCTTGCGAAACATGGATTCTCACAACAGATCTACAACAAAGAATACAAAGCATGGAGATGAGGTGTTACAGAAGACTTCTGGGTATTTCCTATACGCAGCACATCACTAACGACGAAGTCCGACAGACCATCACACAAGCCATTGGACAACACGATGACATGCTCACAGTGGTGTAGAAACGGAAACTCCGATGGTATGGCCACGCTAGCAGAGCATCAAGACCGTTTTGCAAGGCACCTTGCACGGAGGCAGAAGAAGAGGGAGACAGAAAAAGAGGTGGGAAGACAACATTCCCGAATGTACTGGCTTGAAACTGAGCGGAGCCATGAGAGTTGCTGAGGACAGAGAAAGATGGAATGCGCTGGTTAAACGATCGTCTGTGGAGCCCAAACTACTTTCGAGTTACGGGATGCAAACGGGATTGGATAGGATAAGATAAAATATTTATGAAAGCAATGACTAATAACTGTTTTTGGTGTTTCCTTTCACCTGACTCTCATGTGGTCTAAAGTCCCAAACTCTCCGCATTCTAGCTTAATTGCACCAGAATATTGGTCTATTTCTATCCCGAAATAATCTTCGGATATTTCTCTCTCTCTCTCTCTCTCTCTCTCTCTCTCTCTCTCTCTCTCTCTCTCTCTCTCTCTCTCTCTCTCTCTCTCTCTCTCTCTCTCTTTCTCTCTCTCTCGCTCTCTCGTCTCGCCACAAACGGAAATTATGTCCCAATTTCTCCTCCTGTTCCTCCTGTATACCGCTAAATATTGCTGCAAAATGTACTTAGTTCCCTTTCGGTGGGTTCAATTTTCTGAAAAGCAAGCGAGAAAGACAGCTTACTGGAGCTAGGCCTATTGCCGATATTAATTTTCACCGGACTCAATCAACCACACACGTAATGGAAGGAAGCCAAGTTTGTCAATTTCTGAAAAAGCCCGCTGCAGTCATAGTGGATTTAGTAAGATACCGTTGAATGATTTCTTAAGGAGGGTTTGATGGGGTGGGGGTGAGGGGGGCGGTTGTTGGTTTGGAAGATGGGGGGGGGGGGGGGGGGGGGGGCAAATGCCGTTCTATCGAAAGACCTAAGATCGAACGACGGTTGATCGACAAAATATGATCGCAACGTCTTTAGATCGAAGCGACACGTAATCGAAACGACTTTAAATCGAACCGACACATGATCGAAACGTCTCAAAAAATCAAACCGTCAATATATCGAACAGTCAAGTGATCGAAGCGACATTGGCTCGAAAGACGGGATATCGAACGACAGAAGATTGGCATGACACTTGATCGAACGTCACGTGATCAAAAAGACAGTAAATAGAATATCAAATATCGAATAATATCGAATGGACAAAACATGGAACAAAAATTGGGTCTCATAAAATTATATTTTGGTTTGCGAGAAACAATGGACGCTTTGATCAATTACCGTTTCGATGATATGTCGGTTCGACTTAAGGACGCTTCGGTGATATGTCCGTTCTATTTTTTAAAAAAGACGATTCGATCATATGTCGGTTCGATTTTTAGACGTTCCGATCATTTGTTGGTTCGATTTTAAAAAGACGGTTCGACCATATGTCGGTTCGATTTACAGACGTTTTGATCTTTAGTGTTTCGATATAACGTCGGTTCGCCGTTGGGGCGATGTTGGGCAGGGGGTGGGAGGTAGGAGGAGTTTGGAACTTGTTTCAACTGTATGCCGGCTAGTGAAATACAGCTTTCTACTTTCTCACGTGAATGATTTAGTCATACTCACTTACTATAAATATGAAATCGTAGGTTACCGTTCTAAGCACAGTGGAGGTAGTTTGGGTGCGAGTGAGCGAGAGTGAATAAAGAGGGTGGGCGAGAGGTTGAGGACTTGGCAGGACAGCTACAGAGGGGTGAAAATGGAGTTGCTTTCTCCTGGAAAGCACTGCACTGACGCTGCAGCTCAGCTGCCACCAGAGACAATGTCAGTGAGCGTTAGACACAACAATATGTATGTATGAATCTCCACATTTAGTTTACACCTGCTGCACCCCCAAATGCGCTGAAATGACCAACAAAGCTAACACCTGATGCAATAAGATGGCCTGTGTTCATAGCATAGTACAATGATGTTGTTGTTGTGATTGTCGCTGCATTCAGTGATCGAACAGTGACTCCAGAAAAGCTGACTGGACTAATGAAATAGTAGACTGAAGATTCAAGATTCAAGCTCGATCTCTGGAATATTAGCTGTATCTCTGGAATATTAATTAAGATCGACTTTCTACCGACTGTGCTACCGCGGTGCCCTTTTTTTCCCTAAATATAAAGAAGGCCATTTAATAATGAAGAAGAATCGTCAATGCATGCATATAAATAGGAAGCAGTTTAATACTCTTTGAATGGCGAATGACAGGAGGTCAGTAGGTTTAACTGTTCCTTTCAATTTACAAAAGGGCATTGCCATTCATTCAAAAAGCTGATTGGGAATGTTTAACCTACAGTTGACCATGCCTTGATAATTTCTAAGCTTGATTGGAGATCAGGGTGTGTATATATTGCATTGATTAAGGGACACAAAAAGATAAAGTCAAGTCAAGACACTTTATTACCCAATGAATTCAAAATACATAGGATTTTGTTTTGGTGATGCGGTAAAACATTCAGTCCTTCTACAACAACAAACAGGCACGAGAGGAAGAAAGGAAGAGAGGAATGCCAGGAAGGAAGGAAGAAAAGAAGGAAGAAGACAGAAATGAAGAAATATATGAAGTGGGGATGAGAAAAAGAAACAAAGGAAACGTTTAACTCTGAGTCATCAATGCTTCCATTTCTAATCTTCATTGAAGATCAACGTGAGCAATGTTTTGCATTGTATGGGAGAAGAAAGAAGAGAATGAAGGAATTTGAATTTCGAAACGAAGAAAAAGAAAAAAAGCAGGAAAGAAGTAAACAAACTAAGAACAAACAGAAAAAAAAGAAAGAAGGAAGGAAGAAAAAAAAGAAAGAAAGAAAAGGAAAAGAAAATAAGAAAAAGGAAGATAGAAAGAAGGAAGGTGGAAAGAAAGAAAGAAACGAGACAGAATAAAAGATAGATGGAAGGAATGCAGAAAAAAAGGACAGAACTGAAAGGAAGACAGAATCCCAAAAAGAAAAAAAAAAGATAAGAAAGAAATAAACAAAAGAACGAAAGAAAGTAGGAAATGCAGTAATTAAGAAAGGAAGGAAAGAAAGAAAATATTTAACCCTGAGACGTCAATGCTCCAATTTTCTACGCTTCATTTGAGATCAAGGCGTGGACTGTATTGCCTTAAGAGGAAGAAGAAAGAACGAAAAGCAATAAATAAAGGCAAACTAAACAATACACATATTATGTGGTTGTTCCTTTTTAAATTGCAAAATATATTTAACCTAGGGTCGTCAGTAGCACCTTTACCATGCTTCGTTGGAGATTAGGAATACCTTGCCATAGATTGCAGGGAGAAAGAAAGAGGGGATTACTTTCCCTGCAAAGTTATAGATAAAATCTTTTGTACTGTCAATGTGGGACTGACCTCAGTAAACTTTTGTTCTATTCATCCTTCTCAGAACGAACTTTCTCATGGGTACTTTCTCTTGTTGTTGCGTCACTCTCTATGGGGTTTAACGTCACCGATAACTTTAAATAAAGAGATAATAAACTCTTAAATGATGACGTCACTGATACAATGATGGCGATATAACAATACATTTTATAGAATGGCGTCACTGAATAGGACTACTACTACTACTACTACTACTACTACTACTACTACTACTACTACTAATAATAATAATAATAATAATAATAATAATAATAATAATAATAATAATAATAATAATAATAATACATTTTATGGAATGGCGTCACCGAATAGAAATATAATGATACAATTCACTAACGAAAAATAACAACTCATACCACTATAATGATTATTGCTTGAAAGGGTTGAGAGAGAGAGAGAGAGAGAGAGAGAGAGAGAGAGAGAGAGAGAGAGAGAGAGAGAGAGAGAAGAGAGCGAGAGAGACAGAGACAGAGACAGAGACAGAGACACAGAGACAGAGACAGAGACAAATGAGCAGAGAGAGAGACAGAGAGACAGAGAGAGAGAGAGTCCTATTTTATGTTTGGTTAAATCTTCAACCTATGAAATAAGTTCGTTTTCAACTCTTCGGTTTAACATTTTAGCGGTCATATTTCAAATAAATAAATATAAGTTACCATTACGTCCGTTTTAAAGTTGTAAAACATTATTGTTTACATAACGGAGGTTATACAATATAATCTATCAATTGTTTAAGTTTCGAATCAACGTTAAGCGAAGACATTGGTCCGTGTTCCAAGAGTTATTGCCTATTTCAGACCAAGATTTTGTAAGTCTTTCCTGATTCAGATTCTAAAACATATTGATGTAGTTTGTTTTTACAAACAATATAAAACAAAATGGCAAGCAATTTCAAAGGTATTTCCAGAAATTCACACAGAACTGGCGAAAGAAAAAGTATTTTCAAAAGGGTTAATTTTCTTGCTGCTGTTGTGACTCGGTTTTATTCGAGCGAAGCAAAACGAAAACTGTTTAACATAAAATGATAGGCCATTATTTGAAATAGCTGCAAACAAACGAAAATATATTTTAAAAATCTGCTCAGGCCAATGTTTTGATACAGACCAAAACGGGTTTAGAGAATAGTAACAGCACAATAACCTTGATCTTTGAGAAAATACAAACAAGAATAATTTAAATTTGCTTAGCTAATTAGCCGTGGTTAAAGTATCCGCAAAGCAAAAAGGATGAATATTTTGTTCAGTTATTCTGGAGAGAAGGCAAACAGTGTGTTTTGAACTCCCTCCCCCACCCCCACCCCCCACCCCCAAAAAAAAAGTTACATTCGGAGCGTCGTACAGGCTAACTGACCGACAACCGGAATGCTTCTGAAGGATGACCCGTGGTATGAAGTACCAATATACCAAATCTCAAACCAAATCGCTCCAGCCGTTTTTGAGATATTGAGCAAAACGTGTTTAGCAAACAAAATGACTGCAGTGGCCTTCACCTTTGCGGTGGAACGAATAGGATGGCACTGGAAGCATGTCACTGACCTAGCTAGGTAAAGTTCCAATGAAGTTTTGGTCAAAAATCCGTTCTGTGGTCCTTCAGATATAGCTTCCATCGAACGAACCGACAAAAGGGTCGACTTTTTTTTTTTTTTAAACTCGTTCTAATTTCCGACTATTTCAAATTCCTTCCAGATAAATCTGGAAATAAAAAATAGGACCAGAGTTTATATATTAAGACTGCTTGGTTTAGGCTCCCGGCCGCCGAGCCCCTACTAATAAAACGTTATTGCCAAAGTCAAGATAATTTAAAGCTGTAGCAAAGCTTTTGTCTTTGTGCAAACTGACACTATTGTTATTAGACGACAAACTCATTTTAAAGTATCCATTGCAATCCATTACAAATCACGAAGCTGTTAATCCGTTTGTGATTTAGCGATCCTATATGGGGATTTTGAAGAATAACAGGATTAAATCCCTTAGCATTACAATCTCATTAGAACTTAACGTCGATGTGTGTTGCCAATCGTGTTTGTTTCTTTGTTTGTTTGTTTTTTATTCGTTCAATAAAAAGAAGGCAATAATAATAATAATAATAATAATAATAATAATAATAATAATAATAATAATAATAATAATAATAATAATAATAATAATAATAATATAAATAATAACAACAACAACAACAACAACAACAATAATAATAATAATAATAATAATAATAATAATAATAATAATAATAATAATAATAATAATAATAATAATAATAATAATAATAATAAAATGACGAACTCAAAGACGTGATCGAGCTTGTTGTGTCTTTTTAATGTTATTGATTATTGCAAACATATCAAGTTCGCTTTTTCGACATTTTTATTTCTTGAGGGGTATCAAGCCCCTGCAAACGTGTATTGTCTCTTCTCAAATATCAATGTGTAACAATGACTAATTGATCTCTCCATTTTCTTGTGTTCTAAGTGATCGGCTTTTGTGCCTTCACCTTCCCATGGCAACAACTGCGCGGGGCATGACGGGACCTATCAAGACGAATCAAGGTCAAGGTAATGTGCTGGTGACGGGAAGGGTCGCCGTGTGGTCACACAACACAACATACGCTAGCGCTGCCGGCGTCCATTCAGAGGTCAGCCGCCAGATTCAAGCCAAACAGGCCACAGACCAACGGTTGTTGAGCGACAATTTGAACACGCTGCAGCAGATCCATCACAAGGAGATGAAGAAGCTCCGGCAGCACCGCAAGTCGCTGGAGGCCTCCATGCTGGCGTACTCTGAGAAGATGCGCAAGATCTCCATGGAGAGATTGATGCTTTCTGAACAGGGCCCTTCATCCATCTCTCCGTTGTCTACTTCACTAGCCCAGGCACCCAGAAAGGCGTCACTGTCAGAGGCGCACGTCGCTAAGACATCTTCCATTTCCTTGTCTCAATCTCCCAAAGACTCCTCCAGTGTGAACAGACTGGTTTTGACAGACATATCTAGCCACACCATTTCTACCGCTATCCCTGTCGACAAGAATCCACGTATCTCTGTTGATTCCGGCATCGACGTGGAGGAGGGGCTGACGATGGAGGAGATGAGAGGGAGAAAATATTCAGACACGAGAGGTTGGCTCAATGTCCAGCACCCAATTTCTCCCTCCCTCTCTTCTGCCTCTCCATCTTCCCTTCCTAGACCCGTCTCCATCAGTACCTTGGGAGCCAGTCCTAACCAAGGCAGCACCGTTGACCAGAGACATAGAAACATATCCGTGGCATCAGTTTTTTCTGACAGCCAAGGCACTTCCGGACGGCGCCGACGACCAGGCATCACAGAGAAACCCAACATGCTAGCATTGAGCTTGGACCAGGAGACGCCGAGAAACGAAGCAGAGGGCGACGCCACTGAATTCCAGGACGACGTCTCAGAAGTGTTGTCCATCACGCCGTTCCCTGGCTCGATCCGACTATCCCCTGCCCCAGAGTCCAACCCACTACTGAGCACGCGCTCTGGCGGTCCGAGTAGTTCTCCTTACGTCCCTGATGACGACGTTGGGTCTCAGGGCAGTGTGTCCACTCCCTCTTCCTCCAAGTCCCAGAACCCCGGGGCGACGAAACATAAACTGTCGGTAAACACCAGAGAAAACTATTGGAGCTTCCGCCAGGCCCGGAAACGTTTCAGCATCAAGCCTGAGAAAGTCCACCTCCCCAAGTCCAGCGACACCCGCCCAAAACTCATCCGCCTGAAGAAGAACAAACCGCTAACTCCTGTCCTTAAAAAGACATTCTTCAGCTCCTTCCGCTACTCGGAAGCCGTGGAAGACGTGATCCGACAGTTCGATGACGAAGGGAAGACGAGCAAAAAGACGGCTAGCGCCTTGCGAAAATTCTCTGAGGTCCTTCCATCACTCGACATCGACGACTTGAAAGAGCAGCGGAGGAGGAAGATGAAAGAAAACGCGAAGCGGAGAATGCCCAACAGGGCTATTGATGACAAGGAAAGCCCGGTGGGTTGTGGCACTTGTCTGACTGCCGGGGCTGTTGGTGGCAACGACTGTAACCAGCAGGACGCAATGGTACGAGAACGAAGCTGCTCGACGCCAGACATTCTCAGCCCCAGCTTAGAACACATGGACGCTGCATCGCCTGAAAGCGGCCTGAAACCGTTGCTGAGGAAGTTCCAGAGCTCCTACTTCAGCGACGATGCCACACGCAAGTCTGTGCAGTTTCAGCTGCCGTCTAATTAACGAACTGCGCTATGAAACTGCACCCAATCTTTTGCCTATGTTTGATGCTGCATGATACAACTTGTGTGGTATAATATAGGCTCAAAACTGACAGTCCTACACAAGAATAAATTATTTGCCTATATAAATGTGTCGTTCCTGCATGAATTGGAGATCCGAGATGTGCACTTCTTCATCACAATATTATTTTTACCTCAAAAGGAGAAGACGAAGAAGAAGAAGACGAAGAAGAAGTGGAGAAATCTGGCATTTTCTTTATTTCAATGATATCAACAGTTGAAATAGTTTGGCATTAACAAATAAGTCAGTCTCTCTAATTTTGCATATTAGCGTTAACGTGTTAACTTTCGAACAGAGATGGTAGTTTGTACCACCAGTTTTTATCATGTTTTAATTAGCTAACCCACAAACTAGTGGCTTAACTTATAAAAGTTAAACGTTAAAGGACGAACATTACCAATTTATTGATTGAAGTATTATTGATTTATTTTATTTTGTTTTATGTATGTATGTATGTATGCATTTTATTATTTGTATTATAATGTTAAATTAGCAAACCCAGACATTAGTGAGTTAACTTATAAACGTTAAACGTTAAAGGGCAAGCATTACTAATTTATTTATTGAAGTATTATTGATGTATTTCATTTTATTTTTATATGTACGCATTTATATATATATATATATATATATATATATATATATATATATATATATATATATATATATATATATATATATATATATATATATATATATATATATATATATATATATATATATTTGTTTGTTTATTTAATTTAGTTATTTAGTACTGAATACACTGTGCCATGTATGCTAAAGACTACATGCAGTACAATAAAAACAATGTTGATATCGACCTTTGTTCACTACATAAGTATTGATGCATACTGGAATCGATTATTGCACCAGTAATAACTATTAAACACCCGCGTATAACTAGCCGACGTCACTATTAATGGTTATGTATATAATATATGTAACGTTCCTATTTAGTAAAACTATGTAATGAATGCGTTTATGTCAAACGTTTTCATGTTGACGCGGAAAATCTTTAATGAATGTATTTATGCCATGTTACTGTGATAGCCTAAACAACGATAAATGTTTCAACCTTTAAATTTGACATTCCAATGAGGGGTCGGAGTGACGAAAAGGGGAGAAACGAGTGAAATTTATAAATAAGAATGACAACAGATCTGAAAAAAAATCTGAGCAATGATTGTAGAATGTCATTTTTGAACGCTATAAAAAAATAAATGAAAATTATTGAATTGTAAAGCCTTTGCGTGTGGGTTCAAAATCTCTGTCTGTCTATCTGTCTCTCTGTCTTCATCTCTCTCTCACTCTCTATGTCTCTATCTCACTCTCTCACTCTCTCTTCTTCTTTTTCTTCCGGGCATAAACTTCTTGGCGTGACCTCAGACAATAATTTGTCTTGGTTGCCACATATCTTAAATGTTAGTCAAACTATTTCCGAAGGACATATCAATTATCAAGGATTAAACATTATTTAAATCTGCTTTTTCGTGAACAATTCTTTTTGGGCCATATTCAATCATTTATTGATTATTCCTTAACTATTTGGGATTCTGCTAGTAGCAACGCCATGAAGCCTTTATTTAGGATTCCTAAACATGCAATTAAAATAGATATTCTTAAAAACAAAAGCTCTCTGAATGATTACGAACAGATCAAAATGCTACTTCTTACCAAAAGATTAAAATTTAATAAAAGAATTTTTATGCACAAGATCTTTTCTGGTAATGCACCCTCCTATCTTTCTTATCTTTTTTCTAGGAAAACTGCCAGATTTTCTACCAAACTAAATATCCCATTTCCAAGAATTGATCTGTTTAAAACCAGTCTGTCATATCAAAGAACGTGCAGTTTCACAAAGAAGGATCATAACGCCACACCGCTATATAAAAAGTGATGACAGATGCGTTTGGCGCGCACCAAGCGGAGAGTCTGAACGCTCGTTGCAAGGGACGTAATCCTGTGCTTAGCAATACGTAAACAAACCTTGCCGCAGGACTCTTTTTGAACCCTAAACATTATCCTTTTGTAGTAAAACGACCTCAAAAATGTTTTATTTATACAAGTAAATACTTTTTTTTAATTCACATTAATTATCAAAGCTGTTCGATTCATGATTTTATGCAGACCTATCACACAGTAACTGACCAGCAAAAAAGTGTGACATTAAAAACAAACACGGTGCTTGCCTTTATTATAGATTCATTATTGCGCAACCACTTGGCAACAAACCTGTTAATTAATGCAATTATTCAGCATTACTGAAGTGCTCTTGTTGTGCAGTTATTGCCTTGTTTTCTCCTTTATATGAAAGTGTAAATCTGCCTATTAATTGAGTGCATGACTGCGTGTGTATTAATTTGTGCTATAGGCCTACACATGCAACAGTTTTTTTTTTCTAATGAGAAAGCTCGAGTGCATTTTATAACTTTTGTCTGAACTTGTTATGAAATAACTTCACAATGCATTTCTGTGTAGCCTACTCAGGCTTGTATGTGTGCAACTGTATAATAGGCATATTTGCCGAGAAAAAGAAATCGGTGACCAGACATATAATAAGACAGGAAAAAGAAATCAGTGACCAGGCAGTTAAGAAGACGGACAAGCAAGTGAAAATGAACAAAAACAGTGTATTACTGAACTTGCATGTCATTTAATTGTATCACAATACAACATGCAACAAATTGAAACATAGCCATGTAAAGTGCCAAAGCACAAAAACGTGCCCAAAGTTAATTGATAAGAATTTAGAGAAGCAATATGAATTATTAGGAAATCTAAACACACACACTTGATTCTGAAGAAACATTTTGATTTTAATAATTCACTTCACTTTTAAAAATTATGTTTCCTGGCAGGCTCACCAAATTGTCATAATAATTATACATGAAATTGAAACGCAGGCAGGCTCGCCAAATTGTAATAAAGTGTTCTTCATCTTGCGTGTTTTAAAATAATTATCTTTACTCTCAGAAGATTCCTACAAATTTGATATTAGTTTGTAAACAGTTTTTAATGTTTCAATTTCACGTATACACGCATTCATCAAAAGGCCTTTCTTATAGAATTACTCAAGTTAAGACAGGGAGATAAACTAAAAACACTGAAGACGTAAAATACACAACAGTTGGAACGCAACACCAATTTACATTTTGCTAATTTTATGGTTCTCTTCTTCCTCACATAAGATAATAGAATAATAATTAAAACGGAATTCAAAAAAACTATATTCAAGAAAACTATAAGTCTTATAGTAATAAAATTATAAGTAGGTGAACTTTAATATGATTTTATCTCATGCTTGCAACCTCCTGCAGCTTCATACATGCTGTCCGCCATGATCACAACACTAGCCGGCTAGCAAAGCTTCCGACTTCCCGCTTGGGGGCGCTGGGTGCTTTCGATTTTGCACACTTTTGAGTTATGCACCTTCTTTGTAAAGCTGTACGTTCTTTGGTCATATTCAGGTTCGACTTTATGGAATAATTTTCAGAAGTTCTCCGCAGTGCAGTCACTAAATACACACCCTTTAGAAACCGTGTTTTACAAAACATTAAAATTAGTTAATTAGCTACTCAAGCAGGAGTTCTACAATCATAACTTTCATTATATTGTTTTATATAAGTTCTCTCTCCCTGTGTGTGTTTGTGTGTATTGCGTGTGTTGTATGTGTGTGTGAGTGTGTATGTGTGTGTTTGTGTGTGCGTGTGCGTTGTGTGTGTATGAATGTGTGCGCCAGCGCGCGCATATCTTGATTATATTGCTACATTATGGTGTTATTGTTATAAAGCTATTAGATGTTATTGTCACAAGCCCCAAGGGCAAAATGTAAAAAAAGCACACCCAGTGCTTAATCTTTTACCCTTGTTAAATAAAATCGTTATATTATCTTTTCTTTTCTTATCTTCTGAGCGAGAGCTGTGGCCGAGTGGTCTAATGCGGGACTAACTTGCCTTGTCCACAGGCTAGAAACCAATGGTGACTAACAGATGTGGGATGGGATCTAGCAACTGAGCGTTATGTTTCTCCGAATATTATTTATTTTCGACTCGGACATCAAAGTATACCCAGAGAAGGGAGACTCACCTAGAGGGGCCGGGTAGCTCAGTTGGTAAGAGCGTCTTGCTAGTAACCGAAAGGTCGCTGGTTCGAATCCCGGATTGGTCAACGTGTGATCATATTATTTTCCCCTTTACCAACAACTGGCCCGCTGGTGTCAGTATAAATCGGTCCAGTAGTCACCTATATGCGAAAGTGTCGTGTGATTATAATCTACAAACAAACAAACAGTTCTAAGGATGCTCCGGTTTGTTCTTCTTGTTGCTGTTGTTGCACTTCTTTTTCTTCTTCTCCTCTTCCTCCTCCTTCCTCTTTTTTATGCTCCCAGCCTGACTTTTGTAAATTCTTTTTAAAATAAAATAATAAATACATAACTACATTTTAAAAGGTTAAACAAATTCCAGCTATTTCAATATAGTAGAATTTAGAAGTCCAGCTGCTTTAAGTTTCTCTGGACATACCACAAAAAAAAAAAAAAACATACGTCACAACCTAAAAAAATCAGTCCTATATCATACGCATATAAAAAAAAAATACGCTCATTCATACAACTTCTTCAAAGAAGAATACTAACCAGAACAGTCCCAATAGTAATTTCCTATCTTTGGTTTTCACAGAGCACAGAGCACGTCATCGGTCAAAGGGACTGTACTGGCCGACATACCGCGCCCAAATTGCCTCCTCTTGCAAGCACACAAGTCATCCCGATTTCCAATATCCGAAAGAAATAAAAGAAAAAAAAACATTGATTGCTGACACTGTAGCGTACAGAAGAATGGAACAAAAAGAAATGGCGGGTAGTACTTGCCGTGTAAGCTCAAGGGCTCTCAAAATACCTTTCCATCATGAAAAGCCGACCATCAATATAAACAGTTGTCCAGATAATTCCATTGTGCATCTTTGGTATGATGAAGTTCGTTCTTTAATGTGGGTCTGTGGTCAATAGTACGTTAAGTTTCGTTATTCCTCCTGTTGTCAAAGTGGCGACGTGGTGATTCGGCCTTAACGCTAACGCAATAGGACGTTAAGCTTCGTCATTCTTTCCTTCCCACAATACTAGACTAGTGTTGTGACAGGCGTGTAACCCCCCCCTCCCCCCCATCCGCCACCCCACAAACTCTCAGTTCAAACTACGCAGGAGCAAACGTTGGTGATGATTAATTGCAAATCGCACACACAAGGAGAAACAAGACATATACATTCATCAAAACACAATCATTCTGACGTGAAAGACAAAGACGAGACTTATTTTAGAAGGGGGTACCAAGAATATGTTTATTGTTGTGCCGATGAGTTCACTTGGCAAATCGCATTGCTGTCGTATTTAAATATAATACAATGCCAGTACTTGTTCTCCTGCATGTTTAATATCACCTAAATGTGTGAACAGACATTACATTACAGATTGATTAATTTTGATTTGTTCTTCTGTAAGGCATATGTCTTGGATAGAGGGACAGAGTACTGCTCTGGCCATTACAACCACACACAAAACGGAGACCCATTAGTTCTAGCATGTCCCCAGAACAGAAATCCTCCCAATTCTTCGAAAAGAAGTTGAGGCAGCAGTGCAACCGCTGAAGAAGGGGAAGTCAGGGGGAGTGGACAACATACCCGCGGTATTGCTTCAAGCAGGAGGAGAAGCGATGATTGACGCCCTCACCATTATCTGTAACTAAATCTGGCAGAGTAGGGAGTGGCCTACACCGTGGACCCGGTCGATTGTCATCACTCTTCCCAAAAAGGGTAACCTTCAGGAAAGTGAAAATTACCGCACCATCAAAATCATCAGCCATCCCAGCAAGGTCCTCCTGAAAATAATCCTCAACAGTTTGAAACCCCAAGCTGAACTAATCATAGCTGAAGAACAAGGAGGATTCATGGTAGGGCGAAGTACCACTGAACAGATTTTCAACCTCAGAATAATCTGCGATAAATACCTACAACATCAACAACAACTGTATCATGTGTTTGTAGACTTTAAGAAAGCGTTTGACCGAGTCTGGCATGCAGCTCTGTGGGCAACCATGAGAGTGTATGACATCAGCCCTAAATTTTTGAAGTCTTCAAAAGCATGTATGAAAAAGCTACCAGTGCAGTCCTCCACAGTACCGTCATCGGAAACTGGTTCAGAACAACAATCGACATGCGTCAAGGATGCCTTCTCTCTCTAAAACTCTTCAACATCTTCCTAAAGCGCATCATGCCAGATGCCTTTGCAGATCAAGAAGGCACAGTCAGCATAGGGGGAAGAGCCATTTTCAACTTCCGTTTTGCGGATGACATTGATGGGTTGGCAGGAGAGGTACAAGAACTTACACAGCTGGTACGGAGGATTGGCGCCACCTCCAGAGACTATGAAATGGAAATAAGTGCAGAGAAGACTAAAATGAAGACCGACAACACCAATGGCATCAACACGGACATCAAAGTCCAAGGTCAACCCCTCAACACAGTGCATAGCTTCAAATATTTATGAGCCATTGTATCAGACAATGGGTCCCGACAGGAAGTCCCCCTCCAGGATCGCACAAACAACTGCTGCCCTGACAAGGTTGAAACCCATTTGGAAAGACAGGACCATCCGTCTACATTCCAAGGTAAGGCTGCTGCGCTCAATTGTCATCTCCATCTTCCTATACGCTTACGAAACATGGACCATCACAGCAGGTCTAGAACGAAGAATACAAAGCATGGAGAAGATGTGCTACAGAAGAATTCTGGGCATTTCCTATACCCAGCATATCACCAACAATGAAGTCCGACAGACCATCACACAAGCCATTTGACGACATGAAGACATGCTCACAGTGGTGAAGAAACGGAAACTTCGATAGTACTGCCACGTCACCAGAGCATCAGGCCTTGCAAAAACCATCCGTCAAGGCACGGTGCAAGGAGGCAGAAGAAGAGGGAGACAAAAAGAGATGGGAGGACAACATTCGAGGATGGAATGGTTTGACACTGAGCGAAGCCATGAGGGTTGCTGAGGACAGAAAAAATGGAGTACGCTGATTAAACGATCATCTGTTGTGCCCCTACGACCTTCGAGTTACGGAACAGGATAGGATAATGCCAAACCGTACCGTTAAGCTTTTAATGTTAGATGTCCCTTCCTTGTTGTTAAAACAAACAACTGTGCCAACTTTGGCAGCGGTACGAATTTTTTGTGTGGTGTGTTTTAATCAACCTTGATCAATGATGCTATTAAAAGGCACACGAACAAATGGATTTATCACTTTATATCAAAATAGTACCTTTGAAAGAATGGTGTGTGTGTGTGTGTGTGTGTGTGTGTGTGTGTGTGTGTGTGTGTTGTACATCTACGTATATAACCGCACAACTGGAGATTTTTTTTCCATATAAACTTAGTAACAAATTGGTTACTTTAAAAAAATGGGGAAGCACGAACCCTCCCCATTGTTTTAAAACCATATTTTCCACTGAAGAACAGCATAACACAACCTTAAATATCGATAAATTGCATATTCCTCATTGTTTGAAAAACCATATTTTCCACTAGAGAACAGCAGAACACAACCTTAAATATCGATACATTGCATATTCCCTATTGTTTTAAAACCATTTTCTCCACTAGAGAACAGCATAACACAACCTTAAATATCGATAAATTGCATATTCCCCATTGTTTTAAAACCATTTTCTCCACTAGAGAACAGCATAACACAACCTTTAATATCGATAAATTGCATATTCCCCATTGTTTTAAAACCATTTTCTCCACTAGAGAACAGCATAACACAACCTTTAATATCGAGAAATTGCATATTCCCCATTGTTTTAAAACCATATTTTCCACTGGAGAACAGCATAACACAACCTTTAATATCGAGAAATTGCATATTCCCCATTGTTTTAAAACCATATTTTCCACTGGAGAACAGCATAACTCAACCTTAAATATCGATACATTGCATATTCCCCATTGTTTTAAAACCATATTTTCCACTAGAGAACAGCATAACACAACCTTAAATATCGATGCATTGCATATTCCCCATTGTTTTAAAACCATATTTTCCACTGGAGAACAGCATAACTCAACCTTAAATATCGATACATTGCATATTCCCCATTGTTTTAAAACCGTATTTTCCACTGGAGAACAGCATAACTCAACCTTAAATATCTAGAAATCGCATATTAATTATACGCACTTGTTTAGTAAGCTGCACTTCTATTGGGTTAATGATTGAAACATTTCATTGTTCATGACTCCCTCGTGGCTCTGAGGGATGAAGCGAGATTTACAGTAACTGGACCCCATTCCAAAACATGGTTGCTGCTTTATAAGGATTTCCTGATCAAGAAAACGGACCACGTCTTGATTTCATCTGACTCCACTACAAGGACAGGCTATAAGCGATCGGCACTGTAATAACCAAAGACTATATTGTAAGATAATCTTGTGTCAAAGTTCGCACATTTTCAGTGTCACGGATTGTTGTTGTTTTTTTTTCAAATTCACAGTGAGTGTTGTTCCACCGAGAGAAAAAAATTTACATTACAGCCAAAACATAACCTCTTTGAAAAATATGGTTTGAATATAACATCGAAAATTTCTTCTTTTTTGTGTTTGTCTAGTAATAGCATAATATAATATCACTTCCACCACTACCAAAGTGTGTACAGTAGGCACAGTTGTTTGTTTACATAACAAGGAAGAGAGACCTACAATTCTAAAGTTCAGCGGTCGGTTTGAGCAACGATTACCCGTTACATTATCATTTAATATGACAACAATGAAAGTTCCTAAGGAAACCTATTGTCGCAACAACAACAACAACAACAACAGCAACAATAACAAAAGTAACAAACATGCTTTGATACTATCGGGGTGGCCCGGTAACCGAGTGGATAATGAGCTGATTGTCGCGGGTTTGAACCCCGCGTGAAAGGAACTTACGTAGGAGACTTAAGGTCCGAGACTTTTCAGGACACCGAGGGTTTTGTCCCGTTACTCCGGTTTCCTTTCCTCATCCCTGCAATAACGGTAATTGGATGCAGTCAATCTAAACATTTCAAACAAGAAACATGGATTTCTATATATTCCCACTTCTGTAAGAGCGATCTCCACAGATCGCCGTTCTTTGAGTTGGATTGAAGAAAAAGGGCGTGGTAGCATTCTGCATTATTATAATGATGCTCTGGTCTTGTAACACTCATTGGCCATGGTCCTTCTTAAGTGTAGGGTCAAACTCGTCAGTCGTCTTTCACAGACACAAAGACTGTCCTACCGTAATAGTTCTAAGCTGCAAGATCCTTTTTGTAATGTTCTGTATGCTATCATCAACGGCTTTGTGCTTATTGGATTATGTACAGTCCCTGTGGTATATAATCTATAGTTATTAACAGTCATTGTTACATTACTAATGGTGTAGTTAAAGTATACCAGTACACCCTTTACTAAAAACACACACACACACACACACACACACACACACAAAACTATCATTACAATAATTGTTCATGTCGCGTTACATAAAAATTATACACGCTGAAATGTTATGGTTCATAAGGCAGAAGCTTAAAACTCTATACTAGTAGTTTTCGTCGAAGATGAAAAGAGTTACGCACAGCTGTATGGAGACGAGACATAATACATGGGTTTTAGCAGCATTTAATTTAATAGACCATGCTTTTTCGTCACAACAAAAACTTACCACATGTATATGTTTCATGTTTGACATTATTGTTATGGTTCATCTTTGCCTGCCAGTAGAGCTTACAAGTGGTGAGTATATACATATACTCCCTCTTGTATATTCGTACACACACACACATACACACACACATATGTATGCCTCGTGCAGAAAGCAAGCACACACAAACACACACACACACACACCCACACACACACCCACACGCACACCCACACACACACACACACACACACACACACACACACACACACGCACACACAATAATATACCTCGTGCAGAAAGTCAGTCTAGGTTTGAACTTCTTTTGTCTACCCTATGTAATTATTATTAGACTAATTAATGATTTTCGCTGTTCCCTCTCCTTTTTTGTGTTTTTTAGTGTAGCGGAAAGGGAGGCGACTGGTGGAGGCTTGGGAGAGAAATTGTCTACCTTGAATTTCTTGGTTAGACTAGCCTTGGGTGGCTCCTGCTTTGCAGAATCCTTTGGGGATGCCATTGGGTTATGCAGGACAAGGCGACACGACATTTGTTCTCCCCGGCTGACCATTCGCCTTCTGCTTTTGGTGGTGAGCGGGACTACATTGTCGGCAGGCACTTTATGCAGGTCGGTGGCAGCGACTTTGCAGAAGAGTGCGTGGCACTAGTAGCCGGCAACCCGGTACTACCAACCACACTTCACCGCCTTGCAGGGCAAATATTTTTATGTCCCTCTTTTGAGGGATAAAATGAAAATAACAGCTCGTGTGGAGCAATGTTCTCAAGGTCGTGGCCGAGAGACGGGAGTCAAATGCTCCGCTCGGCTACTTTAAAATTTGGCCTTAGATTATCTTGGTGGAATGCATGGGGTGTCAGGAAGGAAGAAGAAGAGGAAGGAGAATGTAGGTTATATTATGGTAGTTCTAGAAAACCGATATAGCCTACAATCTCAGCGGGTCTTCACAAATGTTTCTATCATTGCACTGCCCATCAGGCTTTTGTGGCTTGTTCACCGCTGCAGGGAAGGAGATAACACGGTTTTGTGTGTGTGTGGGTGGGTGTGTGCGGTTGTGTGTGTGTGTGTGTGTGTGTGTGTGTGTGTGTGTGTGTGTGTGTGTGGTGTTTTTTTTTAATAGGGGAGATAACCAGATTTTTGACGCAGACGACAGTTGAGATTTTGGACGGTTAGGAGGAAATCTGTGTTTGTGCTGGGATTTACGCAGTCGGGATCATCGATCTTGCAAAGCGGCCAATTCCGTTTGAACTATAAACTGTTGAGGTCACAAGGGTCAGGCACATAATAGTAACTTATTGGCAGGTTGATCGATGATCTGAAGAGAAATGAATGATCACCCGGTGTTATGTTTGTTTTAGGGGATTTTGTAGTGAAGACCACTAGGCCCCCTTACGTGACAAAAATATTGAAATTTTATTTGATCGGTAGTAGGACAGATCTAAATGTAGGTCGTTGGAAGCAGTCTTTGCGTTCACGTTAATTTTACATTGGTAAACATCATAACATTAACGCCTTACATTGTCTTGAACTAAAATGCCAAGGCTATTTCTGTTTCTATCTTTAATCCCAGGTGTTCAGTAGATAAGATAATGCATGTAGGCCTTCAATAGGGTGTTTGTTGTGGCTTTGGCAAGCACGCAGAAGATTCTTCGTAGGAAATGTTACAGTCGATGGACTAAATCCTTATAATAATCATATTGAACACGAAGTCAGAATAGATGAATAGATAGATCGGTAAATCATACATGGACACACGAGTGCATGGGAGTAGTTAATACAGAATGTGTGTGTGTATGTGAGAGAGAGAGGGAGAGAGAGAGGAGCGCTTACGCGCGAGTGAGTGTGTATGCTATTGTTTATTTCCCTCCACAACAACCCAACAGTTCATGACTTCTACGTTGTTCAACAATATTGATTAACTGCTGCAGACTCCTTTATCCTTAGGCGAGCCAGTCCGTTTACAGTCCTAGTTTCTCTGTTTTGCACAACTTTCTTTTGTTTTCATTGATTGGCAATAAGGAGGTACACGTGCGGCAGCTTGCTGTGTTTGAAAACCCCTTCGGACTTTCTGATTAAACCACTTCACCGGCCAAGTCAGAACCACGAGGTTTGCTCAGTAATCGACTGCATGTGATGGTACATACACATAGACTAGGGTGACTGATTGACTGTTTGATTGTGGTAACTTATATAAGACTAATACACCATGCTATCATAGCATGCTCAGAGCGTTTTATTTTAATAATAATAATAATAATAATAATAATAATAATAATAATAATAATAATAATAATAATAATAATAATAATAATAATAACAATAATAATAATAACAATAATCATCATCATCATCATCATCATCATCATCATTTTTGTTATTATTATTATTATTATTATTATTATTATTATTATTATTATTATTATTATTATTATTATTATTTCTTCTTCTTCTTCTTCTTCTTCTTATTATTATTATTATTATTATTATAACAGGATCAAACTCAAGCCGCCAGAGGCGCCAACTTGCTGCCTTAGGCGCACCATATAACGCCTCAGACAACTAATCAACTGAGAGGGGGTAGGTAGAGGGATCAGGGATGGTGGTAGTGGTAGTGGTGGTGGTAATTGAGTCTGTAATGCTCGATGGGCGTGTCGGTGAGTCCGACACTCGCCGTCTAGGGCAAGAGCACAGGCGCTTGTATCAGGACACGCGAGGGCCTGTGCCTGTGACGCGTCTCCCTTTGGTTATCGATAACCAAACGAAGACGCGTCACAGGCATAGGCGCTCGCGTGTCCTGATAAGATAACCAAAGGGAGACGCGTCACAGGCATAGGCGCTCACGTGTCCTGATACAAGCGCCTGTGGGCAAGAGCGTGCGCCAGGATCACCGGCGCTTGTATCTGGACACGCGAGCACCTATGCCTCTGACGCGTCTCCCTTTGGTTATAAGGGAGACGCGTCACGGGCATAGGCGCTCGCGTGCCAGCTGCAAGCGCCTGTGGCCAGGTTCTATGCATTCCGTGCCATGCCAGGCGCATGCGTGTGTACAGACTATCCGAAGGAGTGTACAGTGACTACGCGCCTTTTCTCATTTAAAAAAATATAAATAAATAAAATAAAAAATAAAAAAGTTACTGTAGGAATGATGGTGGGTGGGTGGGCGGATGGGGGGGGGAGGTGGATGGATGGTGTACAGTACGTGTTGGAGTGGGGGCGGGGTGTTTAAATACTCATACTATCAGTTCCTATCCCGTAACTCAGAGGTCGTAGGGGCACCACAGATGATCGTTTACCCAGCGTACTCCATCTTTGTCCTGTCCTCAGCAACCCTGATGGCTTCGCTCAGTGTCAGACCAGTCCATTGAGGGGCCGGGTAGCTCAGTTGGTAAGAGCGTCTTGCTAGTAACCGAAAGGTCGCTGGTTCGAATCCCGAATTGGTCAACGTGTGATCATATTATTTTCCCCGTTACCAACAACTGGCCCGCTGGTGTCAGTATAAATCGGTCCAGTAGTCACCTATATGCGAAAGTGTCGTGTGACTATAATCTACAAACAACCAGTCCATTCTCGAAAGTTGTCCTCCCACCTCTTTTTCGGTCTCCCTCTTCTTCTACCTCCTTGCACTGTGCCTTGCAGGATGGTCTTTGCAAGACCTGATGACCTGGTGACGTGGCCGTACCATCGGAGTTTCCGTTTCTTCACCAGTCAGCTTCTACAAATTAGTTTGATCTGTGTATGATTCATATTATGCTGTGAGGTTTTACCATGAGGAAGTCTTTTTTTTTTCACTTTGAAATTATAGTCGAGGGGAAGGGGTTCAGCACGAACCAAATGTCGGCCTGTCTGTTTGTCAGTCCTTTGGACGTCATATCTCAAGAACCGCTGAAAGGATTTTCACCAAACTTTATCTAGATTAGTGGCCTGTCTCCCATGCCATCATATTAACTCTACCGCAAAGGTCAAGGTCACTGGAGCCATTTTGTTTGCTAAAACACCTTTTGCTCACTAGCGATAAAAATAAATAATGAAAAATAATGAACAAACGGCTGAAGCGATCCTGCTGAGTTTTGATATACAGGTAAGCTTACATCAAATCATGGACCACCCTCCATTAGCAGTTCCGTTGTCATTCAGTCGGTCGGTCCGACGCTCCCAATTTCCCCTTTTTCTAATTGTGAACACACTTTTTGCATTGTCTGAAGAATAACTGAACCGAAATTCGTCATTTTTACTTCGCGGATGCCTTAGCTAAGCATGTGAGAGCGTTCATATTTGTATTTTCTCAAAGGTCAAGGTCATTGTGCTTCATTTTATAATAATAAAATAATAATAATAAATTGCATTTATACAACGCATTTTTCATTAGAATAAAAACTCAATGCGCTTACACACATCATTCGTACGCATCATCACAACATTCGCACTACATCATGTACAGCATCATTGAGAAAGTATTATTACTGTTCATACTATTTACACAGAAAACGCCTTGCGGAACAAGTGCGTTTTTAAGCAGCTCTTAAAGGAAACAAGGTCTGTACAATGTCTTAAACCGGCAGGCAGCGCATTCCAAACCTTGGGTGCTTGAAAACTAAAAGACCGCTCGCCAACTGTTTTAAGCCGACACTTGGGCGTTTTCAAAAGTTTTTCATCTGATGAGCGCAAAGAACGACACGTTCTGCCTTGTATCTAAGGATGTGATAAGCCGATTTTGATAAATTTTTATTTCTGGAGCAGAAATAGTTCAGATTGGGGCTTATCATTCCATGCATCTTTAGGATAAAGCAGAGTCACCACACTGCCAAGAAAATGAACACTTTTGAACATGCTTATTTTTCAGCTACATTCGTCAATGTCTGGAAAAACATTTGAATATATGACCATCTTGTTATTTTCCCATTCTTCTGCTAGTCATACTAGTATTACCACGTATTGTCTTAAAGGCTATTCCCCTTGCTGTGAATCATAAGCTGCATTAATCATGGAGGCTGACATGATTGCATTGTTCGGTTGTATTTGTTGTGGCTGTCGCAGTACAATGTAAGTCAGATATGAAAGTTACAGGAATATTTGCTTTATCAGAGACACCCCCTTACAGGCAGGTATGTACCCTTTCCCGTTAATAGTAGTGTGTGTGTGTGTGTGGGTGGGTGTGTGTGTGTGTGTGTGTGTGTGTGTTATTGCCATACACCATCTCCTTTCCAACCTTCCACCCCTTCCTAGTCTGTTTGTCTGTCTGTCTCCCTCTCTCTTTGTATGTATGTGATTGATCAGTGAGTGCATGAGTGTGTTTGTTCTTGTGTGTGTGTGTGTGTGTGTATGTACGTATGTATGTGTATATGTTGAGAGAGAGAGAGAGATAGAGAGAGAAAGAGAGAAAATAAATAAACATTGAAGATTTACGTCTACACCCTGTCATAGAAGGCTAGTTTGAACCCAGCACTAAGGCTTCAAGCCTCAAACACTTCATCCTGCTTTAGCCTTTGTAAATTAAAGTCGATGCCTAGAAGACGACAGAAGTAAAGCACTGGGCTAAGGATGTGTAAGCTAACTCTCGCTAAGGTAGGCAGTGACATCATTCAGCTGACCTATATCCGCCACCCTCCACTCAGGTATCACGAGATTTCGCGGGCCTTGGCTGACCACACAGTTAGGTAGTAAGTCTTTGTTATAATCTCAACCAAGAAGGACGCACGTTGAAAGCTCTCTCTAGCAGTAGACTACGCAGGTGACGGGTGAAATTCATTCATTGCAGTATAGCCAAAGCCTGACATTGTCAAAAAGGTAAATGATCAATCTTTTGTCTCACTGCGATTTATTGATAATATTGTTGGATTATGTTTGTGAAGTCTTGCCGTGTTTTTATAATTATGAATGTTTGTAAAACTTTGCTTGACTATGTGGATGACCGCGACTGGTTTGCGAAACCACGAGGTAGCCCCCACTGTCCAACTGTTGTTTCTCCTATGTGTATTATTGCAGACCAGTGGCTATACCGGAGAATGTGTATATTGTTAATTACTTCTCCATGTGGTTAGTTTAGCCATGATGTATATGTATAGGAATTATGTTGGAGATTCCAGTGGACCACGGACTTAGAAGAATGATCGTTTCTTGTTTGTATAAGTGGACGCGATCACTGAGGGCTGTTTCTACCATCAGTGAGACGCTCTGCACACCCTTTGTAAACAAGGCGTTGCAGAAACTCGTCTTATGTTTTGCAGACGAGCAGGCTTGGTCCGATGCAGGAGATAGACCACTGAGAGTCAACCCTGACATTCGGCCTGCAGTGGAGCATCGAGCACTGAGCTTCGATAGCCCAATAGTCAAAAAACAAGAAGAGGAAACACCATCACCACACCTCAACGATTCAGCTAAGTGCTCAAGAAACCCTGCACACACACTGAAGGACTGTGCGGTAGTCCACTCTCCTGAAAACGAACATTAGGCCAACCAGAACAAATAGCCCAATGATGAGACAGTAGCAAATATCGAGAACAGTAACAGCATAGACCCATCAAGGAACGAACTACTCGAAGTGAATTTGGACTGTTAAGTTAATCTTAGTTATATTACGTTTTGGGACATTTAAGTTAATGTAGAGATTAGAATTAGATATAGAGTGGAGGAAATAAATGTGTGATATTTACTGTTAACAAGTGTGTGCGAGAGCTAGTGTGTCAGTGAATCTTTTACACCTTTCTCCCTCTCTCTATAACCCTATCCTACCACAGACCGGACCAAACATATAAATGTATTAAGAGATTAATCATAAAGTGATTAAACTAGCCGATCCACGCAGACGAAAGACGGGTGGGTAATAGCATTCCATTGTGCAGAGCCCAGCAACAATAGACCCACCGTCACACACCCATCATTGACGAATTGGCAGACGGGGATAACCATCCCAGGGAATAAGGGGTAAAGAACTAAATCTATACTGAACCACCAAAGCAATCATATTGCTAAGATAGACAGAGAAAAATTCCCACTTTATATTTTGCCCAGCTGGAGATTCGAACCTGGGTAATCGTTGTGCCAGACGGTCTACCACTGAACTGAGCTATGGCGGTGGGAGGGGGAGGGAGAGAAAGAGTTGTCTTTTTTCGTGTGATGACCATGATCGCATTTCTCTGTTGTGTTTATTTTAAGATCAAGTGAAATAGGTCCTATATACTAGATTGTGATATTGTTCATAACAGGCGGAATATAGGTCCTAATCTTTTCACGTTCTGGATGGCGCAGCACTACGATTGCAGTGCTTTCTCCTATTATAGTGTCGTCATCATCATCATCATCATCATCATCATCATCATCATCACCATCACCATCGTCATCACCATCACATAGGGAGCAAAATGGACGGACTGGTGTTTTATGAATCCCAGATAAATCAATGGATAAATGAAACAGTCTGCAATAGGAACAGAAATGAAGCCTTGAATAATAATAATAATAATAATAATAATAATAATAATAATAATAATAATAATAATAATAATTATTATTATTATTATTATTATTATTATTATTATTATTATTATTATTATTAACACCAGAATCACGCGTCCTGATAACCAGATGTGGACTGAGTGAGGGTAAGGCCCAGAAGACAGTGGAGAAGTTGACGAGAATGAAAAGTATGGCCAGGAAATAGTGGAGGATGTGACGGGAATGGAAAGTAAGGCCAGGAAATAGTGGAGAAGGTGACGGGAATGGAAAGTAAGGCCAGGAAATAGTGGAGAAGGTGACGGGAATGGAAAGTAAGGCCAGGAAATAGTGGAGAAGGTGACGGGAATGGAAAGTAAGGCCAGGAAATAGTGGAGGAGGTAACGGGAATGAACGGTTGAGGAGGAGAGGGGAGAGGACACCACACTCCCACTGCACGTACCCTGGGCAAACTTGAAAGGTAACCCAGTTACTCGAACAGCAGTTAGTTTGTTAGTTATTCATTGCTTACAGGGTCCAGCGGACAGCAAAGAGCCGAATCAGGACCACAAAATCAAGACCACAACTTCGCTGAAAGAGGGCTCACTCCTGATTCTCATAAAAGATCTGCTAAAATAATTCTAGTGGTAACATTGAAGGCACTACACCAGCCAATCACTTTACAGTAAAGACATCCCACGCAGGGGATGCTGAGGCTATACTCAAATTTATTGAATCCCCGTTTACAAAAACAAAACAGGATATAAACATCATTAAAAATATGAACAAAACACGTACATATGAAATGCACACAATGCTAAATAATAATATCATAGGAAGCCCTAGTAACCATTTGACAGAAAGCGACCAATATTCCCAGTCATACACAAATGAGGAGTTTTGGAAGAGTTTTCAAAAAAAAAACAAAAAAAAACGGTAGGTGACTGGTCTAGCAGACCTGATAGTGATCTAAGAGAGGTTTCCGCGGAACGTGCGACTATGTCACGCCTTGTGACAGACATTTTGAAGTCCAATGAGTCTGATGACGTCCACAAATGCCGCAAAACCGGAAGCGAGTAAAGCAACTTTCGTCTTCCGATACAAAACAACAACAACAAAAAAAACAAAAAAAATTTAAGTGTCCGCAGATTGTTTCGCATTTCCTTTTTTTTTTTTTTCGTTTTCGTTTTCGCGGATTTCCGCGATTTCGCGGAGAACTATCAGGTCTGTCTAGCGAAGAAGATAGTATAGTAGATAGAACAGAGTAGGAATGAGAACGAAAAATAAACAAAGAGATTTCTCTTATATAGCGCACTTGCAAGCTCAGAGAGCTTCTCAAAGCGCTGACCCGTAATATCCAGCAATCACACAATAGTTTGCTGAAGCCAGGATTCGAACCCACGTCGCCCAAGATGCACTCACAGAAGTCGTGCGCTCTGACCACTGAGCTATCCCTGCCAAAAGACCAAAGGAGAAAGACAGCGACAGTGGGAATTTAAAGCACTAAATTTCCAGAAAGTGGGGATACTATTAATTTTATATTTTAAAAAATAATTTTAAAAATATAAAAAATAAAAACAAAACCGGCACCCCCACAGGATAGGGATGGGGAGAGGTGGGGGAGTGGGGCAGCAGTTGCCTTTCTCTGCCTGTTGGTAGCGCATAGTCGAGAACTACGAATTAACAAGTATGCCTGATAATCAGCACCTTCTGCTGTGTAGACTTAGTCCTCAGTCGGGCAATGTAACGTCATAATGTCGATAGCGGCCAAATGTTCCATATCATGCTAAAACCCACACAGCGTTGCTGAGACCAGCAGAGACTTAACGTGGTCTGCACTAGTACTTGTGAGAGGTACTCGACGAGTCTCAACTAGGCTGTGTGACTAAAGCAATAACCACATCCATGTACATCGTAGCCTGGCATACACAAGTAGCATCTTTCTTGTATAATGCTACATACGTAAGTAACGATTATGTTGTTCATTATAGTTCTCTTTTCTTATCGTCGCTGCTCGAACCAAAACAAATCAAGGTTTTGGTGGTTTCTATATTTGATTTTCCTTCGGAAATAATGTAAGCTACAGGCTTACTGTGAAGTAACTTTTTAAGACTTGTATGAAAAACTGATGCGCTATCTATCTCCTGATGAAACTGTGTGATGACAGTGATATTCGGAAAGCTGATTAACCTGATGTGTAGATGACATTCTTCTATTGTAAATTATATGCAGAAACTGAATATTGCAAGAAAGACATTGATGCATGAAGCAAATATAGATCAATTTGTTATTAATTGCGTGTATTAATCTTATTCCAAACAAATTCTAAATTATGGGATTTGAGTGGAACCACAAGTATAGTTGATATACTTGTGGTGGAACTTATAATATGCTTTGCTGAGTAGATTTGAAAATAACTTGTGATTCGTAACAAGTTCAAACAGATCGATAATAATTAGATTTGCATGTTGTTCGTTGAAGTTATCTAGTTCATTCTTTAACTATTTCACTTGTCTGTTAGTATACTAAAGAATTACCTTAAAATATAATTGTTTTTTTCCTCTCCAACAGTACTGTATTCTCTAACATCATGCTCAGTTCTGAACCATATAGGACATGCTGTAATCCCTTGGCACCAACTACTCAAACACCAAGCTCACACTCTTTAAACTCTTTGCTTGCTTTAGCTCTACTGCTTTTGCTGGTCTGCGGAGATATAGAACTCAATCCAGGGCCTAACCCATATCATGAACTTAAAAATATTCATTTGAACTGTAGAAGTTTTCCACGACATAAAAGTTTAATTGAAGCTGAAAGTCACAAGTTTGACATCATTACTTGTTCTGAAACGTTGTTTAATCCTTCCCACACAAGTAATGAAACTGACCTCCAGAATTTCCATCCCCCAGTTAGATTAGACAGAGTCAACCATGGTTGGGGTGGTGTTGCTATCTATGTTAAATGTCATCTCGTTTGTAAACCTAGACCAGATCTCTATATACCCAACTTAGAAACAATATGGATAGAAACCCAGCTTAACAACGAACCGTTACTAATAGGATCCTTTTACCGTCAACCTAGTCTGTCTGTTGAATACTGGAATTTAGTTCAAGAAAGCCTTCGGAAAGTCAACAACACGGGCTGCAAATTCATAATACTAGGTGACTTCAATGACGACTTCAACTCTCCCTCTAAACACTTGTTAGATACCCTCAATATGGTTAGTTTAAATCAGCTTACAAACTCAGACACAAGGATAACTGAAACTACTAGCACCTGTATTGACTTAGTAATGACACAGAGCACCAATTTAGTTAAAAACGTAGAAGTACTTCGTGAAATTTGCAGTGATCACTGTGTACCGTGCGTTACAGTTACCAACAGTATCAACACAAAATGTTAATATACAAGAACTATATATAATCATGATAAACTAGACTCTGACCAATTCTGTAATAAGCTCTCAGAAATAAATTGGCACGAAAAGATCACCACAGGGAACATATACAAATGCGCCCAAGATTTCGCTGCGTCTTTCTTTGATATAGCCTGTAAATGTATGCCTGTGAAAGCGGTCACTATACGTAGCAGAGATGCTGCCTGGTTAACTAATGAAATCCGCCACGCCCGTAATTTTTTTTTTTTTAATCAGTTTATAGTCCCCTCTCTTCCCGGTAAGGATTTTCAGAGAGGAGACTTTACGCCCGTAAAAGAAGATATACATTATTTAAACATGCCAAACAAACCAATAAAACCAACGATTGGAAAGCATATCGGCAATTTAGAAACCAGGTGACGCATAAGATTAAACGAATTAGACCAAAAGGCATCTGACCCTACACAGTTTGGAACCAAAGACTGGTGGAAATTAGTTAAAGCTTTTATGAACAAAAAGGGCATCTCCGATAGCATACCACCAATCCTATTCAACGGAAAACCATGCAAGACCAATGAGGAAAAAGCTAATGCTTTTAACGAATATTTTATCCAACAATCAACCTTAGAAACACCTGATGACAACCCTCCTGAGCTGCATTACCTAGAAAATGAACTTAATGAAATTGTAATTACCCCATCAGAAGTAGCCACAGTTATAAAACATCTAGACCCAAATAAAGCTGTTGGCCCAGACAAAATTCATAACAAATTACTGATAGCAGCGGTTGATGTAATTTCTGAACCGTTAAGTCTACTTTTTAACCGCTGTTTGTCGGAAGGACTGTTCCCAGAAACTTGGAAAACAGCACATGTCACGCCAATTCACAAAAAAGGTCCCACTGAATTATGTACTAACTACCGTCCTATCTCACTTTTAAGCTGCATCGGAAAAATCCTTGAACGTTGTATCCATTTGTATTCATTTTTGAACAATAACAATATTCTAACTCAATCTCAGTCTGGATTTATACATGGCGATTCTACTATTAATCAGCTAATTTTTATTTATAATGACATATGCCTGGCCTATAACAACAGAACAACAAACCAATCTATCTATTTCGATATTTTCAAAGCTTTTGATAGAGTATGGCACAAGGGATTATTAGCTAAACTAGCAGCTATAGGTATAAGAGGCAAACTTCTTCAATTTTTTGTTGACTATCTTAAAAACCGTAGACAAGCCGTCGTCATCAAAGGCAGTAAGTCAACCTACAAACCCATCTCCGCAGGCGTACCTCAAGGGTCTGTCTTGGGACCTTTATTATTTCTTGTATACATTAATGATATTGTTGTAAACATTGAATCCATCATCAAACTCTTTGCTGACGACACTAGCATATCTCTAGCCCTAAAAAAACTCTGACATTCGAGCCGAAATTATAAATTCAGACCTGGAGAAAATTAGTAATTGGGCTAAAAATGGAAAGTAATTTTCAATGAACAAAAAACCGAACTCTTAACCTTTAAACGTGACACATTGCCAAACTATCCTCTAATATTTAATAGCACGACTTTGTCTGAAACTGATCACCATAAACATCTAGGCCTGATATTGCAAAACAATTGTAAGTGGGATATACACATAAATAGCATAATTAAGATGGTAACTCTTCTACTGGCATGCTTACGGTCATACAAATACAAACTGTGCAGAAAAGCCCTCGAAGTCATGTATAAGTCCTTTGTTTTACCTAATTTTATTTATGGCGATGTAATATGGGACAATTGTACTGACACTCAAGCTACTTCACTTGAAAAACTTCATCTCGAAGGGATTAGAATAATTGTAGGGGCAGTAAAGGGAACTAGCCATAAATCCTTGTACAGGGAATCCGGGCTCTGCCCATTGAAAGAAAGACGTAGGCGGCACAAACTACTTACCTTCCATAAAATGGTCAATGAGCGCTGTCCTGAGTATCTTTCTGACTTGGTCCCACCGCTTGTCTCGTCAGTTAATCCTTACCACCGTCGAAGGCCTTTCGAGAGTAGAGTCCCCGCACACAACATTGAAATCTACAAAAATTCCTTTATTCCTTCTTCTACTATCATGTGGAATGAGCTCCCTGAGGAAATTCAAGTCAATCCGTCAGTCAGCCTATTTAAACGACATCTCTCCAAGGACGACTCTGCAGTCCCGCCTTTTTATTATCATGGTGCACGACAACAACAAATTATCCATTGCAGGCTTCGGCTGGGTGTAAGCAACCTTAACTTCAATATGTATCGTCGCCATTTGATAAACGACCCGATTTGCCGTTGCGGACACCCGGCCGAAACGTCTGAACACTTCCTGCTTTTTTGTCCTTTGTTTGACGATGCCCGTATTCAAACGATTGGTCTTCTTGATCCTATCCTAAGGGAAGTTCATACCTTACTCTTTGGAAATGCAGAATTGTCATTGCAAGAAAATGCCAAGACGTTTTCAACTGTTCACACATTTTTATTTTCATGTAACCGATTCTGACCGCATATTATATTATATTATATTATATTATATTATATTATATTATATTATATTATATTATATTATATTATATTATATTATATTATATTATATTATATTATATTATATTATATTATATTAAAAGGTGGGAGGACAACATTCGAAAATGGACTGACTTGACACTGAGCTAAGCCATGAGGGTTGCTGAGGACAAAGATAGATGGAGTACGCTGGTTAAACGATCGATCATCTGTGATGCCCTAACGACCTTCGAGTTACGGGATAGGATAGGATAGGTTAGATAGGTGCAAGTTTAGCGCTAAGGTTTAAACTACACTCATTTTGTTATTATAGGGAATGATCGCCACTTGGTGTAGATTCGTGTGTTAGTGTGTATTAGTGTTATTTGTAAAGCAGAGAGGTTGACTAGTAACTAAACTTATGGGTGTGTAGCACAGGCGCTGGTATCTGGACACGCGAGCGCCTAGGCCTGTGACGCGTCTCCCTTTGGTTATCTATAATAAGCGCCTATGCCTGTGACGCGTCTCCCTTTGGTTATCTATAATCGATAACCATAACCAAAGAGAGACGCGTCACAGGCATAGGCGCTTATTATAAATAACCAAAGGGAGACGTGTCACAGGCCTAGGCATAGGCGCTCGCGTGTCCAGATACAAACGCCTGTGCGAAAAACCAACGGTGACATCCGAAAATGCATGCACACAGCAAAGGAGAACAGAATAGACCGACAGTTTTCGGCTTTTCCCTGTTGATAATTCCTATCCATGAAACATAGGCCTGTACGCTTTGTTATCGAAGGTTCATCTTCATTGAAATGATAAGACGCAATGGCACGCACTCACGCTAAACTGTCTAAACAGTAAACGACGAGTGCATCTTATCTTCGGCAAGCCGTATATATATATATATGTTTGATGGCAACTTCAGTTTGCTTTATAGGTGTTTACTTTTTTAACTCCATTGTTCTTACAAAATGTGTAGCACATACTCAATTTTTCACATTTTCATACTCAAATACTGTCAGCTGACCAATACCTACTTTCACTTTCGCAAGAACCAAACCCTACTTTCACTTTCGCAAGAACAAAACTAAATGACTCATAACATGAGTAGGCTTTCCAACAACATAATTATTCTAGGCGACCACAACTTCCATTTTGGGGCCCACTTGTGAGGTACATTTTGTCTTTCATTCTAGTGACAGTTAACTTTCAAGTTTGTTAAACCATATTATTATTATCTTTTTTTTTTTTTAATTAAAACCCAGTAACTACTTCTTTTCGCCGTTTCGGCAAGGCATTTGGTGTGTAGATAGATCTCTTATCGGAATATGGGAATTAATATTGGTCACTTACCAATAAGATATGTTTATAGGATTTTCTTGCTTTTTAGCCCTAGGTGCTGTGTAGATCGAGTTCATGCAGTTATTTTGAAGATAGCCTGCATTAGGAGGGATTTGAAATCTTCAGAAGACAAAGTGGGATTTTTTTTTTTGCCAGAGTGGTTTTGGTTTAATTTTGTTTTCATTTCAGCCAGCACAATAATTTTTAATGCAATTCAATTCAATACAAACATCTGTATGACCTCTTACAAGGAATTATGTCAGGCGTTAACCATTGCTCCAATAAATAAAAGACATTCAGACTTTAAAAAAAACGTAAGGTATAAAATGTACAAAATGTATATGTACACATAACACTCTTCAAATCTAATGTACTCGCATCTCCCCTTAAGCACACATTTCAATTTACATGATAAAACTGACATTATTTAACATAAAAGTGCATCACATGTAAACATATATATTACAGTATAAGATATGTGTTATAAACAAAAGTATATCAAGCACGAATCCCCTTCACACATGCACACGGCCGCTGCCAAACCGGGGTCACTGCAGTCGGAATGAAACTTGAACGGAGGCGAGCAGTGCCTGCGGCACTTTAAACTACGAAGACGCCTTCCGGAAGGCTGAGTCTCAAACAGAGCTGACAGAGGGTGGGGGTATTGGTTGGTTGGTTGGATAGATTAATGTCCCCAGACACCTGAGCGTATAAGGGACGTAGGTGGGGGTAGGATCGTCTTTGATGTTTATGGCCTTGCTTAGGGCCACAGGCGCTTGTATCTGGACACGCGAGCGCCTATGCCTGTAACGCGTCTCCCTTTGGTTATCTATAGATAATATTATAGATAACCAAAGGGAGACGCGTCACAGGCATAGGCGCTCGCGTGTCCAGATACAAGCGCCTGTGCTTACGACCCTTTACTGGAAAAGTTCGTACATGGAAATCTGAGGTTTTGCCAATAAATTTATTTCAAACATTGGTTACACTATTAAATGATTTTCTGCTTTTTATGCTCACGACTGATACCAGCAAATAATATCATTAGTTACATATTTCCGACGGAAAGAAGGTTTTTATATTGTCTGCAATGTGCGTGTTCATGTATATTATGGTAGCACGTCTGTTCCAGTATTTTATGTGACACCAAGGAGCTGGTATAACATAAAGATTTGTTGTTCACATTTATTGAAGATCATTTCAGCATTGGCCGTATTAAAGGTAAGCTTACTATCAATCATAGTGCCGATATATATATATATATATATATATATATATATATATATATAATAATTAGTATTGTCCAACAAATTCTATGGTCTGGTCTTTGATTGGAAGAGACACATTATCAGTTCAGTCCTATACCTTCGAAACACATAGGCGCTCACGTGTCCAGATACAAGCGCCTGTGCTTCGAAAGTCAACCCTCATCTCTTTCGTTTTAAGACATTGAGCTCCAGGTGGTTGTTATCGCACCAGGTGATGAAGGCAGCCACAACCCGCTCAAAGCTTGCGGCCGAGTCTGAAGTGTCTACGATTGTGGCATCCTCCGAAAACTTGATAAATAATTTTGCGAATCATTGGAGCTCTTCCAGTCATTGGTGTAGAGAGTGATGATAAACGGGGAGGTAACTGTGCCCTGAGGCGTACCTGTGTTGACAATCTTGGTGGAAGAATGACCTAGGATGCAGATGAAGGTGAAGATGACTAAGATTTTATACTGTTTGTATACGGTTGCTAGGGAAGTCTGCGATCCAGAAAGCATGACTGAGTTTGCTTGCCAGGAGGTGAGTTTGAACTGTGTTTAAGGCAGAAGAAAAATCTGATAAAGAACCCTAACGTAGGCTCCGCTGCTCACAACTTTCCGGCACCTCTCATAAAAACTCGTGGGTATCGCCATTATAAATTAAAACGAGGTTAGTATGAAACCAAGTTCCGGTCTAGCTTGTTTTGCTTTTATCAAAGCTTGATGCGTGACTTTTAAATATGGCAAATTGCCGAAAACGACGATTGTTAGAGCCAGAAAACGAGTGGGATAAGTATAAAAACGGTGGAGGAAGTACATGCTCAGTGAAAGGATGCAAAAAACAATCGTAGAGGCCTGTATTTGTGGCGACTTCGGAGGTGCGTCGATCATCGACAGAAAGTGAAACAGGACCTGAAGACTCTTGTAGTTTTCCATAGCTTCGCCATCGCAACCTTCACAAAACACGAAGTAACTGATTATATGTTAGGCGAGCGTTGTGGCCAAGTGGGCTAAGGCGGGACTAACTTTCCTTGTCCACAAGCCAGAAACCAATGGTGCCTGACAGGTGTGGGTTCGAGCCAGCATCTGGGCGTTATGTTTTTCCGAATATTTTTCAAAAATTCACAAATAATGTTAGGTAGGTAGGGTTTAGGCGCGACACTGGCGATAGAAAGGGATAATAAACTGCAGAAAAAAAAATAAAAATATGTGAGGGTACGATACAGGTGGCCAGTGACACATGTTATTATTCTTGAATATTTGGAAATAACTCACTAAAACACGCGGAGAAAAAAACCGGAAGTATGTTTCATAGAGGGGATTCCCGTTGGTGCATAGGATAGCAGAAAAGTGTGATAGAGAGGAATGAATCGGGGAGATAACTGCGTATTCAACACCTCTGCTTTGCAAATATGCGAATTGCAGGGGTCAAATAGTATATAGGGTCCATGGTTTCTACCTTCTCAGCACTATTCACTATAGACACTTCGTGAGCACTGAGGTCAAGGCTATTGGTCTATATTCATTGAGCCCGGATGGGTTGGATTTTTCGGCACCGGACAGATAGTGGCCGCCTTCCAAGAACGAGGCAAAGTGTGTGTACTTAATGAGGCATCGAAAATATCACAGAACACAGTCATGTAGCAAGCTCTTTACTGCATGCTTTGATCAACCTGCCATCAATACCACCAGGTCCTGAAGCTTTGTTAGGGTTGACCCTGCTGAGGACTTTCTCCACTGTTTCCTGATAAATTTTAGGAACCAAAACATTAGCCTAGCACAGCATAGCATAGCAAATACGGCATGCAGGCTAAAAAGCCTTTGGCCATCATAATTGATCTTAATGAGGGTCCCAAGACCCACCCCCTGGCATCAGTGCCTACCAATTTAGATTTTTTTAAGCCTCCAAATTGGTGGAGTAGATGCTATCCCTAAATAATTTGTCCAGCATATTCTTGATCCAGCATCCACAGCCTCGGCAGTCAGGTTATTCCAAGGGGTTAGTCACTGTGGGTTCGGGCAAATAGAATAGACCCAACGTTTCCCGGCGTGTCGTAAGAGGCGACTAACAGGGGTGATGTTAGCACGGCATCACTGGGCGAAAGTCTTCTACACAGAAGTCACCGGCCAGGGCGGAGGAACCTCACGTTACTACAGGTTCAACGACCACGTGCTCAAGGCCAAGGCGAGCCACACTGTATTCGTGGATTTCGGCTGTGGCCAACAGCCTGGAGAGGATTGGGCCCTGCCAGGTCTTTTTTTTGCCCAAGACACAACACATGATGAGGCTATCCACTAATTCCATGCCGGATCGGTCGTCGCCCGGCTACACAAGGACCGCGCCTTCCGTTGGCCACCAGGACGGAGGTGAAAAGTATGCTACTGATGGACAAATTAGCAAGATCCGTACGAGAAACAACATCGTCATAGGAACCTGGAATGTCAGGACCCTAACTGCGGAAGGAAAATTAGAAGAACTGGCCCACGAGCTGGACCACTATCGATGGAACGTTCTAGGTATCAGCGAACTGCGCTGGAAAGGCCTAGGTGAAACAACGACTGACAAAGGCCACAAGCTCTATTTCAGCGGTAGAGATGACAGGCACGAACACGGCGTTGGATTCTTGGTCCACAAGAACATTCTAGCCACTGTCTTGGGTTGCCGCCCAGTCTCCAGTAGACTCATTACCATCCGTCTGAGAGCAACCCCTTTCAACATTACCATCATCCAGGCCTATGCCCCAACATCAGACTATGAAGACAGCGAAGTGGAGGATTTTTATGAAAATATACAGGCGGTCGCGACCAAGTGCCGAAGAAGGACATAGTCATAGTGCAAGGCGACTGGAATGCCAAGGTTGGCCAAGATGCGCACCATAACTGGGGAGACACATGCGGACCCCACTGCAACAACGAGACAAATGACAGGGGTCTGAGGCTATTGGAGTTTGCCAGATACAACAATCTGGTACTGGCAAACACGCTTGGTCTCCACAAAAAATCCAGACGATGGACATGGCACAGTCCCGGCGGGGAACATCACAACCAGATCGACTACATCATGGTCAAGAAACGCTTCAGATCAAGCATCAACATTGGCAGGACACGCACTTTTCCAGGAGCAGACATTGGAAGTGACCACGATCTCGTGATGATGTCTTTCCGGCTCCATTTGAAGAGAGTAAATACAGCAAAGTGCACTAGGCTGAAGTTCGACCTGGACAAACTGCAAGACCCGGAGGTGGCAAAAATATTTCAGGCCACAATTGGAGGGAAATTTGCACCACTGCTTATTTTGGGGGCAGGCGAAGTAGATGTCAACACCATGACCAATACCTTCAACTCAGCTGTAGCAGATGCCGCCACTGAGATCCTTGGCAAGCACCGACCAAAGAAGAAGCCGTGGATCACACCTGAACTTTTGGATCTGTGTGATAAACGAAGAGAGTTAAAAAAGAAAAAGAACACCTCACAGGGAGCTGATGTCTACCGAAAAATCAACAATGACATCCGAAAAGGCATGCGCACAGCAAAGGAGAACTGGATAGAAGATCAATGCCAGGAAATAGAGAACAATCTGAACAAGAACAACAGCAAGAAGGCCTACCAGACTGTGAAGCGGCTGACAAGTGTTAAACAGCCCAAAGTCTCCACTATCCAAAGCAAGTCTGGCATTTGCCTTACAGAAGAACAAGAAGTCTTGGACAGATGGACAGAGTACTGCTCTGACCTTTACAACCATACACCAAATGGAGACCCATCAGTTCTAGCATGTCCCGAGAGCAGAGAAGAAGAAGAAATCCTCCCAATTCTCCGGGAAGAAGTTGAGGCAGCAGTGCAATCGCTGAAGAAAGGGAAGTCAGCGGGAGTGGACAACATACCAGCGGAACTGCTACAAGCAGGAGGAGAAGCGATGACTGATGCTCTCACCATTATCTGTAACAAGATCTGGCAGAGTGGGGAATGGCCTACACCATGGACCCAGTCGCTTGTCATCACTCTTCCCAAAAAAGGTAACCTTCAGGAGTGTGAAAATTACCGCACCATCAGCCTCATCAGCCATCCCAGCAAGGTCCTCCTGAAAATAATACTCAACAGGTTGAAACCACAAGCTGAACAAATCATAGCTGAAGAACAAGCAGGATTCATGGCAGGGCGAAGTACCACTGAACAGATTTTCAACCTCAGAATAATCTGTGAGAAATACCTACAGCACCAACAACATCTATATCATGTGTTCATAGACTTCAAGAAGGCATTTGACCGAGTCTGGCATGCAGCTCTATGGGCAACCATGAAAGTGTACAACATCAGCCCTAAAATTATAGAAGTCATCAAAAGCCTGTATGACAAGGCTACCAGTGCAGTCCTCCATAACAGCGTCATCGGGAACTGGTTCAGAACAACAATCGGTGTGCGTCAAGGATGCCTACTCTCTCCAACACTCTTCAACATCTTCCTAGAGCGCATCATGTCAGATGCTCTTGCAGATCACGAAGGCACAGTCAGCATAGGGGGCAGAACAATCTCCAATCTTCGTTTTGCGGATGATATTGATGGATTGGCTGGAGAGGAACAAGAACTTGAACAGCTTGTACAGAGGCTTGACACCACCTCCAGAGCTTATGGAATGGAAATAAGTGCAGAGAAGACCAAAATGATGACCAACAACACCAATGGCATCAACACGGACATCAAAGTACAAGGCCAATCCCTCAACACAGTGCACAGCTTCAAATATTTAGGAGCCATTGTGTCAGACAATGGGTCTCGACAGGAAGTCCTCTCCAGGATCGCACAAACAACTGCTGCCCTGACAAGGTTGAAGCCCATTTGGAAAGACAGAACCATCAGTCTACATTCCAAAGTAAGACTGCTGCGCTCTCTGGTCATCTCCATCTTCCTATATGCTTCCGAAGCATGGACCCTCACAGCAGATCTCCAACGAAGAATACAAAGCATGGAGATGAGGTGCTATAGAAGACTTCTGTGCATTTCCTATACCCAACACATCACCAACGACGAAGTCCGATAGACCATCACACAAGCCATTGGACAACACGATGACCTGCTCACAGTGGTGAAGAAACGGAAACTCCGATGGTATGGCCACGTCACCAGATCATCAGGCCTTGCAAAGACCAGTACAGTGCACGGATGTAGAAGAAGGGGGAGACCGAAAAAGAGATGGGAGGACAACATTCGAGAATGGACTGGTTTGACACTGAGCGAAGCCATGAGGGCTGCTGAGGACAGAGAAAGATGGAGTATGCTGGTTAAGCGATCATCTGTGGTGCCCCTACGACCTTCGGGTTATGGGACAGGACAGGATAGGATAGGATAGTCACTACAAACCTGCCTACTCTCCCGCTTTTGGCGGGAGACTCACGCTTTTGACATGCATCTCCCGCTCTCCCGCCAACGGTCCAATTTCTCCCGATTTTTCCGATTTCTCCCGATTTTTCGAGTCAAAAACTAGAAAATATTTTTTGCGCGTTCTTGCGCGGTCTTTAGTCAACTTTGTTAGTCAAGGATAATATTTCGTTTCGGCTTCCGTATCGCTTGCTCTGATTGGCTGATTTACGGGCTTTGTCCAATCAGAGACTGCTTTTCGTTGACTTGCAAGGCTTGAAAATGGCGCCCAAAAGAATCTTCTTCTTCTTCTTCTTTCGTTGGGGGCTGCCACCCTCAGCTTATTGAGGACTCTGCAGCCAAATGCTGGGTATGTTCTTGTTACCGGCACTCACCCGTCTAGGACATGAGCGTCAGGATCTTTAAAGTCCGTTATGATGGAGTGCATGCGACACAGACTAGACCTCGGTTTATACTATCATCCGAAGGAGTAGGAAACGGGAGTAAAGTGTCTTTCCCAAGGACACAACACAATGGCCCGGACAGGGCTCGAACCCGGGACCTTCAGATCCGCAAGCTGAAGCACTACGACCACTGTGCCTCTTCTTCTTCTTTCTTCTTTCTTTCGTTGGGGGCTGCCACCCTCAGCTTATTGAGGACTCTGCAGCCAAATGCTGGGTATGTTCTTGTTACCGGCACTCACCCGTCTAGGACATGAGCGTCAGGATCTTTAAAGTCCGTTATGATGGAGTGCATGCGACACAGACGGGTACCCACACAGACTAGACCTCGGTAATTATACTCTCATCCGAAGGAATTAGACTGCATGAAACCGAAGACGAAGACGGAGTCGAAAAACTTTCTCAGCAAGCGAGCAACAGCAAGAAGATCAAGAAAAGAAGCTACAGGTGTTCTTTCAAAACTAACCTCACAACTAAATTCAAAAACATTGAAAACTCTGCCAAAGGGGACAATTACGCTAGGTGTACAATTGGATTGATTTCTCCATTTCTCGCGGCGGAGCTAATGATGTAAAAAAAAACAACATTTAAGTAGGGCCAAGCATAAAGACATCGAGAAAAAAATGAAAGAAACAACAGCGAAACAACAGAAGTTGGGCCGATATTTTTTTAAAAGTAGTGATTTGCAGCAAAATACAACAAATGCTGAGGCTGTTATCACACAGGTCATTGTAGAACACAACCTGCCATTGGCACAATTTTTGTTTGTGCGATGCATGCATTTTTTTGTCGATTATGTCGATGCCAAAATCTCCCGCTTTTTTATCCCCTGTCTCCCGCTCTTACTCTGAGGGGGGAAGGCAGGTACCACTCTATTAGTAAAATATTTGTTAAATTTGCGAGTATTATTAAAAGTTTTAGTAAGTTTACATTTGTGACCTCGTGTTAAACCAACATCATTAAAATTTAAAAGAGAACAAGTGGTTAATAAAGGATCATACAATTTGTGCACAATTTTAAAAATTTCGATTAAATCACCACGCTCTCCCCTATATTCTAAACTGGGTAACCTCAGTGACTTCAGTCTCTCCTCGTAGGAGAGTCCAGACATTCCACAAATCTTCCTGGTGAATCTGCGCTGAACACCCTTGATCAAGTCAACATGCCTCCTTAAATATGGGCACCAGACGAGGTTAGCATACTCCAAGATGGGACGTATAAGGGCCTTAAAGAGGGGGACCATTATATCCTTGGATTTGTTACTTAATAGTTCTTACAAGCAGGGTTGATATTTTGTTGGCTTTCTTAACAGTACTCTCAATGTGATTCTCAAAGCTGAGCTCTGTATCCACTATCACTCCAAGATCCCTCTCGGCACCAGTCGTCTCAATCTTACACCTTTCTTTCCCATCATTCATAAAGTACTCATGCTGAGGATTATTTTTGCCCAAATGCAAGACCTTACATTTTTCACTGTTAAATTTAAGTAGCCATGTTTCCGTCCATTCAAGTTTCAACCAATTTGTCAATGCATTGCTGCAGTCTCTCCTTAGACTCCTCACTTTCATCAACTTCTGCATATATATGCCTTTGTGTCATCAGCAAATATGTGACGCCGCATGACAAAACCCGGCTAAAGACGCCAGGATTGATTCGCTGCTACAGCAGTAGAACACTAAAAATAGGCTACCCCATCAATTTTAAGATTGTTGCCTCTTTGACTTTATTTGAGACTTTTCTTTAATATCCCAAACGGATTTTGTTCAAAAATTACTAAAACATTGTTTATTTTGTTGATTTTGATAAGGGTGTTGATCACACCTTGCCAAAACAATGGCACTAATTGACCTCCGATACCACAACTTTTCTTGTCTGACTATGAAGGGAAATCCCCAATGTGGATGACGTCTGGGGAGTGAAAAGTCCCTAACGGTACTACTTTTTTGGTACATGTATGTATAGAAGTGTGTGGCGTATACATTTTCCATGAAATCCTTAGTTCTGAAGCTTGCTTGTGTTCGAATGCGTCTCTAGCCGGGTCGTGAAAAACTGAAGTGTTTCCTATAGATTTTCGACAATTTTTATTTCAAAGTGAATTTTTTAATGTAGATAAACTCATCATACATCTATTTCAAGTGTTTTCTTGCAATATTTATGTTGCATTTGTTAGAAACAATTTGTCAGAAAGTAAGTGACCGATTCTTTTTGGAAACAGGAAGTGATGGCTTCGTCTCCAGCATCAGTAGATGTGTCGTCTGCTAGAGTAGCTAGGGCCTTGAATCGACCGGGTTTTGCTTCTGAAGAGCTCCAAGACCTGCTTTCAGACTATTTTTATGATGGTGCCGGTGGGAACTGTGATGAGGATTATGATTCTGACGAGCAGAAGCTTGATCCCGTTGAGGGTAAGTTACTAGTTTATTAAACGATACTGTTTGTTTTCATTCAGTGATTCATGTTTCATAGACCTCTTCGCTATTGGCGTGTCTTTAATAATCCGTCATTCTACTTGCATAGATTTAGGTAAAGGTTGAAAAGGCGATATCAGTGAAAGAATTACAGTAGGAGTGTGGAAAATATTTCAGTAATAATACTAATATATTTTGTTGGGTGGGGTGGGGGGGGGTGGTGGGGGGGTTGAAAAGGTAAGTAGTCTGGCCTGCATTCAATATTACTAGCATGACAAGTTGACTATGTTCTCAGTATTTATTATTGTTGGTTTGTCTGTTTTAGGAAATGAACATGAGGACTATTTACCAAATTACTAGTAATTAGTATTTGCTTTGATATTTCATTATTTGTGTTTATTTAAACTTTATAGAGCAAAATGACATGTTATTTTGATTTACACCTGTGACGCGACAGATTTATTCGACGTGCGGAAGGGAGTGGAGAATCGGGGAATTATTAAAGCTTGATTATTAGGACTGAAAACTACCTAATGAAACTTTTGTTTTAGGTTTGTAATCTTTGTTTGACTATTTGAACTGAGCTGATGTAGCTGCTTGCAATTAAACAAAAGATTACTTGACGGACGAGGGATTTCCTTATTTATAAGTAATTTTTCATATTTTGACACTTTAGCCTGGTTTTCTCATGCTGCAACACATATCTTTATATCACACTCTACATTCTCTGGCATGTCATTTATAAAATATATAAATAATGTCGGCCCCAACACGCTCCCCTGAGGGACACCGCTTGTAATACTTATTTTGTCAGAGCTGTTACCGTTAACAGTCACGTACTGGGTCCTGTCAGTCAGGAAACTCCTAATCCATGCAAGTGGGCTGCCACTTATGCCATAATGTATGTAAAAGTCTGAGATGTGGAACAGTATCGAATGCCTTCCTAAGGTCAAGATCTACAGCGTCGACTGGGTGGCCTTCATCCAAGGAGGACATCCAGTCATTTATTGTCACCAGCAGAGCTCTGAGTGACACATGACCTACCCTTGGAAAAGCCAAACTGGTCATCATGTAGAAGGTCATTCTCGACAAGGTGAGAGCACAGTGCATCTCTAACGAATCCCTCAAATACCTTACAGACAACCGAGGTGAGGCTAACAGGGCGATAATTACCCGGAGAACTTTTGTCACCCTTCTTATAGATTGATTTAACCTCTGCTTCCTTCCACTCATCAGGTATCATGCCATCCCTCATTGTTCTATCAAAAAGTAACTTGAGAGGCTAAGCCAATTCATTCGCTAATTCTTTCAGCATCCAAGGATTAATTTCATCTGGTGACTTGCTAATTTTCAACTGCCACAGGGCCTTACTCATCTGGTCTTCACTAACCCTGTCCAGCCTGCCTTTCAAAGTATCACATTATATCTCTTCCTTTTCATGAGAGAAGTCATGTGTATGAAAGCGACAGTAACAAGTGTTGTCTCCCAGCACAATCCACCCTCTCCTCCTCACTCTTTCCATCATCCCTCTGCCTAACTCCCCCTCCCCCACCCTCCCTGCTAGCTCTTTTAATCCCTTCCATGCATCCATGACAGAACCTGAAACAAACTCCTCTTCTGCTTTACCTTTGTATTTCAATTTCTCTTCTTTGATCAGCTTCTTACATAGCAATTTTCCCTTCGACTTTTTGTTTTCACCATTAAACAGCTAGTTATTTTCTACAATCTTATCCTTTAGTTTCTTGGTTATTCATGGTTTGTTATTTATATATATATTTTAATCTTTTTTTATTGGCAGGGTCATGTCTTCAAAAACAAAAAAAATTTAAATAACAAAACATATAACTTGAGACAACATCACTGGCATGGCTTACACAATACCTTCCAGTCTGTACCGCCAAAACAATCTCAACTGCATCAGCATCCCACACCTTGACCAGCTTTATCTCCATCCTCTCTCTCCTCATCTTCGGAACATAGGTGGGTAACAACAAGACAGTGCTGTGGTCTGAGGTGCCTATGGGAGCTTTCACAACAGATCTGTAAGCATTTGTAATTGTATCTTAGCATTTATCCTGAGAATTGTCTAATCTAGTTTTACGTGAAACATAGTGGTGAAAATCATGTAATGTACTCTTCTAATCACAGTTGTTGCTATCTTCCAAAACAAATATAAGCTTGTCAGGCGACACAGGACGTAGCCTATCAACACATTCTGCCACAGCAGTAGCAGCACAGGTTTTGTCTGCCGTTGGGTGCACATACACAGTAACACAGAACAACTGACCAAATTCACGAGGTAAATATGTAGGCCTCATTGACAATTCCAGGAATTGAAAATCAACAGTACACAATCTTTCTCTCACAATCACACTGCTCGTTTTACACCAATGTTCATTCACATATAATTATATACTGCCACGCTCCCACCTTTCTCTTTTCCTGTCACACCACTACCTCTGTCCATCCTAAACGGGGATCCAAAACCAAGTTTTATGGTATTCTCCTCTGTACTCTAATTCGTATGATTTGCATTGTGCATGCCTGATCAAAGGAAAATGGCTATTTATCTATTCTTCCTCTTCATGTTGAGGTCCCATGACAGATCCATTTGTTCTTCTAGTGTGTGTATAAACTTTAGGTAAGATTCATGAAGTTTGTTGCTGGCGTACAAACATTAACATTTAAAGTTAAGCAAACCTTTTACTTGGTAATCCGAGCGTTTAGGGACAAGCAGATAAGTAGACATGTGCTCCCCTGGTCCATCATGACAGAAGCCTCAAAAGCAAGGATCGAGCTTACACAGGTTTTCTCTGAGTATTTCATACCTTTAGTTTTAAAGTTCAAGGATTCAGCAAAACAGCCATTACGTTGCATCACACTGGACAGATGATCTCTCCCACAGAGACTTCGCCCAGTTACCTCTGCCTCTCAGGACTTTTCAGCGATTCCTCAGTCATTGCCCAGATTCACACCGCAGAACAATGCCAACGTACACACTGTGCATTTGGTGCCCAACATGCCAAGCTATGGCCCTGTGGCACCCAGCAATGGTAATCGTGTGATTTATCTCAAGCCTGCTCCTAGCCAAGCACAGAATCCATTTATGCGCAGTACGACCTAGTATTATGGTATACATTTTGGCGAGTATAGTTTGGGCATTTCATTAAATGTGATTATCACTAAAACAGAAAGAAACTAATAGTAATATGACTATTTGAAGCGTGTCCTTGTTAAAACATAAATGAATGGAATATCTGTTGCTTTGTCATTGTGCTGCATGTTTGTAAAGCTCTCATTTTTAGTTTATAGACTTTTGTTTGCTCTGTCTCCTTTACTTATCAGTATCTTTTGTACACTGAATGAGTTTTCTTCGAAGACCTGTTTTAACTTTTATTGATACATTTTTACAGCCATTTAACCTCATTGTAGCCTCTTTTTTTTAAATTTTAAGTATCAGTTTTATTCTTCAGTATGAATATTAATTATGACTATGAATAGACCTAACACCGTAACTGTTACCCGAAACCAGACCCTGACCCCCAACACTAACCCAAACACTATACTCTATAATTAGAAATCTTGTTTCTTGTCAGGCAAAATGGACCCTACTTCTGTGAACCTGAAGCAACTGCAGCACATTTCAACAATGACAGAAATACTGGGCAAGTTTCATCACAAGGAAAGACTTCTGGAAAGGAAAATAACGGAGGCCAGAAACAAGATCCAAGCCCAGTTCTGCAAGTCACTGAGCTGCCTGACTTTAGCATTCAGTGACTGTTTGGACAGTCTTAAGAGAGAGGAGGATGCTGCACGTCAAAACTTAAACAGTCACATGACAAAAGTGAAGGAAGTGGATAAAAAGTTAACATTTTCAACATCATCATTATCATCTGCTTCAGATGAGATGGAGTTGGATAATGACCTGCAGGTTCTCATGAAGCAAGCCAACACCCTCACAGTCAATCCATTTTCCTACCATCCTGGAGTTTGTGACCAAAGCTCAGCACTCTGCATGATGGGTAGTGTTAAAGGCAAAGCGTCGCTATCAAACAGTTTGATTGACACTCTGCCTTGGCTTGCTGAATCTAATGCAGGAAAGGTTGAGACCATTCTTGGTTTCAACTCAGACAATAAAGATAATGTTAGTTACAGTGCAAGCAGCAGTAGAACACATGCGTTGTCTAACTCTGCGCCTAACAGTTTGGCTTCAGTTGTCTGTGATATACCGAATGGTGAAGAACATTCTGGACCACATGGTCTTGAAACTCCGAAATGCGTACGTCTGGTGAGAACAGTTTTATCGGAGATTGAAGGGGACACCTTTGCAATTGCAGCAAGCGGAAGCAGGAATGTTGAAAACAGCCTTGCTGTCACAAGGACAGGTCCTGACAAAATCACAGTATTAAGTGAGTTCATATTTGGTGTGTAGCGTGTGTTACAGATAAGAACAAGTGTGAAAGGGGGACAACTGCCACCAGATAGATTCCAACCAATAATAAATTAGTTTTTGGCCGGGCAGCTGTATAGTGTACAGTTGAAGATTTTGCGCAGTTCAGCACACCAGCATTCAAACCATAGCTTTAAGAGTGCCTCTCTCCTGCTAGCATGCGCGCTCTGGTTTTGAAAATAGGTCTCAGTTACATTTCTTAGCCATCCAGAAGTGAGTGTGTATGTATTAGCAAGGGTTGAATTTATTGCAACATTTCGTAAGGGCGTACTGGGTTCCTTTTAACTGTGGATGCACACTTCCCAGACAGGGGAAGCCATTTCCTTGTATACCTGCAAATGAAATAATTGCTTCCCTTGTTTGTACTGACTTTGTATCTATGCTCAGCAAAAATGTGCATTGTATTGGGTAATTTAATAGCACGAGCCTTGTATGTGAACAGGCAAGTTAGTTCTGTGTGTGGGGGTGTCACAAACATATGAATTCTGGATTAGTATACTTAATATTTATTATTCAGTGCTTCAGATTGTTTTCAGACATCATGGGCCCAATGTCCATGGCCATGCAAAATGATGGGTCAATTTTGAAAAAGATGGGTCATTGACAATCGAAGGTATTCGTATCGTATGTTCACCTAGTCCTTCTTGATTTTTATGACGCGCCAGGTTTGCGCATTCACGTTGACTGTTACACGCCATTCTGATAAAATATGCGCCAATGGCGCGGGCGCGCCGACAATCTGAAGCACTGATTATTGTGTTTTTAGCTCTTTTGAGCACAAATTATTATTATGCTGGTCTTGTGCGTAATAATTTCTCATTCAGGGATTCATTCCGTGTTATTCAACAGGCAAGGGGAAGGAATGCATTAAGTGCAACTCAGGCCATCACAACAGACTTGGTGAGCTTTCCCTTAGTACTCCCCAGAAATGTGTATGCCCGCTGCAGCCTATCACATGGAGATCTTCAGTCCCTGTCGGAGGCAACATCCGTCAGACCGCTCCTTGGCTGGAACCCAAACCAGCAAAGGGTGAGCGTGGCTGTTTTGTGTAATGATTAACCTTTTCCCTGTGTGTATCTCCAATTACTTTTTTTTTTCTTTTTGTGGGTGGATATCCGACATAAACATGCACCTTTGAAACCATAATACTACTACTAAATGATAATACACTACTGGATCCTAAATATGTGCTCAGCCTGTCAAAAGGCACCTGGTTTTCTTTCGAACTGGGGAAAGTGGATGGATGCAAAGCTGGGACTGAGAAAAGTGATGTCCTTAAATGGTAATGTCTTTTACTCCTAAAACTTCTGCCTTAATCTGTTTTGGCATACTAACATATATAGTGGGTAAGAACAAAGTTTTTATATGTTGCCTGATTTTGTCATACCAGTGTTCCATTAGAAATAAATTGACGATCTTATTTTTAAATGATAGTAAAGAATATGCGGTCAATCTAACATTTCAGAAATAACAATTAATTTTTATTCCGACTTCTGTAATAGCCATCGCTTTGAGTTCAATGTGGAAAAAAGTGCATGATAGCATCCTGTATTATTATTATTATTATTATTATTATTATTATTATTAATTATTATTATTATTATTATTATTATTATTATCATCATCATTATTAGTAGTAGTATCATTATTATTATTATTATTATTATTATTATTATTTGGTAGTTATTATTATTATTATTATCATTATTATTATTATTATTATTATTATTATTATTATTATTATTATTATTAATTTTTCAGGAGTCAAAATGAAGAGTCCACCTCATGTATGTCCCCCACTAAATGGTGGAGTGTCATCTTTAACAAAGGTGACTGCTGACATGAGCAGCAATGATTATTTGCCAGAGTTGAGGCCGTTTAACCAAAACGGTTTGGAAAACGATGATATCGGTGATGATTTTTGTTCGCCTCTGTTACCAGAGCTGAGAAAGGTGAGAATGAAGAGAAGATTAACGATAACAAGTAAAGAGTGGTGAATTGATTTTATGACATTTTGAGAGACATGGTTGAAACCTATATTCAGCATTTTGGGAACTGGACACTGCTTTGGGTTTAGATTACAGTCCTTCTTCATGGTGGTTGTTTGCTGGTTTGTTTTTAAATACATTTTCATGAATCCATTTTGTTTTTCATTTTTACTTTTTGCAAGCTATTTTTAAGTTGACCTCTTTAGAACCAAATCAGATTGCAGTACAAAACTACAGTAAGTTGAGAAGTCATTGTAAAAGTGAATAAGTTATGTATTATTTTATTTTATTTTATTTTATTTTATCGTGCTCAAATTGCACTCCAGGATCGCACAAACAATTGCTGACAAAATTGAAACCCATTTGGAAAGACAGGACTAGCAGTCTACACTCCAAGGTAAGGAACTGCGCTCACTTATTATTTCCATATTCCTATAGGCTTGTGAAAAATGGACCCCACAGCAGATCTACAACAAAGAATGCAAAGCATGGAGATGAGGTGCTACAGAAGACTTCTGGGCATTTCCTATACCCAGCATATCACCAACAATGAAGTATGACAGACCATCACACAAGCCACTGGACAACACAATGACATGCTCAAAGTGGTGAAGAAATTGACACTCTGATGGTATGGCCACATCACCAGAGCATCAGGCCTTGCAGAGACCATCCTGGAGAGACCATCCTGCTAGGCACTGTGCAAGGAGGCAGAAGAAAAGGGAGACATTGGAGAATGGACTGGCTTGACACTCAGCGAAGCCATGAGGGTTGCTGAGGACAGAGAAAGATGGAGTACGCTGGTTAAACGATCATCTGTGGTGCCCCAACGACCTTCGAGTTACGGGATAGGATAGGATATAGCACTTTTCCAGCTCAACAGATGCTCCAGGCACTGGCCGAATACACGATCTAACTTTAGGCGCCTGAGCAGCCTTCGCGCGCTTCATTGTCTGATACCCAGACAACTGAGCACAATCTTTTGGTAGTGTTGTAAGGGAGAGGGGGGAGTTATTGAAGAGTTTGATGTTTCATTAACATATTTAAAAATACCATTTGTATAGTGACAATTGTTTTGACAGAAACACTGCAGAGCGGCAAACCTGACTGGTAAGGCTGCTCAGAACTGTGGCCCAACAGCCGCATTGGAAAAACAATCCTGTGAAGATCTGATCTTGAGTCGTGCGGCGCCTTCAGGACAGCGACGCTACGAAGAGCTTTGTGAAAGGTTTGACCAGGAAATGGATGGGTCGCCCTCTATCAAACGGCCCCGATTGGCTGATTCCTCATGCGGTTCTACATGGAGAGGCGGAGAGAGCAAATCAAGTAAGACTGTCAGTCCGTGCGCGTCTCAGATTAGAAACGTATGTAGTACGGTGATTGCGCTGGAGATTTTGCCATGCTGGTACTTTCTACAAGCCTCACTTTACCTTTTGTCTTGAAAAGACAACCAGGAGCCAGCAAGTATTTCGCAATAGCCTTCCAATCTCAGGCCCTCCCCCACCACCCCGCGCTCCCTTCCTCTCCCTCAGTCCATCCTGCTCTCACTACCCCAACTTGTCTTCAGTACTACATGTATTACATTTTTTCACTTACTTAGTAAAATAAAGACAAGATGAGATTTTTTTTTTTTAAAGTGTGTAAAATTTTGTCATGTTACCTGGTGACATTTGGACGGCAGACAATCGGGTGAAAGGACTTAACTTCTCAGCTGCAAAGTAACTTCTCAGCTGCAAAGTCAACCAGTTTTGAGCGACATTTTAGAAGGGAGATAATCCTGTCACAAAGTTGGATCTTTTACACAGCAAGCCACTGAAGTCAACCATTTTTTTTTCTTCTTGTAATCATTGTGTGAGCTAATCACACTTAGAGCAAGTAGATTGTTTTTAATTTCGTGCTATAACAGTATAAGACACGTAAAATAATGATGATGGTGGAATTTTTCAGAAACGTTTGGGCTGTTGGCCCTGCAGGTGGGAACGCTAAAGGTGATGGAGGCGAACCTTCACATTGCCGGTCGCTTGCTGTCTTTCACTGGAAAAAGTAAGATTGAATGTTTTTTTACAGCAATGGTCGATTCAGCCTTGATTTTGGAATCTGGTGTAACTTGAATTCGTTATCCGCACAACCTGTTCACTCAGCAACAAGGCAAGAGTCAACAAACTAGACAAGCACAGAACATTCCAGAATGACATAATGAGCCAATCAAAATGAAAACTTATCACCTGCGTCATGGTATGTTCTATAATCATCTAGAATCTGATCAAATAACCACACCGTTTTGACCGACGGAAACAAATAAAAATTAACTAAAATCTCTCCATGGACCAACACAGATCCATAAAAGGTAAACGCTATTATTGATTTTTTTTTTAAAATATTATTTTTTGTACATGGATGTTTTACCAGGTGCTTTTGTAAATATGTCACTTGGCACAAAGAATATTCCGTTAACACAAAGAAGGATCATTCCAAAAGACTGCTATATAAATAATGATGACACTAGGCGCAAAGCGCCCCAAGCGGTCATCATGATAGAAAACTCAGGGGAGGCAATCCAATGCATAGCCACAAGTAAACAAACCTCGAGTGTTGAATAATAATTTATGTTTTAATTATAATTTATTTTATAAAGCGCGAATTCCAAACTAGTAGTCTGCTGTAGACGCCCGCACGCAAGCAGGCAGACAGACACTCGCAAGTTAATAAATAATTAAATGACATCTGCAGTTACAGTGGCATGAGACATACATAAAAAAGGGTAAATGGTCAACAAGTAAAATATATGTTTTTTTACAGTCCCCTCTAACGATCTGTTTTCTCTGTACTCTGCCCCTCTTTCTCTTCTCTCTCTCTCCCTAAAAACTATCAATACTACCACTACCACCATTACTAGGCTACCACTACCCATATCACCACCACTGCCACGACGACTACTACTACTACTACTACTACTAACAATAATAATAAAAATAATAATAATAATAATATCCACAACAATAATGACAGCAACAAAAATAATAATTTAGCTCTAACTTTAAAACTGAAAATGCAATTATGAAAAGAGCAAATGCACTTGAAAACTGAAAATGAGCAAAAACAAAAACACATTAATAAACAAATTAATAGTAGTATAAAGTAGTATAAAACTTAAATGTCAGAGAATAAGAAACTAATGTATAGAGGTAATAACCATAAAAAGGTAAAACTTAGAACATAATTGCACAACCTACCAAATCAAATCAGAAAGGAAAAGGTCAAACTTATAACATAAAGGCACAACGTACCAAACAAAAAAGTCCTGCCCAGGCAGAGACAACTGTAATCAAGCACAAATGGTATCAGTCTATGTTGCGAGATCTGTAATGGCTAAGGAGGGAAATGGTTGCTCTAGTCACAGATGTTTACAGAACAAATGAGTTTTCACAGACTTCAATGAATAAATGAATGAATAATTTATAAAGCGCATAAATATCTCCACGCCGACGGGCATGATCGCAGCGCTGGTGGGAGGGAGGTGGATAAACACACAAACATGCACGCACAGTGGCGGGAAGGGTGCATAGATCGTAACTTAACATTTGAACATCTTCACTATCGCTCAACACATTCTAGCAGGCAGACCCGACAAATTAACATTTATGCAATACTTTCACGCAGTGACTTTTGAAATTTACATGAGATCAGATAGTTATACATCCAGATTAGCAAGAAGAGAAGAAATGTGTTTTCAAGTTTCTGCGAAATGCATCGACAGAGTCTGCTCTCTTTATGCCTTCTGGAAGAGCATTCCACCAGACCGGTGCAGTGTATCTGAAAGACCTCTGGCCATAGCTCTTAGTCCTACACTGCTTGTGCCCAGGAACAACGAATAGAGACTTGGAAGCTGAGCGGAGGCTGCAAGATGGTTTGTACCATTCAGAAGTTCAAACAGGTATTCAGGAGTGTGCTCTTTAACTGCGCGATAGGCAACTAAAAGCAGTTTGTGTTTAATGCGTTTGTGGACAGGAAGCCAATGGAGTTGCTCAAGAATTAGGGTGATGTGGACTGATTTACGACTTTTTGTGACCAATCGAGCTGCAGAATTCTGCGCAGATTGGAGGCATTTGATCTGGTGAGAATTACCAAGGGAGATTAAATACTATTAGAAGTCGGAAAGGAACTCGAATCAAAGTGTACAAAAGGAGGGATTCTATAAACAAGACAACAGATAACATAAAATGTAACATGCCTGAATTTACAAAAGTTCATTTATCATTGATCACTTTTGTGATCTAATTTAATCTCTTAATTTCAGACCCTCACACGCAGAAACCAATGTTCTGTTACCTGTCCATCGCTGAGATCAAGGGAATCCAGTACAGCACTGATAGAACTCTGGGAAATCCATCTTTTTTCATCAGTGTGTTACCAGTCATCGCTGAACATATAAAACGTCAGATGTCCATGAGCGAAAGCAGGCAGGAGTTCTTTGACCCCACAAGCGACGGTACTGCTTCTTTGTTTTTTTTTCATCCTCTTCTTCCTCCTCCTCTTCCCCCTTCTTCTTCTTCCTCTTCTTCCTCCTTCTCTTCCTCCTCCTTCCTCCTCCTTCTTTCTCCTCCTCCTTCCTCTTCTTTCTCCTCATCCTCCTCTTTCTTCTTCCTCCTCCTTCTTCCTATTCCTCTTCTACCTCCTCATCCTTTTTCTTCATCATCCTCCTCCTTACTCATCCTTCTTTCTCCTCCTCCTTCTTCCTCCTTCTTCTTCTTCCTCTTCTTCCTCCTCCTCATTTTCCCTCTTCTTCTTCCTCCTCCTCCTGCTTCTTCCTCCTCTGTCTCCTTCCTCTTCATCCTTCTTCCTCTTCTTCCTCATCCTCCTTCTTCTTCCTCCTCCTTTCTCCTTTCTTCTTCCTCTTTTCCTCCTTCCTCTTCTTCCTCCTCCTCCTCCTCTGCCTCTTCCTCCTTTTTTTCTTCTCCTCCTCTGTTGAGAGAGTGAGAATATAACCCAGGGTCTAATCTGGCCACAGGTACACTTTCATTCCATAGTTGGGTGGCAGTGCCAGAAAGACCAATACACCCACCATACTTTGACGACTCCTTTCCTTGAGATAATTGTTGCTGTAGTGTTTGTGAATTAGTGACTGTTCGGGGATAAAACGGTAAACCTTGCTGTTTTAGCGCGTTTTAAGGTGCGGTCTGATGTCAAGTGAAACAGAAGCAAAGCGGTAAACAAAGCAAAGCATCTGCTTCTAGAAGCAAGTGCGTTTATAATGCTTTGCTTTGTGAACTGGTCACACGATAAGAAGTTTTGCATAAGCAGTCTGCGTGGAAGCAATGCGCAATAAGTTGTAAATCAGTTACCTTCCTTTACGCGCATGAGCCCTTTTTCAGGGTTTGGTTTCTGTAATTTTGACTTCTAACATTCCATAATGCCTCGTGGCTTTGAATTAGATCGATGAGAATAAACGTATCGTCGTGTTTCAGATTTGCTAATGGCCCAGTAGCTTTTGATGCCGCCATGATTGCTGAAATGATAACAACCTCGTTTTCGTACGTCGGCTCTCCTGATTGGCTGGCAATCAAATGCTTCAGCGAAACAACCCAAAATTTTAGAGCATGCTCAAACACTGAAATCATCAGCTTCGCTTTACTTCGGCACTTTGCTGCTGTTATGCTTTATGTCTAGTCACACGATAAACATCGTCAAAACTGATTTTCGTGTTTTACTGGCTGTTTTGCTTCTGTTTCACTTCTCGTCAGACCGCACCTTTAGAAAATACAAGAAGACCATTTGGTTTGTCAGCCATTTGCAGAAAATGCATAGGTGATCACGATTCGTAAATGGGTTAAAGTAGGCCCTGAATTCTTATGACTTGTATATTTTACAGCTTGCTGGAAACGTCATCATCTGTGATTGGACAATTACCACGCAATATCAGGTTTAGTCACACTCTATTTGGCCAATGAAAATATAAGACACTTGTGGAAATTGATACATTGATATATTGGATTAATTAACGATTCCCATTGTGTTCTCTCTTTTTTTTTTTTTTACTTTGATTATCTTTAATTTTTGTATTTGATAATTTACTTCTTTAGGTGTTCATACATTTGTTTTAGATAATTGTTCTGAGGAAGCCCTTGTATTGGAGAATGAGGGAATGAGGTCATGGTAAAAAGATGTGCATGAAACCTTTTAGTCGTTGGGGAGGCAGGCGTTTGGGACCTCCTAAATGAACGAACATTGAGGTTTAACGTCTAAACCCACCGTTGCCGATATGACAGACGGGGATAACCATCCCAGGGAACAAGGGGTAGAGATGTAAATCAACACTGAACCACCAGAGCAATCATACTGCTAAAATGGACAGTGAAAAATGGCCACTTTTTATTTCACCCACCACGGGATTCGAACCTGGGTCATCCATGTGCCAGGCGTACGCTCTACCACTTGAGCTACGGCGGTGGGACCTCCCTTTTCTGTAGGCCAGCTTAAAATTATCTCAATCGGACAATATTGGCCTTGCGCACATAAATACTGTCCTATCTCGATGTGGCAATTTTCCATATTCCATGCCAAGGTGCGAATAAGGTTTAATGTGAATGAATGGATAAATCAACAGAAAATAGAAGTAACTAGTAAGCACCGTTGTCTGTGTTCTGTGTTGCAGACGTGAGACAGACGTTACTGATAGGTCAGCTAGACAAGGCAACAAAGGTCAGCACCTTGTGGAAATGTCTACAAGCTTGTTTTTCCTACTTTGTCGAGAAGCCTGGCCTGCTGACCCGAATTTCTGGCGTGGCAGCTTCCAAGCTGGTCGCTTTGGCTGGAGACCCTGCTGCTACGTCAGAGTGTAACCAGGTTGCTGCTGCTACATCAGAGTGTAACCAGGTTGCTGCTGCTATGTCAGAGTGTAACCAGGTTGCTGCTGCTAAATACCGGTGTCCTTCGGCGGTTGTAGATCAGTCTGCTGCTAAAGACCAGTTTGCTACCACTGCAGAAGATCAATCTTCTACTGCTGGTGGTGGTGGAGACTCGTCTTCTACTCCTCATGCTGTTGTTAGAGACTCATTTTCTGCCGCTCATACAGATCCTAAAGAACTGTCTTCTACTGCTGCTGTTGAAGATCAGTGTGCTGATAAAGACCAGTCTGCTACTACTGCTATTGGGGACCCATTTTCTACTCCTCTTACTGCTGTTAGAGACTCATCTTCTGCTGCTCATACAAATCCTAAAGCCCAGACTTCTACTGCTGTTGTAGATCAGTCTGCTGCTCAATACCAGTCTTCTACTGCTGCTGTTGAAGACCAGTCTTCTGCTGAAGGCCTGTCTTCTAGTACTCATGCTGCAACTAGAGACCCATCTTCTACCGCTACTGCTGCTGAAGATCAGTCTGCAGCTGCAGAAGACCAATGTTCCACTGGTGCTGCTGGAGATCATTCTACTGCTGAAGACCAGTCTCCTTTTGCTGGAGCCCCATTGCCTACTGCTCATACTGCTGCTAGGGACTCATCTGCTACTGCTGCAAGAGATCAGCCTTCTCTAGCTGGTAAAGACACAGCTTCCACTGCTATTATAGACCATTTGTTTGCTGCTACAGATCAGCCTTCTAGTCCTGGAGGCCAATCTGCTACTGGTGCTATAGAGCAATTGGCAGAGCTGAAATGGTCAGTTCACCGTGCTTTGATTGCCTCTACTTCTAGTAATAGCTCTGTCTCTTATAGCTCCAAGGCAAAGAACTATATGTCAAACAACAGGCCTTCTCATCGTCTTGCGAATGTGTCTGCCTCCAAGTCTAAGTCTAAGTCACCCAAGTTTTCAAACAGTGCTCCCTTTAAACTGTCCAGCCTGGATGATTTGATTGCTTCAGTCATTTGTGATAGCTCTGACGACGACGATGATGATAAAATGGTAAAGCATGATGTTAACAGAACTGTGAACACAGAAATTCATGCAGAAGACGATGGGATTGCAGAGTTAGAAGTTAGCAAAGCTGTTGTTAAGTCAAAGGATGTTGAGCGGACTGTGAAGTTGCAAGATGTGAAACCTGCGTTCCATGTCGCCACCATTGATCTGGATGATTCGGATACAGATGATGATCTTCCAGACATAGACTTTTGACAAGCAACTTTGTTTCTTTCAGCTTGTCAATTTTGATAATCTGTGTTTCATGAATTTCCCCTTTAGCCCTTTCTAAGGTGTTCAGAACACTGCCGCAAGAATAGTGGCTAGAGAAAGAAGAATTCTGACCACATCAGCCCAGTTCTCAAAAGACCTTCATTGGCTTCCAGTGGAGAAAAGAATTCAACACTAACTCCTATCATTGACCTACAGCTGATTGCACAATTCTACTCCGCAATACTTTCAAGAGATTGTTGCCCCTCATCATCACTGTTAGCACGCCTTTGTGTGCTGTATATATTGTCATCCATTCATTCATCACCCTGAGAGCAATCTACAAACCAGCACTGACTCAGATTTTCAAGCATTTATGATGTCAGTGCAAACAAGAAAACTATGGGCCATAGAGTTTTTTAAAAATTCTGCTCCGAATGTCAGGAATTTACTCCCTGCCACGGAAGAAAACGATAGTTTGTCCTGCTTCAAAAAAGGCAGCGTACTTGTCTTTTCAACAGTGCATTTTTAATCCGTTGTAGAAATATTTTTTATCCTGATGGATGCCCCCAACATTTTGAATCATTCCCCCAACCCCACCCTGGCCAATCCCTGTCTGCAGATATGGAGGTGGTGCTATACAAGACCACATCATCATCATCGTCCCCTGTAGGAATGCCGGGGGTTTCAGTATAAATAGTATCCCCACTTTCTGGAAATTTAGTGCTTTAAATTCCCACTGTCGCTGTTTTTCTTTGTTATTTCTCATTCCTACTCTGTTCTATCAATCTAATATACTATCTTCTTCTTCACGAGACCAGTCACCTATTTTTTTTCTTGAAAACTCTCCCAAAACTCCTCATTTGGGTATAGGGTTTGTTGGTTCAGCTTGGGAATATTGGACGCTTTCTGCCAAATGGTCACTGGGGCTTCCTATGATGTTATTATTTGGCAATGTAGGCATTTTATATATATGTGTTTTGTTGATATTTTATAATGATGTTTGTATTCTATTTTGTTTTTGTAAACGGGGGTTCGATAAAGAGTATAGCCTCAGCGTCCCCTGCGTGGGATGTCTTTATTGTAAAGTGACTGGCTGGTGGAGAGCCTTCAGTGTTACCACTAGGTTTGTTTCGGCAGATCTTTCATGCGGATCAGGGGCGAGTCCTTTTTCACAGAAGTTGTGGTCTTGATTTTGTGGTCATGATTCCGCTCTTTGCAGTCCGCTGGACCCTGTAAGCAATGAATAACTAACTATCATCATCATCATCATCATCATCGTCATCATCATTGTCATCATGAATCACAGTGTCGGTGTGACATTTTATAGTTTTAGCCACTCGATGTACATGCCCTGTCCTTTATCTGTGATCTGAAACGTTCATTATTTTTCTTTGTTCGATTCTTTTATTCTCACATAACTCTATCTCGTCTGTTCTTGTAATGATTTTGTCTTGTCAGTGATCGGTGGGCATGTTCTGCCTGGTGTATTGACAGACATGCCTACCCGTACGGAATTTCCGTATTTTTTTCCGGAAATTTGAAAAACTCGGCAAGCGCTACGGAAAATACGGATATTTGTTTTACGGTACGGAAATTTAAAAAAATGATAAAGAAAAAAAATCGAAATCGTTGGCCTGTGGTAATTCACTGCATTACCTTTTTCCGAAGGTTTAATGTCGCAATGCGCAGTCGCAGTGGAGGCCTGTGACATCGAAGTTTCCGGTAGAGGCACCGAAGTTTGCCGAACCCGTTTTTGCACAGTCGCAGTAAAGATCGGTGCTCGTGAGACAGAATTTAAAACATGGCGTTCAAACGAATGGCTAAGCAAAGTGATTGTAAATCTGAATCTTCAAAAAAAAAATGCGCAAGGGGCAGACATTTCTTGCCTCGTATTCGGAAAAGTGTCCTTTCGTTATTCGCGGCAGCACTGACTCAAAAGTACGATTTGTGCCAACCAGTTTGGTCTGTCCCCAACAAGCTTAGGTTTTGGGGGACGCAAATGCAACTCAACCAGTTTGGCATCTCAGCCGGTGATATGAACGACATCAAGCGGCACGCGGAAGGCCCACAGTATATGAAGAATTACGAGGCTTTGGAGAAGAAAAAGAACATTGTGGCAGCAAATCAATTTATCACTGAATTCTTCGCATAATATCAAAAAGGATGAGTGCAAAAACAATAGGTAGTAAAGGTAAATACAGAAATCGTAATAGTAATACTGAAATTTGAAAAAGCTAATACGGAAACTTCAAATTGAGGGTAGGCATGTCTGTATTGATCATTGGTTGGTAGAATTGGAACTCCCAGTCTTGTTCAAGATGTTTCTCTTAGAAAAATTCTTCAAATTTTACCCTTAATTTTCTTTGTTGTTGCTGTCCATGACATTAGTGGGGCACACAAACATTGCTTGTTTAGTTCACGAGTGTTTTATGAGAGAGAGGTTACATGATTAGTTCATTGTTCATGATTTTGTTGGTTTTATTTATAGTGAAAGTTGTTCAGTGATAATGTACACCAAGAACTTTGTAGTGAGTATATGCATAGGTGTATGTGGAGTCCCAAAGATCTGCCTTAATTGTTTTCATATCATATCTAGACCTTCCCCCGTTGGGGTGCCTGGGGTTTCAGTATAAATAGTATCCCCACTTTCTGGAAATTTAGTGCTTTAAATTCCCACTGTCGCTGTCTTTCTCATTTGCTCTTTCTCATTCCTGCTCTTTTCTATCAATCTGCAATACTATCGTCTTCTTCACTAGACCAGTCTCCTACCTTTTTTCTTGAAAACTCTTCCGGGACAAGACTCCTTGTTTGTGTATGAGGTCTGTTGGATCAGCTTGGGAATATTGGACGCTTTCTGCCAGGTGGTCACTAGGGCTTATTATGATGTTATTATTTAGCAATGTAGGCATTTTATATGTATGTGTTTTGTTGATAATTTATAATGATGTTTGTATTCTATTTTGTTTTTGTAAACGGGGGTTCGATAAGTTGGGGTGAAGCCTCAGCCGTCCCCTGCGTGGGATGTCTTTATTGTAAAGTGACTGGCTGGTGGAGACCTTTCGGTTTTCCCACTAGGGTTGTTTCGGCAGATCTTTTATGCGGATTGGGGGTTGTCCGGTCCTGATTTGGCTCAGAAGAGTCCGCTGGACCTAAAGCAACAATAATGTAATGTCAGTGATCGGTGGGCATGTTCTGCCTGGTGTATTGATCATTGGTTGGTAGAATTAGAACTCCCAGTCTTGTTCAAGATGTTTCTCTTAGAAAAATTCTTCAAATTTTACCCTTAATTTTCTTTGTTGTTGCTGTCCATGACATTACTGGGGCACACAAGCATTGCTTGTTTAGTTCACGAGTGTTTTATGAGAGAGAGGTTACATGATTAGTTCGTTGTTCATGATTTTGTTGGTTTTATTTATAGTGAAAGTTGTTCAGTGATAATGTACACCAAGAACTTTGTAGTGAGTATATGCATAGGTGTATGTGGAGTCCCAAAGATCTGCCTTAATTTTTTTCATATCATATCTAGACCTATATTATCTTCTGGCCCTGTACATGCCATAAAGCATTATATATATATTATATATAGAGAGAAAGAGTGAGAGAGAGATTGTGCATGACCCATCATCCCCCCCCCCCCCCTCCCTCTCCAACTCCCACCTGTGCATGTTCTCTTAGGATGTCACTTTGAACACCAGACATGGTGTCGGCAAGATCTGACAGGCCCCTGCTCAGGGAAAATCTGGTCAGCTCCTTAGAGTATTTCAAACTGTTTTAATGCATCGTCTGCTGTTAAAAGTTGTAAACGAAACTGTTTTCTTCAAGCGCACAGATATAGTATTGCTTTGAAATCTGAATTTTTCAGATGCTAGGTCGTAAATTTTAATTATTTGAAGGTCGCAAGTCGCGTTTTAGAGGTAGTCGTTTAAGAGAGGTCGTTTATATAGTAGTACTAAGTACAAACCATCGGTGAATTTCTTCCGGTCGTATGTTGGAGGAAGTCTAAGGAAAGCCATATGCACTCATGATTATGATGCTTTCAGAAGTAATAGACCATGCTCGGGAATATGAGGGGAAACAACTTTTAGCGGCTTGCCCGCATGTTGCGCCCAGAGTTATCCTACATTGGGCAGGCCATTCTTTGCAAACGAACAGTTTCTTGCCTATAATTTCTGCTCTGTCCTCCATCAAACCTTCTGGATCAACCTTTAAGTTGCAGTCCTGGCTAGCTCCACTAGTTTGGCCTTGCACTGCCCTGCAACTGCCATTGCCCTTTCCTGAATAAAAGCTTGCAGCTCGGGGTAGCCTTCATAGTGTTCTGACCTGCGTTGTATGACTGGATCTTATTGTAAACGGCTGTGGCAGACTGAATGGTCTACTCAAATCAATAACAAACTATTTCAAATTCTTCCAGATTTGTCAGCTTCTTTGCCTAACTTTGCATCCACTCGCAAAGAAGAAACAGTTTTGGCTCGCCTTCATATTGGACATACTTATATCACCCAGTTTCCTTTTAAAAGGAGAAGAACCACCATGGTGCTTTGCATGTGACAAATCCTTTTCCGTTCGCCATTTTATGTCTGAATGTGCTGATCTGGTTGATGAAAGAGAAAGATGTTTTGGTTCAATGCCTTTTAATGAGATTTTTAAAGTTTGCACTGGTCAACACCTGTTCCAGTTTTTGCATGATGTTGGTTTGTTTTATCGCATTTAAGTCATATACTCTTGTTGAATATTCTTGGTTGAATTAGTTAGACTGATTTTATTCACATATTTATCATATTTAAATGTTAACAGTTTAGTCTGATTTTACTTAACTCTTTCCCTGCCAGGCATGTTTCCACGTTTGTGCCCGACATTTCTCTGGCACCGGAAAGAAAGTTCAGTACCTTAGGCATTTAAGCTACTGTTCTTTCAATAATAGTTGTTAAATAGACATATTTCATATCAAATTAAAGGTAAAAGAGTGAAGAATAAGAAAAAAAATCACACAAATGTTAATTTGATTATGTTATTGAAATATGTGTTTTGAAAGCATGTTGATCTTTTTGAAATTATAAAATAAAATAAAAATATTTCTACATACCACAGTGATAAACAAAATCTGGAGGAATAATTCCAATAACTGAATCAGCTTCACACACCAGAAAGAAAATTTATTTAGGATCAAAATACACTTTACAGTTTGAAATTATATTGATTATTAGCAGAGTTTGACACACTGTCGATTGTGCCCATCACATATGCTTAGTAAAATGCACAAAAAACACTCTAAAAACGAATCAATTTGAAGAAACTACGCGCGTGTCGATCGGGAACGAAAGTAGGAAGAGTTATCTCTCTTTGGTTAAAATAAAACTTGGATTGGACTGCGCAAAAAACCGGAACGAAACGGAATACTGAAATCGACGATATATCGTCGATTGGCACAAACATGGCGGCTCAGATCGACGATATATCGTCGATTGGCAGGGAAAGAGTTAATTTTGTGTGGTCCTGATTCGGCTCTTGGCAGTCCGTTGGACCCTATCGAGGTCTCCCGATTGACGTCATCATTTCAGGTGTATCCTCCTATGTAGGGCAAAACATCGCTTCCACCCTACATCTGTGTGCGACCTATTTGATAGAATTTTACTTTTTAAATTTAGAATGGTAAACTGTTGTTGTGTTAAATATTGTACCAGCAGAAGCTCATCGAAAGATGGAACCTCTTTTCATAGAATTCCAAAGGTTGTTTCTCACAAAGGTACAAAAATGAGAGAACTTAGTGAAAAGCGCCGTGCTTGTTGGTTGACTGCGATCTTCACAAAGGAGAGTATGTGATTATTGTTTTAAATTGTATTTTCCTGTCAGTCCTTGATTATGCAAGCACATTTGTAGGCTACTATTTTTCGTAACAGTTGTCCTTTCACTCGGTTCCATGATCAACAAGATGCATGATATTCAACGATCATCATCATCTGTCATCATGTTAGGCCTACTAAGTAGGCTAGGCTAGCCTTTAGGCTACATTTTAGAACGCCTTTAAATTCAACATTCATTGATTCCTTAAGATGATTAGTTACCAATATTTTAATTATTTTCGTTTGCTTTTGGGTATATTATTTTATATCATTTGAAGAGCTGCAAGATTTTTTGTTAGCATGTACAGGAGCAAGGAAAGAGGCCTATGAGCGAGCCGCAGCGAAAACTAACTTCCGCCTCTGTTGTATAGAATTAATTTTAGCGTGTGGCCGGTTGCTTCTTGTGATCAGTCCTGAGGTTAAACCGCATGGAACAAATTGTATGATTTAATCGGTAGGTCTGATTGGGTTGTGAGCAGCCAGCTGTTTTCTTGCTTTAAATGCCTTCATCTTGTAAAAACTCGTTCTGTGCACGAGGTAATCAACAATTACAATGTTTTCATTGTGCAAAGTCGGAAGATTTTTTGCATCTGTAGTCCACGATGTTGGTTCGACTTGGTAAGGATCAGTACCCTTTACTGCTGCTATCTTACCTAAGTACCTATTTCTTTCCGTTTCACCCAGGGTATCAACATAATTTTGAGAAACATTTGCAGAAACGAGTGCAGATTGCTTAGTCGCCATTGTTTGTTTTGCCCTACGAGGGAGGTACGTATGTAGTCACGTGGTACACACGACTACGCAAACGGGAGACCTCGATAAGCACTGAATATCTATCTATCATAGTGTTCTGTGATGACATGCTCACGAGGATATCTGCCTAGATAACTCCCGGTTACTATAAACACAAGTTACCTCCCGTTTTTAATAAGGTTTATTGGTCAAATCAATTTGTGTTGAACTCATTTATACTGGTTTGCTAGTGTTGCCGTTTGTATTTTTAGAGTGGTTGTTGGAGGAATCTCGCCATTGTGTTCATGGTTTTGATTATGTATTTTCATTTGCAATATCAGATACTGAGCTTTGTCAGTTTGATAAAATGGCAATCATTTGTAATTTTAATCCGCAATTTCAGGTAATGAACTTTGTCAGTTTGATAAAATATAGCATAAGACATAGACATAGACATAAGACATAAGATTCTTTATTCGCTTCAAATGTAACACAATAAAATATCGCAATCGTTTTGTATTTTAAGTCACAATACCATATATTGAACCATGATTTGTAATTTTTATCTACAAAATCAGATACTGAACTTTCGTCATGTTGATAAAATAGAAATTATTAATCATTATTGACTCGCATGCGAGTCTATATATTCAGGGGTTGAATAAACCGGAGTACCAGGAGAAAGCCTCCCGAGACGTTGCCCGAGTCAAAAGTAAATATTTCGGAGAAACGTAGCACACCTGTCAGGCGTCATTGGTTTTTAGATAAAAATAATAATAATAATTATTATTATAAATTCATTTTATTTAACATGATTTCAGACAGCTGTTTGCTAAAGTGCTCACATGATTTAAAAACATCGATTATAATATAAACATTTTTATGGAGAAAAAAAACTATGCCATTTCACTTTTGTTCTTGTTGCTTTTTGTGTGTGTGTTGTGTACATTACATTACATGATTATTGCTTTAGGTCCAGCGGACTCTTCCGAGCCAAATCAGGACCTGACAACCCCTGATCCGCATAAAAGATCTGCTGAAACAACCCTAGTGGTAAAACTGAAGGCTCTCCACCAGCCAGTTGTGTGTGGTGTATTCAGATCAGTAGTCATATATTTTACTGAAGACATTTACATGTGTGTGTGAGAATTGTTTTGCAGTACTAGGCTAGCAGAAACAAAACATCAATAGACCAGTAACAAACACAATCGTGCAGGAGTAATGTATGGCAAAACATCCTGTTATTAAAACCTTTCGCAACAGAACTTGTATTTTACATGTTTCAACATGCAGCTCCACAACAAACTTGAGAGTTCTTGTGATCACAGAGTTAACAATATTTGTTCATGTTATAGAATATATTTATAGGGCAAAACAAAAACTGTAGAAACAGGCACATGAAAAATAGTTGCAAAATTATTGGACAGTGGCTATATATCACATTAACATCGGTCTTCAGAATTGTAAACACAAAACGTTAGCGTAGCGATTTCCAAGACTGCTTCTAAAGTCTGCATACAAATATGGATATAAATATGATTTTATATATATATGAATATGAAAAGCAGCGTAATGTAAAATTAAACTTAACAAAACATTAGCGTAACAACTTCCAAGAGTACTTCTAAAGTCTGCATACAAATATGGATATTATTTGATTCAATTTATTGTCCCCTCATTATGATACACAAGGATATTTTTCTTCAAATGAACATCAGAAATATGAAAAACAAAACATATATATAAATTAAAATTAAACTTAACAAAATAGTTTTAGTGTCATCAGTACTAAACAAAGCCATAATAACTGCATGTGGTTTCCGAATTAAATCAAAATTAAAACATAAATTGTCAACATAATTCTACAAAAATTAACATTTAATTGTTTAATTCCCCCCCCCCCCCCCCCCCCCTCCTCCCATCTCTTCCACATTCAGTCAACTACGGCACAGCGAACCAATTCAACGGTATCATGGTTATGATATGTTTTGAAGTCGCAGAAAATCAGTACGATATACCAAGCAGACAATATTTCTTGACATACGTCAACTTCTCTTACCTTGAAACCTTCTTGATTTTATCTTCTAAATGAACTACCTAGTCTTAGTTCAGACTATCAATGATGCCATATTTTATACGTTTTTATAGTATTTAATTGTATTTTTATTGTCAGATGTTACATCTGTGTACGCGTTCGTTAACTGTCATTGAGGACAGGTTGTAAACCTTTATCCTATTTAATGAAAGGATCCAATGTTCAAAGTTCTCCTTTACAAACAAGCAGTCCACCTTGGTCCAGCTATCATGGTCTGGTCAGCTAGGCTATCAAATAAAATTAAAATGAAACGTCAAGTCTGCATATAGCTTCATTATTGTTTACAAAAAAAGAACCGATGACCAGTCAGCGTACAATAGATTATTATCAGCTGTACAGCCCTGATGATGACGGATGGATCAGTCCTGCACACTAGGGCCTCCTGAAGAATCTTGCAGGTCATTTTCCTCAAGTCAGCAGGCAAGCTGTACACAGCTAAGACCACGACACTGTATCCTCCCACCGCTTTTACGAGGGTCCCATGTAGCCGACCAGACCGTTGGCAGTGGTGAAGAGGTTGACAGGACTGTTGCCATCTGTCAGCAGCGTACTCTGCATGCCCAGTGCTCGCAGCATGTTCAACTGAAACAATAAAATGCATGGGTTTCATTGCCAGCTTATTTAATATTTAGTTTACTGTAATTTAATTGAATTGCTCTCTTGACCGCTCTGCATCGGATCAATCCTCCCCCCCCCCTTTCCTCCACCCCACTATCCCCCCAGGCCGGTTGGGTAGATTCGTCAGGGTCATAGATGGGAGTTTTCCAATCTGTGTAGCCGAGACCTGTTTTTTTGCAGCAATAAGAGACATAACATGGTTGAAAAGTACCTCCGTATTGAAAAAGTGCTTATAACGTTTGTGCACAGTGCTGCATTTGCTTGACACAAAGTGTAGTGTGATCCCTTACCAGGGAAGAGGTTCACTGCTGATCTCTTATTTCATTTCAGCGACGACAGCAGTCTCAATATTAGTTTAAATCTATCTTACACCTCTAGTACATTCATTTTCCTTTTAGAAAATACGTTTGTATACACTCTGAGTGAGCAGCTTTGTGGCTAGATTTTTTGGGGGGTCCTTCTTCTGATTTTATACCCTCCACGAGCAAAATTCTCTTGACAAATAGTTCCACCAGGGCAGCGAAAAAGATTAACTTGAACATGATAACATAACTTTTTCACTTCTGCAATTAAAAATACTCTGCAAAAAGTCTAGATTCTAGATACGCTGGTGGATGGGTGTATGGTGGATGGGTGTATGGAGTGGGTGTGTGGTGTATGGTGTGTAAAGTGGGTGTGGGATGTGTGAGTGTGTGTTCAGGAGTGGAGAAGAGGCATTGGGAAGTCAGTTTTGAATGTGCTCATAATGAGTGCAAAGATGAACAATAATTACTTTTTAACATTTGCAGTTGAATGTGAACTGTGTGTGATTCATTGTATGCTGGGATGTTTTACCCTGAGGAAGCCGCCTAAGTAATAAACGCCAACATCTGGAAACTTGTCTACGACTTATTTTCCATTACTTCTAGATAACCTTAGTTAAACAAAACTAAGCACAAAAAAATCATTATCAATAATCGCCATGATTCTTGTCTGCTATGGTTAACCTTACAGAAACTCTGACACACTCACACAATCTTAACATACAAGAGATACTGTAAAGTGATTTGACTACATGGGAGTTTTCATTTTGCGTAGAGAGGGCGTGAGCAGGCGATGCTAGGTTCCTGGATACGCATAGCTGTATTTTGCTTCAAACTCAGTCTCAAAACGTGTGTAGATCCCTGTTTTCATATTTATAACATAAACATATTTTTGAGTTCATACATCCGATGTAAACAACAAAATATACCTTACACAGTTTCCCGTTTTCACCAAACTGCGCCAGCCCTGCTTGACGAAGTTTGTGACCTTTTACCTTTGCATACTAATGAGCTGCACAAACTTTTAATGTCATCAACAGAAAGAAGTTCCCCACCACAAAAATGAAGTCACTTTCACAAGTTACAAAATGTCCCTAATATTGTATGTCTTCCACACACGCAGAAGAAGACAACAAAAATATATTCAGTGTAACTACCTTCATCATGGGTCCAGCACGCGCCATGTTTGCCAAGTTGTCTGGACCAATTGAAGACACCATGCTTGCAAACTTGCTGACCTGTAAAATATATATAAATCTTATAAATAAATGAATAATTTGACGAATTGAAGACATAACTAAATTGACTTTTCCAAAGGAAAAAGCAACAAACACAATAACACAAAACGTATGAATGCTTCAATTATTTATTAATGACTTCTTGTTAGCCATTGGACAACACGATGACCTGCTCACAGTGGTGAAAAAACGGAAACTCCGATGCTATGGCCACGTCACCAGATCATCAGGTCTTGTAAAGACCATCCTGCAAGGCACAGTGCAAGGAGGTAGAAGAAGAGGGAGACCGAAAAAGAGGTGGGAGGACAACATTCGAGAATGGACTGGTTTGACACTGAGCGAAACAATCAGTGTTGCTGAGGACAGGGAAAGATGGAGTACGCTGGTTAAACGATCATCTGTGGTGCCCCTACAACCTCGAGTTATGGGATAGGATAGGACTTCTTGTTGGTGAATGGTTAATCCAGTTATCCCTCAATGTGGCACTGGCTACTGTTTAATCTCCTTTATTCTTTAGTGTGTGCATAATGCATTTGTACAGTTTATACCTTAAGAATCTCAATCTCAAGTTTGAATGTCTATAACGTGTTCGAGCAATGTTTGATGCATGTTGTAATTCCTTGTTAAGGGGTAATAATAAAGATTTGTTGAACTGAATTGAATGTAACCCTCTGTCTCATCTTTGATGATCTCCCATCCAACAGACCTATTTTGGCTATCAGGATGTTAGGAAGGTTATAACTACAGGCAGTCAAGCCAGACAAGAGACGTTGGCCCCAATCTGTGTGCCAGAGGCTGTTGAGAACATGCGCCTTCACATAGCCTTTTTAGTTAGCCATTGCTTACAGGGTCCAGCGGACTGCAAAGAGCTGAATCGAGACCAAAACTTGGTTGAAAGAGGACTTGTCCCCGATCCTCATAAAATATCTGGTGAAACAACCCTAATGGTAACACTGAAGGCACTCCGCCAGCCGGTCACTTTACAATAAAGGCATCCCATGCATTGGGATGCGGAGGCTGTACTACTCTGATTTATCGAACCCCCGTTTACAAAAACAAAATATAATATAAACATCATTATAAAATATTAACAAACAACATGCATATAAACTGCCTCCATTTCTAAATAATACCATAGAAAGCCCTATTGATCATTTGGCAGAAAGCGTCCAATATCCTGGAGCTGACCTAACAGACACTGTACACAAATGAGGAATTTTGGGCGAGTTTTCAAGAAAAAAGTGATGGGTCTAGCGAAGAAGATCATAGATTGATAGAACAGAGTAGGAATGAGAAAGAGCAAATGCGACAGCGGGAATTTAAAGCACAAAATTTTCACAAAGTACAGAAACCCCCGGCACCCCTACAGGGGGAAACAGCCTAAATTTGATAGATCTCTGACACTCATCTAGCATCAAGGTCGCCTGTTTGGAAACAGCCTCTCTGTTGGTCAACTTAGCAGCAGTTAATTCCCTAGGCCCTTCTTTACATCTCATCCCATATTGCTGGTGGCTATACACAAGGGGAAAACTTTGACAACATTATCTCCCTTCCAAAAGTCGCTCTTCACCATAAATGTGTGCCTGTACCTCAATTCCAGCCAGCCGCTTCTCCTTCTGCAGATCCAGCTGTGCCATGCGCTTCTTGTAGTTCATCTCACTGCTCCTCAGCTGGAATAATAATAATAATAATAATAACAATAACAATAATGATAGTAATACTACTACTACTACTAATAATAATAATGGTGATGATAATGATGATGATGATGATGATGATGATGATTATTATTATCATTATTATTGTTAACAACATTACTGAGAAACAAAGCGAAGAAGAAGAACTAGAAGGGCAAAGCCCATATGACTCATATGCTCCTTATGGAACTAGAAAATGAGTGCCAAGAAAAAACAAAATGAAGTGGTGGCATTAAAATGCAAAGTAATACCAGCTTTCATCTTTCTATTATGCTCTTGACCTTGAGATGACAGACATTGACCTCTCGCTCCAAATACACTCATGTACTATCAAATACAGTACAGCAAATGTATTATGCAAAATAAGGTGACCTTGGAATGACTTTGACCTTCAAATAACCCAATGTTGTTGCATACTTTAAGTTAAATAAACAATCATTCCACTGTATGATGACCTATTTTTATATTTTTTTTGCAAGGCCTAAAATGGCCTTGGCCTTAAACTCAAAAACAGGACAAATATGAAAGATCAAACTATCATCTCTAAATACCACAACTTTGGACTTTATATCTCTCATAGTTTAGGGTCAAGGTCACTTCAAAATACCTATACAAACTGACTTTGGACAGCTCCAATGACCTTGACCTTGGAGTGAGATTGACCAAATTTGCAAAATAAGTGTGTCTCATTGATATCTATCATGCATCAAAGAACCATCATAAGTGCAAAATTAATAACCTAGGAAAAAAGTGAAATTTTATGAAAAATTGTCATTTTTTTATTAACATTTGTTGACCCTGTGACCCGGACCTTGAAGTGAAGTCAATCATTCACTGATCATTTTCGAGGCCTCATGGTTATACACCATCTTACCAAGTTTGGTTGTGATAGTTGAAATAGGCTCCAAGTACTAAGCCACTTTAAAATTTTTGCACTGACAGACGGCGGACCATGGACAGACAGACGGACATTTTTTAAATATAATTTTTGGACTATTTAGGACTCATCTCGCACAGATTTGTAAAAGTCTTTTTTTTTTTTTTTTTTTTTTTTTTTTTTTTTGGGGGGGGGGGGGAAGTGGGAGAGGAGGAGGATTTGGGCGGTTGGTGGTTGGGGTGAGTACAGAGACTCACATTGCTATGCAAGTGAGTCAAAAATACATACCACTAGGAAAAAAACTAAAAATTAAAGTTTTTTTCCTCTTAAAAAAAAGCACACAATAAACCAGACAATTAACCTTTTACTTCTAACTAACCAACTGTTCAAATAAAATAAAAGCACAGATCAACAATTCAGCAACTATGAGGGCAATATCATGTTTTAGAGTAAAAAATAATATATTCAAGAGGTTGCGAGTTCAATCCATACTGTCTCGAACATAATAATAATAATAATAACATTACATAATTGTTGCTTTAGGTCCAGCGGACTCGTCCGAGCCAAATCAGGACCGAATAATAATAATAATATGTGTATTTATATAGAGCTTTTCCATAAATAAACCAGTTTAATGTGAACATTTCACTAATTGTCAGCATTGGTCAGGCTGGAAGGGTAGTGATTTCTGTTACAAATTCACTTTCAGACACTAAAAATACTATAGCAAGGTTTGTGGTATCACGGTCACTAGACAATATCAAGCTTCTTCCTAGGAGACTATGACCTGAGGTCTAGACAGTGCGTGCACGCACTCCATCGCATGGACTTTAAAGATCCCGATGCTCATGTCCTAGACTCAAATACACCTATGTCCCTTTTCCCCATCCCCTGTCGCCCAGGAATTGTGCTCAGTCATCTGGGCGTCAGCCTATGTGCCCAAAAGGTTGCAAGAGGTCGCCTCGGGGGACTTGAGTTAACAGTAATAATAATAATTGGAGTTAGATCAGCGCTTGAACAGTTCTTGAGCCGGAGAAGTGCTGTATGAGAACTATTAAGTAAATAATAACTGTACATACCAGTGACTGTGTCTCCAGTTTACAGTTGTGTTCAATCTCTTCAGCCTGGGTCCTCAGCTTCACAGCTGAACACAAACAGACAAAATCAAATAGCATATTTCATAAAACCTCCTATAAAACAACAAAATATTTAGGAGCCATTGTATCAGTCAATGAGTCCCGACAGGAAGCCCTCTCCAGGATCGCACAAACAACTGCGGCCCTGACAAGGTTGAAGCCCATTCGAAAAGATAGGACCATCAGTCTACATTCCAAAGTAAGGCTGCTGCGCTCCTTTGTCATCTCCATCTTCCTATACGCTTGCGAAACATGGACCCTCACAGCAGATCTACAATGAAGAATACAAAGCATGGAGATGGGGTGCTACAGAATACTTCTGGACATTTCCTATATCCAGCACATCACCAACTACGAAGTCAGACAGACCATCACACAAGCCATTGAACAACATGATGACATGCTCACAGTGGTGAAGAAACAAAAACTCCGATGGTATGGTCACGTCACCAGAGCATCAAGCCTTGCAAAGACCATCCTGCAAGGCACGGTTCAAGGAGGCAGAAGAAGAGGGAGACAGAAAAAGAGGTGGGAGGACAACATGGCTTGACACTGAGCGAAGCCATGAGAGTTGCAAAGGACAGAGAAAGCTTGGGTATGCTGATTAAACGATCAACTGTGGTGCCCAACGACCTACGAGTTACTGGATAGGATAGGATATGAAAACAACAAGACTAACAAACAAATAATACAACACAGAAAATTATTAGCCCGGATGAATGATAATAATAATAATTTATTTTACAAAGCACAATTCCAAACTAAAAAGTCTGCTCAAACGACGCAAGCACTCGCAGAATAAGAGACTACTCTGCAATAAAAACACCTGAGTAATAAAAATACAGTTAATAAAGTCATGAGGCCAAAAGAAATGTATGCAGAGCTCACCTTGAATTTCGCTGTGGCATTCAATCAGAGCTCGTTCAGCCAAAGCTTGAGCCTCCGCCTTGGCTTGGCCGCAAGACTCCACAGCAGAGGCCTCAGCCCGCAGCGCATAGAGCTTGGCTCTCTCTTTCTCTGCCTCCACCTCGTTCTTCAGACGCTGGCGTTCCAGCTCTCCCCTGGCAATCTGCTCGCGTCTGTTAGCTTCATGCTCTGCCGAGGCTTCCACGGATCTATAAGATGGGGATGAAAAAAGTATGGTCAGCTGAAACGGCTATTAATTTTAATTCATATTCACACACAGCTATAACACAGGAAACTTGTGTCATGAGCGTGCCAATGTCAGGCGCAGCACAGAGTTTGGCTTTTACTACAGCTGTGCCCCCATTCGTTATATAAATACTATTTCTTATTATAATTGTATTACAGAAAATTGAGAACCAAGATTTAGCTACTGACCTACAATGCAGAAAACTTAGAGAAAACAAATACTTGTGTAGAACATTCTAGGAGTAGAAAACTATAATCAGTCTACCTAGGCTGTGTTGGCTACAGATCACTGCGCTTTCAGTCCGATTTAGGAATAAGGCGCAAATAGCGCCAATATTATTATTAGCAGTAGTGTTATAGACAACTGACCGTGTTGAGATCTCAATGGCCAGCTGCACCGACTTCATCAAGCTGTCCCTCATGCGAGTGTCCGATGGCTCTATGCTCTGGATGTCAATGCTGGTTATCACCTGCAATCACACAAAATGTTAGCAAATAATAATAATTATAATAATAATATAGTAGTATACTGACTTATTCCTAAATCAGACCCAAAGCACGTCAATCTGTAAACAACATACACGCTCACATGTTATAAACACTCCTACATACACAACAAACACACATTTATCACTCATCGCCACCATTGTTTAGAAACAGAATGCATTAGGCCAGGCATGGGAAATGGCTGCGACTAAAATTAACACATTAAACAGTGGAATTTACATGAAAGCTATCACTCTCTCTCTCTCTCTCTCTCTCTCTCTCTCTCTCTCTCTCTCTCTCTCTCTCTCTCTCTCTCTCTCTCTCTCACTCTCTCTCTCTCTCTCTCTCTCTCTAACATAAAATTACAGGGAAGGAACTTTGACTTCTGATACATTTTTAGATTAAATGTATGGTCATTTATCGAAACTGCTCTTGTCCACAGCTATAAAACACAATGATAATAAATAACTCCTAGGGTAGCAAACAAAATATCTGAGAAAAACATGTATCCCACTTGTAGTGCTTATTGCAGGCAGAAAGTCAGGAATAAAGGGAACAGGCCCAAGAGCAAGGAAGCAGGGGAAGATGTAACAGTCATAAGAACTCGGGAATGGAAAGAAAAAAAAAAAGTTCAAGAGTCATCATAGAAGTCAAGCGGATTCCTGTAAAGAAAAACAGCCTGCCACTTCGCAAGGGAATTGAACTGATTTGCATTTGCCAAAGATTCATCCATTACAACAAAAATGTGCCCTACGAAGAAACTAAAATATATATATATATTATTTTACCAGGTTGTTGACGTCAAACTTCATGGAGGTCTTGACTTGGCCATCCGGCTTTTTGCCAAACACAGCACTCTGGATAATGATGGCCGAATTACGATGGAACTCATCAAAGGGGGTCAAGGCCACTGTACCTCGGATGCGACTTCCTGTGGACAAAACGCTGGGTATAAACAAAAGACAATCCTGTGCAAGAACACATGACCTCTTTCAAGCAAACACCCCTCCTCCATGTGAAGCGGACAAATCCTGTACAATACTCATCACATGACAAGTGCCTGGGGGTGCAGTTGGGATAGGGCACTGGTTTCCTATGCTGCGGGCATGAGAGTCAAAAATTCAGGGGGGTGAAAAAAATAAAGGCTCACCCAGCTGCCTGCAAGCAAAGCCGATGAAGTCAGGCACTTGGAAGATTTTCTTGCAGCTCTCAGCATCTTTCTTATTCACCTGTAAAACAATGTAAAGTTCAATAATGTCTTTGAAAAAAACAACAACACAGATACAGACCCTGCAGTATTGAAAAAACAGGCATAGCTTTCTTATCTGAATTCATTTTGGATTTGAAGAAAGGAAGCTAGAGAAAAACAAAGAAAGAAAGAAAATAGAAACAAAGAACGAAAACCAGCAACATCATTCACAGGCTTTTGATTTCCCATCTAAATTCATTTTGAAATTGGAGAAAGGAAGAATATGTACTGAAAAAAGAAAAGATAGAGAAAGAAAAAGAAAGAAAGAAAAAATAGAAAAAATAGAAAGACAGAAAGACAGAAAGAAAGAAAGACAGAAAGAAAGAAAAGAAAGAAGGAAAGAAAGAAAGAAAAAACAAAAGCCAGCATTAAGGATACTGGCTTTGGTTTTTCATATGATCTCATTTTGAATATGAAGGATACAGAGAGAGTAAGAACAACACAAGGGAAACAGAAAGAGAACAAGATCAATAGAAGGGGAAAGAGAGATTAAAAAACCAAAAGAAAGGAGTGAGAGAAAAAAGAACAAAAGAAATGAAAGAGAGATAACAACCAAAAGAAAGAAATAAAGAAAAGAAGAAAAAATAATAAACGAAAAAATAAAATAAAAGGAAAGGAGTGGAAAAAAAGAAATGAAACAAACAAACAAACAAACACAAGCAAGACAAAACAACAAAAATGAAAACACCAAAAAAATGAAAGGAACGGAAGAAAGAAAGGAGAAAAGAAATGAAAGAAAAAGAGAGAAACAAAAAAAAGATGAACAGAACATGAAATACCGCAAGCATGTTATAGTAATCAGTGGTTGTGAAGTTGTGAGCATCATTTCCTCATTGCCTGGAGGTCAGCAATTAATAAAGGTACTATCCAAGGTACTGTCATTAAACACCAGGTCCGTCTCTTTAGGCAAGGCTATTGCTACCGCTGTTTTACACAAACTTTTAGCCTTTCCAATCAGTTCTTGACCCACTGATCACCACCTACAGGAATCACCTTTTCCTTTGTTTCCTGATAGGATACCATCCCTAAAGTTTTAATCATAAAACCACATGAATTGTTGTTTTATAAAAAAAAAGGCAACCGACTCCAAAAATTAAGATAACTTCTCCCCATAACTACAGAGGAGAAAACGAAAGCGTACCTCAAAACGGTTGTTGAAGGCGTATTGCACTCTCAGTCGAGCGTGGTCTGATGTCTCCACCTACAAACACAAACAATCATGGTCAACAAAATGTAATAGAAAATAAAAGACTTAGTCAGTCACCCTCACCAACAGTCTACACTCTTAGGTAATGCTGCTGCATTCCCTTGTCATCTTCATCTTCCTATACGCTTGCGAAACATGGACCCTATAGCAGACCTACAAAAAAGAATACAAAACATGGAGATGAGGTCCTACAGAAGGCATTTGATTTCCTATACCCAGCACATCACCAATGACGAAGTCCGATAGACTATCACACAAGCCATTGGACAACACAATGACAAGCTCACAGTGGTGAAGAAACAGAAACTCCGATGGTATGGCCCTGTCGCCAGAACATCAGGCCTTGCAAAGATCCTCCTGCAAGGCACGGTACAAGGAGACAGAAGAAGAGGGAGACAGAAAAAGAGGTGGGAGGACAACTTTCGAGAATGGACTGGCTTAACACTGAGCAAAGCCATGAGGATTGCTGTGGACAGAGAAAGATGGTTAAACGATCATCTGTGGTGCCCCAACAAACTTTTGAGTTATGGGATAGGATTGAATAGGATAGGATTAAGATTATTAGTTATTATTATTATTATCGCCATTTTTATTATTAATCTTTTATCCCACTTATAAATCAGTCAAATTAAACACAAATCTGGTGTTATTTACAAGTGATTTCTCCAAAAAGTAATATGCAATTACAATCAAAATAGACGGCACGACAATTGTTTTTTCTCAAGCAGAAGAAAGACCACAACACAAACTGCCATACTGAAATTCACTACTATAAAAATTAAAGTCTACCTCAATAATGTCTGTGATGAAGTCGGGTCCCAGCATGAGACACAGAGATTTTAGAGCCTTTTCCTTTTTAGGTTTGCCCGCTGAAAAAAAACAAGAAGTCACCATATAGCCAGTGTTCCCTCCACACACAAAAAATGAGAGTCCTTGGGACTCCCAGGTATAAAATTTTAAGAGTCCTTGTGCAAATTTTGAGAGTCCCCAAATCAGAAAAAGAAATGTAAAAACAAGTCCAAGCCTCACTTTTTTTCTTCTTTTTTTTAACTCTGTGAAAGCGTCACATTAGTTATCATAATCATGTAAAACCAAAAAATTAAAACATGTATTAAATGTTTATTTAAGCCTGAGACGCTTGGCTGCTGCAAACTCCTTCAGAGCACCCTGCACAACAGCTTCTGGATCTGTACTTGATGTTGCTGTGGATGAACGGGTTTTGGGCCCAGTCAACCAAGTCAGAAGTGACATGATCGTGTATGATAGAATCAGAGAATGGATTCACGAAGATTTCTTCTGTTCGGTGAATGGATTGTTTGGAGGAAGTTTACAATTCGCGCGCATGCGATTTTTAAGAACAACAACTCCCGACACAATCTTTAATCGTCTGCAATGGCAGTCTCAGTTGGATTCTGATTATGCCGTGAATTAGATCGCCACTCGTTGGTCGTATTTTTGACTTCAGCTTTTCGAAAAAAATTTGTGCGTCCACAGGACGCACATATGCAAATTTTTCTGCGTCATTTTTCATATTTTGTGCGTAATTGACGCACTACTGTGCGTAATCGGGAACACTGATAGCGATAATTAATTTATTTAATTACATTTACTCATTCCTATATAGCGCTTTTCCAGCTCAAGAGCTGCTCAAGGCGCTGGCCGATACAGGCTCTAACTCAAGCTGTCTGAGGCGCCTTTGGCGCATGGTCTGACGGCCATACAAACTGAAAACTAATTAATAACTTTTGTAATGAGCAACGTTAAATACAAGTATTTCTGATAATTCATTGTTTATATATTTATTTATATGATCGTTCTAATATAGCGCTTTTTCAGTTCAAGAGCTGCTCAAAGTGCTGACCGATACAGGATCCAACTAAACCCACCCGATGCGTACACCTGCAACCTTTAGGCGCATCGTCTGACGTCCAGACAACTGAGCACCATCCTGCTTATTCTGACAAATGGGCAAATGACAAGTTCAAATAAGAATCATTAAAAATAATTATTTATAAAAACACAACCCTGTAATAGATTAAAACAGGCTGCAGGCAGTGTTGCATGTCACTGGTCAAAGAAGAAAATAACAAAACACCGCACTGTGCATGCTAGTCTATAGATATCAGCAGTATACAGATGATGTCCATTTTCATCCACACACGAAAAAGGAAAGCTACCCACCGCTGAGCTCCAAAACGTCAAAGTTTTCGTCAGGTCCCAGGATCACCAGATCTGGGCCGAAGACAACGCGTGATGTCTTCTGCTGGAAGTTGTTCACCTGTATGGCCGTGTTGCCAGGGCAACGGAAGGTGATCACCTTAGTCTTGTCACGTCCCTGGAAGAAAATAACACAAGGGAAGTAAGTTATCACAAACATATCCTCTGAGCAGTTGTGTGCACTATACAAGCTGACATTAAAGAAGAAGAAGTAATAGTAGTAATAGCAGTGGCAATGGTAGTAATAATAGTAAAAGTAGTAGTATAAGTAGTTAGTTAATTAGTCATTGTTTCAAGGGTCCAGTAGACTGCGAAGAGCTGAATCAGGACCACAACTTGGTTGAAAGAGGGCTCATCCCTGATCCATATAAAAGATCTGCTGAAAAAGCCCTAGTGGTAACACTGAAGTCACTTCACCAGCTGGTCATTTTACAATAAAGGCAGCCTATGCAGGGGATGCTGAGGCTGTACTCTAACTTTCGAATCTGTTGTTGGGTCTAATTTGTTGCATTGTTATTTTATAGTGATAACTGTGTTGTCATATCCTGCTTTTAGCCTTTAGTGTAAATAGGCGCATGCCTCCTGCACTTTAAATGGAATAAAACACCAAACTGATTATTCATCAAAATAATACAATATGTCTCTGAATTGTGTTTTTTTTAAAGCTCTGTGCTGTTTCTGTTAGTGGCTGAACATTCCAATGTGAGGAAACTCTGTTAATGAAAAAACACTGTCTCAGATGAAATGGTTCATTTATTTGCACAGGAATAAAACATTACAACATTAGATTTGGCAACATTTCACACAAATAAAGATTTACCTTCAGCATGTCTGGGTCGATGGACTGTTCAAAGTAAGCCATCTTCCTGATGTCGCCTGACCCGGACCCTCCACCAGTCCTGATAACAAATTCTAATAAGGGTATTATTTTATATAGCGTTTTTTTCCCTAGAAAAACTCAGTGCAAAGCTCAATTACGTATGACGCATTCAAACACCAATTAAAAAAATTATTACAATTTTTTAAACAAATAACGAAACAAAAGAAAAAGGATGCATCAAAGATGAAAATAGGGAAAACAAAATATATACATGCTATAATACAAAATGTGGCAGATGTGGAGTTGATGCACCAAATTTTTCCCTCGTTTTGTGGAAAATAGATTCAAAGACTTGACTTAACACACAAAATGTTCCCTTGTTTTGTGGAATAAAGATTCGTGGACTTGACTTGGTAGATAGAGACCATGGGAAAATAGACCACTGTTTTGGAAGATGGTTCATGAGCCAAAGGAGGATAAGACGATATGAGTTTTTAGGTTCTGTTTGAAGGAGGAAACTGTGGGTTAGCTGCAGAGAGATAACAAAACAGACAGGAGTGGAACACAAAAGTCTGTTAATTTCTGGCTCTTACATCTTCCTGTGTCATTTGCTACTAACTTCAGACTAGCTATGAAACAAAACACATTCAAGCACACACAAATCATCAGTGGGTAACATTTAAACACCACTTGAACTAAGACTGCTCGGAGACTGATTATTTCATCGCTCATGAACAACAAGTATACAGAAATTCGCCGTTCCACCGCACAAACATGTATTAAATGTTTTTCTTTCATACTTTTTTTTTTTTACAGGAGAAAAGGAGAGAGAAAAGAGAAAAGGAGAGATTTAAAAAAGGGAGAAATCAGAGAAAAAGACAGACAGACAGAAAGTGGACGAAAATCCACAAATCCATACTTAAGAAGCTCCTCCACTTCATCCGGCAGAAGTTTCTCCCACATCTCTTCCACAGCTGTCAGCATGTAGGAACACGGCCCCATGATGGCCCGAACCTGTCCGCATCGTAATTTATATCACAGGTCATTAACACGTTCACACAGCACACACCAAATGTCCTTGAAGAAACTACAAAATGAGGCAAGAGCCATGTTGCCAAGGATGTTTGGTTATAATAATAATAATTATAATATGCGTAATATGGGCTGTCTGTATATGGGTGTGCTTGTATGTGTGTTTCACAAGTGCTTTCATCATAGCTTTGCATGCATATTTTAAACTTTTACAAATGAAATGTAATTTTCGTCCATTTGTTTCAAATGTGTTTATATTCTTGAGCCGCATTCGGCATATAAACTTCTCGTGATCTGAGATAATAAAGTATTCTTATCTTATCTAATCTTAATAATAATACTAATAATAATAACAATAATAATAACAATAATAATAATAGTAGTAATAAGGTTATTTACGTTAACGCTTTTTCCTGACGACAGACATAACCAAGGTTTTGTGACAATGATTCTAATTGGGAACATTTGCATTGTGGTCACATTAATGATACAATGAATAATCGTTGCTCAAACTGACCGTATCGCTAAGCTTTCAATATTAGGTGTCTCTTCTTTGTTATATACCCAAACAACTCTGCCTACTATACACACTTTCGCAGAGGTGCTATTTTTGGGATAAACATCGGCAATTAAAATTAAAATTAAAAAAAATTAAAATATAAATAAATAAATAATAATAATAATAATAATAAAAATTAAAATAAAATTTAAAAATATATATATATATTTTTTAAAGTACTTTCGAAAAATGTTATTTTTGTGGCTAAATATGTTTTTCCAGTGGGACAACACTCGCTGTAAATCTGAATAGGATTTGTGACACTGACACGGGTAATAAATAAATGAATCAGCAAATCAATAAATAAAGAAAACAAAATTGTACCTGTCCTGTCTGGATATTCTGCACGTAGATCCCTTCATTCTTTCTCATGGGAATGGTTTGACTGCACAATAAAATAAACCCAGTGAGTGAGCTTCCATGGCACAGGACAAGGCTTTGAGCGCATGACTGCAAACCTCAAGCTGAGCTAAACGAGCTCAGTGGACTGATAAGACAAAAGGAGGCCACGAGACCAAGTGTCAGGTGATGGACCATTACTGGCTGCTCTCGTCATGGTGTGTTGGGGTTTAAACTAGAAATGAAGTTCTACCCCTGTAAGGACCACAATACATGTTTCATGGACTCTTTACTGAACGTTAACATCACTTTGCAATAGGGAGTTACTTTCCAACCACCCTGCAAGTGACAAAATCAAACCCTCTCCTCTTACGCTACGCTCTCCCCCGCCTCTCCTCCCCCCTTTGTCCCCCTTCTCCCTCCCCCCCCCACCAACTGTCCCCTTACCTCCCCAAATAGTCTTACCGTCGTTTGACAATGTTGACAGTGACAGGGGGAATGTAGGCTGCAGGTCCTCTTATCATCCACCGGTCACCAGCTTTCCTCCCGATCCCTGAAAACATCCCCCATTAGTCACACACTGGTCAACTTTCATGTGGACTCGCTGAGCTTATCTCACTAGTTTGAGTTAGATCCTGTATAGTCCTGCGCCTTGAGCAGGTGAAGTAGACAATAAGAACAACTATTAAATAATTTATTATTTCAATTACTGTGCAAAATGAGAACAATAATTAGTTATTCATGTATTATATTTATTTAATTATTATTGCAAGTCTAAAATTACTTCTGTTCAGCTAGTTTATTGAGATTCTTTCACAATCCCCCCCTCCACCCCCACCCCATCACTTCCCCCTCCCCCCACACAAAAAAGGGAGATGGGGGTGTGTGTGTCAAGGAGGAAACATTTGACAAATCCAATGAATGAATGAATGATTATGATGATGATGATGATGATGATGATGATGATGAAGATGAAGATGATGATGATGATGATGATGATGATGATGATGATGAAGATGGGGTCCATTAAAAATGCACCAAACTTCATGCTAGGACCATGAACGCAGTGCTGACTGTACCCATGCACATATCCCCTCTCCCCACCTCCCTGCATCTACCCCTCCCTCCTTCTTCTCTCCCATCTTCTCCCCCCTCACATACACATAGAAAGAGAAAAGCCACTTGTCCTCACCTTTGCCATCATTGCCAGTAGGGTCGTCAAAGTCTTCCAATGCCTGCAGCACAAGGGATTCATCCTCTGTCAGGATGGATGCAGGCATCACACGGCCTCCCTGCAGGGTCTCCCCTGTAATGGCAAACACAAAATTGCATAAGCTTAAACCAGCACTGCAGTTGACGGCTTGTAGAATACTCGCTAAAAGTATTAAGCGTGGTACAGAAACACACCATCACACAGCCAGCCATCAACCTGTAGCTATTGTTTTGAGGCTATCCGGCACGCTTCACCCCGACAAGTTTCTCTACCCACACTATGCATGAACAAAGCATATGTCTGAAAACAATTTTCTCTCTCACATAATTATGCTTTGTAATGTTATAAAGAACCCCAAACCAACGGGTGGTTTCTTTATAAAGCTACAACATAGAGACTTCACCCGCGAGTTCAAGACTGATGCATTTTTTAGCCACATTTTTATTACCACCTATTACTATTAGACACATAAAACAAAAGGAAATTACTGAGTTATACAAACACAACTTGTGAAGGTATTTTTTTAGGATGTAAACTTTTCTAATCTTTTTTTCAGTGGGGCAACACTCACTGTGAATGTTAAGAGAATCTGTCATGCTGACACTGGGGACCTTTAAACTGTTGCACGGCTGTTTATAAGTGGTACTTTCAGGCTGTGGCTAAAAATAACCCTTGTGCTGTCTCTTATCGCTGGCTGAACTGCCTGTAGCCAGATCCGAGACGCTGGCATGGCTTAAAATAGCTTACAGCTGGTGGCTGAAAGTTTACTTTCAGTGAAGGAAGTTTCAGCCGTGGTTGCAACTTGAAGAAATACATAAATAAAAGATAGATAAATAAATAAATAAATAAACTGTGAATAAATGCATACCTGGGTGCAGGAAGAAGTGACAGAGGCCAGTCTTGAGGACCTTGGTGCCCAGCTTGTTACGTCCGTCAGGTCCGATGGGATCCAACACCACTGCATATTCGCCTTTCTTCAGGACCAGCTTATTGACTCTCTTTGTCACCTCCTGCACAGGCACGCCACACACTGTCGTTACACAGGCCTAGGATGTTAGATACAGTAATATAGTAGTCCAGCACCACTGTGTGTGGGGTGAGGGGTGAGTTGGGGATGGGTAGTGGGGGTGGGGTGGTGGTCTGGTAACAAATTAGGTTAGGGGCCGGTTTCCACTAAACAAGGCAACTTGATCAGGGTGGAGAACAACTGAATCAAGAAATCTCTGAAATCCGGCCGGGGCCCAGGGGCCAAGGCCCGGTATTCACCCCTGGAAGAAAATGAATTTATGCAATTTTGAAAGTAATTTAGGGCCTCTCCTGAAAGCAAAAAGCACAAAGTGAACATGAATAGAAACAACAATAACAACAAAAGAATGTTTTATGCACATGTCTTTCAAAAAAGTTAAGAATCTTGATTTGTAGGCCTAACAAAGTTTGAGGTCCACCACTGTTACACACAAACTCCACATTTCCAATTTTACTGGGCACACGTTTGTCTATTTTTTAGCTGTAAACAGGCAAGAATTTTTATAATTTTAAAGATATTTAGGGGTACGTTAGTAAAAACACCACATCTTAGGTATTAGTGACTAGTGTATAGATTTAAATGAAATAAAATGCAAAAAGAACAGAAATAAATTGTCTTTTGATTATCTACCTTTTTATACTTCTATTGTCATGTCTTGTTTTTTATTACTCCATGTGTATAAAAAAAAAAAGTTTTAAAAAGTCCAAACAAGCCCCCTCCTCTTCTTCACTTTCATGCCAGTCTGAAAGATCGTATGCATGCACACTACTGACACTAATTGTCTAATGTCAGTACCAATCTCTTCCTCCGACTCCAAGTCCATTTCTCTCACTTTAATGTCTGATAAATGGAAGCCTGTAAACTCCCCTTCATCAGTCGAAGAATCCAAACCATCCATTTTAGACACACACACAAGAAAATTTGAAAAAAAAAAAAATCGAGAAAACGAACGCATCACAGAGAAAACTTGTGGAAATGCAGTCGAATGTTTTCACAACAGAATAAACTGGAAGTCAATTGCCGGAAGTCTCACAATCTTTCAAACAACGCGAGAATATAACCACATGGTTGATACGGACGCTTTTGGACGTTTTGCCTTTTTAGACCTTCGGCTGCTTTTGGCCGCTATGCCCAGTAAAGGTTAGCCCCTCAGCTTCTCACACTCGGAACTCAATTTTTTTTTCTCGGAAATGCAAATGCCTTCCGCGGAAATCCGCGGATTCGCGGAAAATTCTCCACCCTGCTTGATGTAGTGGAGTGTCAAGAGATCTAACAAGCATAGGTTGTGTGTAGGCCTTATGTCCTCAACAGCTTCTGACACTCACATTGGAGTCAGCGTCTCTTTCGGGCCACCTGCCTATATAACCTTAGTAACAGCCCCATAGCAGCAAAAAGATTGACTGGCCGAAGAACTAAAAAGTGAGAAAAACGATGTGGAGGACGAAAGGAAGACAAAAAGGTCGTCTCCCTTCATCTATCTCACCAAAAGTTTTGTTATCGTTCCTCTTAATCCCAGGAGTACAGCATCCAATAAGGATTATATCCAAGATGCTACCATTGCACACTCCAGTCTCATCTCTTGAAGCCAGACAACTACCACCTGTGTTCTACATAAATCTTTTTGTCTCACCAGTAGTAGTTTGTTTGTTGTTTAAAAAAAACTATGTGTAGTAACAACTTACTATTCCAACTTGAGGGCTGAACTCCTCCATCTCCTCTCCGGTGACCAGCCACTCATCACCAGCGTGCCTGGAATTAAACCCAAAATATAACAACAACACAACCATCACACACGGCGGAAAGAATATTTGTGGTCATTAAATCAAAACTCTTGTGTCGACCATTCAAAGGGTTCATCCGCTAATAACACCAAAATATATCAACAACACAACCATCACTACAGAAGGCAGATGGAATATTTGCGAACACTGAATCAAAACTTTGTGTCGACCATTCAAAGGGGTTCGTCTGCTAACAGGCACTGAGTGGCTCATCTCCTTTAGAATCTCTACTATGCAGACACACACACACAAACACACAAATATAGGAGTTACTAGCGTTGACTCCACACTATCAGCTTGTGTTCGAGGGCTATTTTGATGCGACTAGTTCTCTGCCTGTAGCTGTCGGCTGACGCTTAAGGACTATATGGAAGGGAGCTCTCAAAACATAGTGAATGAATCAACACACTGACTGTGGCTGCTCAACCCAACAAGAAGAAGAAGGTGACGTTATAAAGAGACCAATGTCTTTTCCAAGCTACATACATGCTTATTAGAGGGCTTTCACCTCAATAATGTGGAAATTAACGCTTTTATAATCTTAGTATCTAGTGTATTAGTTTGTTTAGTTTTTTTAATAACCCAAGACTCACTTTAAGTATGAAATTAAATGACTATGCAATCAGAAAAGACAGTGAGACTCAGACAGGTCTTGTTTCTGTTAAAATATTTACAAAATGGGTATGCAATCTAACTGGCTTTATTTACTATACAAAGCATTACAATACAATGCAAATTCAGGAACATTTGGAGGCAAGTAAGACCATTACTATCTGATCTTTTGATCAGTCTCCCTGTCTTCTCTTACTTTGAATTAGCTATGCCTTGAACTAGCTCTACCTTGGTCTGTGATTGTTGCCTGTACTTGTACAAGTTTTGGGCGAGCGGCACTGTAGTCCCAAGTGGTGCAGTACAAGTCTGAGCGAGGTATACAGTATACAGAGCTGTCGGAAAAAAAGGCTTATCCTGGCCTTAAAGCTGTCCCACGTGACGTATAAATATATATTTTAGGCTTTCGCTGAAAAAGCAACCCAAATTTCACCTGCATGGCTAACAAATAAAAACCCTACCTCCAAAACACAACCAACCCGTCCCAAAAACTCATCATCATCGTCCAACGCAGTCCATATGGCCATATTAATATTGCCAGAAATTAGATTAAGTCCATTACGTCTGTTAATATCTAAGTGATACTTGGTCTAGTCAGGGCCAAAGAACCAATCAGTCTCTTAGTCAATCAAACACTATTTTACCTGGCTTTGTTGGTCCAGTCAGTGAAGGTCTGTGTGGCTCTAAGGTAAAGGCCTTGGTCCACAGTAAGAGTCTCGGTTTTCTCCACTCCTATCACCTGACACAGCCAGAAAAAGAAATTGTAAATTGTTTGTAACTTGCCATTATTGTAGTTTGGTTAGAAATGTATACTTCGTTATTTGACTAAATTTTCCTTTCAGTTTAGTAAACTGGTGAAAAAAACTGCACACAACACAGGATTTTTTTTTTAACATTCTTTTTTTTTTCATTTTGGATAATATTGTACTTATACAGCACTTTTCCAGGTCAAGAGCAACTCAAAGCACTGGCCGACACAATATGTGGAACTCAAGCTGCTCAAGGAAACACATTTATACTCTCCAAGCATACGGCATACACTTTTTATATCACTTCAAACAAATGTAACTTGCAAAAAATATCCTCATTGTATAATTTTGTTGATTCTGTTTTTGTGAGGCAAAGATCCTCATCATCATTCAATGTTGCTTTCTTAAACTAAAGCAGCAAGCATTCCTTAGATCATTTTTTTAATATGGATGCAGAAAACAATAAAACTTAAAAAGCTTGGTGCACATTAATCAATAGTCCAGGTGGGACAAGAACAAGAACCAGGCAGAAAAATAACACAAGAGAGAAAAAAAAGGAAAAAACAATGATTTTTTAAAAAATAAAACTATTTTAATAAATGAATTAATCTGTAACATTAAAATTAAAATTATTTTAATTAAACTTTTAGTTAAATTTTGTCTTGGTGGTCTAAAATTACAATGTTGTGAACAGACATTAAAAAAAGTACTGATTTAAATGGAGGGGATAAGGTTGGTGGAGGGGGTGGGGGTGGAGGTGATTTACAAAAATCTGTGCATGCTTACTTCCTCCCAAACACCAGGCAGGTAGGCACCAGGTTTTTTTACCAGCCATTCCTCTCCTGTCACACGTTTCCTGTACAAGGCCAAAAAACACTTTATTAATGCAGGAATTAAATGAATAAACCTTCCCTGCACGTTCTTTTTTTCTATACTTTAAAAAAAATCCATGTTATCATATTTGCGTAACGCTTTTCCATCTCGATGGCTGCTCAAGGCGCTGGCCTATTCAAGATCTAACTCAAGCTGCCCCTGGATACCACTTGCAGCCTTAGGCATCGTCTGACTTCCCAGACAACTGAGCTGGGGATTAGGGGAAAAAAGGGACCAAGTCCTTGCTGGATACGGTAAGTTCATGTATCTGGCATTCATCCCTCTTGGGTGTGGGCATCAGGATCTTTAATGTCTGTGCAATGGAATGCATCAGCGCACAGACTAGACCTCAGTTTATACTCTCATCCCAAGGGGTAATTGCAGCTGAATACGCCATGGATGCTGAAGTACTGGTTCCTTCATCAAAATTAAAGCAAGTAAAAATGTATTAGCGCACACTTAACTAAGGACAGCAGCTGAACTGCTAAAATTCTGTGCAGACTAGTCAGGTTGGGCCGAATCAACTTCATTTTATGGCGTGTGGCAAAAAAGCACCAACAATTACAATAAAACTAGCATGCATGAGAATGGAATGTCAAATTCTTGATAAGCAAATCTACTATCGTTTTGTTTTCTTAAAACTCTTATTATGTATTCTAACATTGTAATAGCAAAATAAAACTAATTACTTACTTGCCCTGGCGGTCACGTGTGTCCTGAATGGCTCGCAGTCTCAACACTTCTCCCGTCTTGATGATCGTAGGCTTCACCAAGTCTTCAACTTCCTGAACAAGAAAGAATACAATGAATTTCAAAACCATTGTTAATCGCCAATCACCAATTTCCTTGAGGGGAAAGGTGAGAGGAGGGAGAGGGAGAAAGAGCACAGTAAATGTTATTCTATGTCCAATGAGTGACATCTGGATAGGAGAGAGAATCCTGTCAAAGTTTTACTTTAAAAGAAACTGTGGAGTGTCAACAAAAGCAAAGGGACATAACTACAGCTAGCTCAGTCAACCAATTTGGAGCGATTTATGTGGACGAAACACATTCTTTTCAATTTGACCCTACTGTAGTCGAATATAACACAGTTAGAAAGATCATTTGCGTGTGTGTGTGTGTGTGGATGCAGTGATAATTGGCTGCCACTCTGATCAGCATGAGCACCGCATTCAGTGTGACAATGAACAAGGTCATATCCGGGATAACAATGAAAACAATGACTGTTACTCACATAAAACCACAACAAAACTAACCACCACCACCACCACCAAGATCCACACTATCAATTTCATTTTGGCATCCCTGTGGCTGTATGCAGACACACAAAATTGTGTGCACACTTAACAATACAGAATATTCCATTATGTGACATTACACAAAGGAATTTGATCTGATTTTGATAGTAAACATGCACACCACAGGCACTAAATCCATTCCTCATTCCTTTCATACATGCACCACGCCATTATAAAATGTGTGGCCTGTGGTTAAAAACTTGCAGTGATGTGCTATAAAACCTAACGACTCTCGCGTGCATACATAATCAGCATCAATATTGACAAGCACAAGGGTCTGAACATTGCAACAACAGCAACTTCTGAAAACGTACCACATCAGCGCTCGGGATGTAAGTCCTAGGTCCCTCAACATGCCAGCTGAAGCCAGCAGGAATGGTTTTGCCATCCTCCCCTTTGCAGTCGTTGAGTGCTCGCAGGCGTAGCGCATTGTTGGCTGGTATGATGGGCATTCGTTGCAGCGCTGCTGCATAGTTGACGTCACCGCCGATGCCAAATTTGGGGCAAAGGGCAAGCTGTTCTCCTGGGTACAGAGCAACTGGTTCCTGAAAGAATAAAAAAAAAAGTAATAACACGTATAATAGCTACTTCATTCAGCATGTCTGAACTACTGAAAATTTTAATATAAAATAACAAATAAACAGACTGACAGACACACATATAAATAAATAACAACAACAACAACAACAATAACAACAACAATAATAATAATAATAATAATAATAATAATAACAGATGCTATACACGCACTTTTAGCTCAACGCGCAGCCATTTGTACCCACATACATGCTCACAAAGACACACGTATCACACACTCTCAACCATACAACAAACACATATCTAACACTCAAACATGTGGATTAAAGGCAGGGATATAATAATAGAAAGAAAGAATGAAAGAAAGAAGCGTAACTAAGACATTCTTCAATTCAAACTCTAGCTTCAAGTTAAAACCATAACTTCAGAACTGAAGCAAAACAAACAGAAAGTTACCACAAGATCAATACATGCCATAGCAGCCAAACAAACATTACACACTACAAAGAAAGCTATAACTTACGCCATGAAACTTGATCTCTGCCTGCCCCAGTGCCAAATCGCATTTCACCCCTTCCTCATACTCTCTGAAAATTGAGAGAAATACATCTTGAAATATATATCTTCTGGAAAGAAAAGTAAAATACTACTACTAATAATAATAATAAAAAGCTTTGGTAACATGTGATTTCCCATAAAGCCTGGGTTCACAGTGCATGCAGCAACCTGAAATACCAAAACTGTGATTAACAGGATATATGTACTATTCAAACTTGCATTAAAACTCATTACCACGAACTAGGATGAAAAAGACAAACTCCATGATAACCGAAAAAAAATCTTTTAATGACAAACCAGTTTTTTTGTCTTAGATATAAAATTTAAAATGGTAAAGGTGTTTTCATAACCTCTTGGTTGTTGTGGTGAGAGGAGTTTGGGGCCTCACTTCTTTCTAGGACAGCTTAGTGAGGGAGGTGCCTTCTTCCTCTCCCTCGCTGCTTTACCTTCCATGGATAGTTATAAACAGGTCCAGGTACCCATTTGCAGCTGGGTGGACTAGCTAGGATCTACTATGCACTTGTTTCATTCTTTGTTGTGTTGACAGTTGTCATTCAGTTATGGTCACCCATCCAAGTATTAACTGTGCTTGATGTAACTTAACATTATATATATATATATGTGTGGGGGGTGAATACAAAATAATGCAACTAAAAAGTTTGCAAACAAATAGAAAACGCTTGTCTCCCTGTGAACTGTCAACCTGCAACAATTACATACACACACAAAATTGGTTGACTACAAACTGCTGCTGCTGATGATGATGATGAGGATGATTTTGACTATTTACTCACACACAAAACTTCACATTGGCAGCAAGCCCAGGGCAAAAGAAAAAAATGAAATTAAAAAACTAAAAAATACTATCACAATTATTTACCCCAGGACCAAATATTTACCCACAGGACCAAATACTAAGCTTACCTGATAGGATTAAGAATCTTGCAGAAATGTCCAGGTGGAATACAGATCATGGGCGCAGGGCCCAGCACAATCTGTTCATGGGTTCGAAGGTGAAAGGTCACAGGTCCCAGCACCAAGCGCGTGATGTTGCTATTCTGAAAGTGAAAGTACAACACCCATTATATTATAAACACAAATATAAAATAAATTAATTATATATTTATTTAGTTTAATCAGTTGTTTATAGCGCTTTTCCAGCTCCAAAGCTGTTCAAGGCGCTGGCTGATACCGGATCAAAACCCAACCATCCGAGATGCCCACTTGCTGCCTGCCCAAATAACCGAGGACATTTCCAACATATAACCTCTATAAGTAGTAGTAGTAGTAGCAGTAGTAGTAGTAGTAGTAGAATATAATAACAATAGAATATATAAAAAGGAACAGAAGTACTTGAATGTGTGTGTGATGGGTAAAGGGGGTGGTGGTGATAAAAGCAGGCAATTTACTACTACTACTACTACTACTACTAATTTAGGCCTAATTAGTTGATTGCACAAAGAGACAAACTAACAAATGTACATATATAAATAAAATATAATAATTAAAAATGATGATAAAAAGATTTCAAAATGGAAACTGCGATTGTGTCCAGGAAAGACAAGAAAATCTTTACCTTCACTTTCCACAAAATGAACAGACAAGTTTCAAGTCCTAATAAATGAAAATAATTATTTTTATACATTGCTATAAATCAATTATGTGTACAATATAATATTGCATTGAAAAATACCTTTTACCTGAGTTTGTTTACATTTGTTAAAGAACTCATACGCATATTAAACAAAACCCAAAAAATTATATTGTTCAATCGGGATCAGCAACTTCGGGTTAACCTTACGTCCACTTACTAAGTTGCTATTTTTAGCCGGCATGTTCTCCGCATTGACGTCAATCGAAACTAAAATTCGAGGTTTTATCTCAACTTTAATTTAACAGAATAGTATAGTTAACAAAATTAATGCACATTGAAATATATTATTCAAATGTCAAGTAGTAACACAAATTCAAAATTTTGCAGCAACATAAATATTTCAATTTGAACACGACGAAGTAAACAAGACTTAAGAACTGTCTTAAGGAAGTGATTAGTGAGCGAATTACATGCATGAAACTGAGGGGTAAACTTACCTTGTTTAAGACATGGATGAACTGCTGAGGCAAGATTCCTACTAAAGTGGAATCTTTCGACATTGTATAAAATTGTCGGGCTGTACGTCTATGGAAACGTTGCCAAGGAGTAAAAGAAATCGTCTGCTTCTCGTCCAAACCAGACTCGAGTCGATACAAGGGAAGTAACGCTGAAAGCGAAACTGACATTGGATCCCGACAGTTCGCTGATTCGCATAGTCAAACGTGGTCAACCTTGATCAGAGCTCTAGTTTTATAGGAACACACTCCTCCACTCCCCTCCCCTATTATTATTATTATTATTATTATTATTATTATTATTATTATTATTTATTATTATTATTATTATTATTATTATTATTATTATTATTATTATTTATTATTATTATTATTATTATTATTATTATTATTATTTATTATTATTATTGAGTATTTGTATAGCGCACATATTTCGCCGTACTTGGCGACTCAAGGCGCAGGCCGATACAGGATCTAACACAAGCCGCCCGAGGCGGCAACTTGCAGCCTTTGGGCGCATCGTAATAACGCTCCAGACAACTTAGCATAATCTTGGGCAGCCAGGGATGGGGGAGAAGGACCTAGGTGCATGCTGGGTGTGTTCTTGTCACCGGCACTCACCCGTCTAGGACATGAGCGTCAGGATCTTTAAAGTCCGTTATGATGGAATGTATACGACGCAGACTAGACCTCGGTTTATACTCTCATCCGAAGGAGTAGGAAACAGTAGTAAAGTGTCTTTCCCAAGGACACAACCCAATTCCCCGGCCTGGGCTCGAACCCGGGACCTTCAGACCCGCAAGCCAAAGCTCTTACCAATGTCCGTATTCAATTACCTAATAATTACTTTATCCTATCCTATCCTGTCCCAAAACCCGAAGGTCGTAGGGGCACCACAGATGATCGCTTAACCAGCATACTCCATCTTTCTCTGTCCTCAGCAGCCCTCATGGCTTCGCTCAGTGTCAAACCAGTCCATTCTCGAATGTTGTCCTCCCACCTCTTTTTCGGTCTCCCCCTTCTTCTACCTCCTTGCACTGTGCCTTGCAGAATGGTCTTTGCAAGGCCTGATGATCTGGTGACGTGGCCATACCATCGGAGTTTCCGTTTCTTCACCACTGTGAGCAGGTCATCGTGTTGTCCAATGGCTTGTCGGACAACACGATGGACAACAACACGATGATAATTACTTTAAAGTTTCATTTTTGTCTCCCTCCCTCCTCCCTCCCTCTTCACCATCCCGATGCCGTTTATCTAGACTATCCATTTTCTAATTAGGTTTTGTTTACATTTTGTTGGAATTGTTCCCTCCTGTCCCTATTCAACTTATATACCTAATAATTACTTTAAAGTTTCATTTTTGCCCCCCTCCCCCTCCCTCTTTACCCTCCCGCTTGATTTGTATCCCGCTGCCATTCTCTCCTCTTTTGTCTCTGTCTGATCCGTAAGTGTATACACGGCTGTACATATTTATACTGTTTTTCCTCTTGAGCCTAACCGGGCATATAAATAGCTGTGAATAGGTTTTTTGCTATTCTATTTCTGTCTTTTCTGTCATTTGTGTACATAGTTGTAAATAGTCTATTTCTGTCTTTTTTTTATAATTTGTGTACATAGTTGTAAATAGTTGTACCCTTACTGTTCTGTCTTTTGGTGTATTGTAGCAAAAGCAATGTTTTATCGAGTGCATGTATTTATATGTAACTAGTGGTTTTTGTACCCTGGCAAGCCAGGGTACACAGGTTGCTGTTTAAAATGTAGACAGAGACAACTGTTGTCTGCGAGTTTCATTTGGACGATGATACCTCCCCATATCCCCCTTGATACCTCACCATACCCCCCCCCCCTCCTGATATCTCCCCGTCCCCCCCCATGATGACTCACCATACCCCCTTGATACCTCCCCGAACCCACTTGATACCTCCCCATACCCCCTTGATACCTTCCGTACCCCCCTTGTAACCTACCTGTACCCTCCTTGATACTTCCCCGTTGATCGTTTCGCAGGTATGGATGAAAGGAATCGACCATCACCATACCCCCTTATATATACCCCTATCCCCGTTATGCCTACCCATGCCCCTTTAAACCTACCCGTAACCCCCTTTTACCTACACGTACCACCCCATCCCGATCCTTGGTAATAATAATAATAATTATAATAATAATAATAATAATAATAATAATAATAATAGTAATATTGAATATAGAAAAATACAAATAGAAATCATAAAAAACACCAGGGTTTTAAAATAAAATTTGATATAAGATATTATAATTATAATAATAATAATAATAATAATAATTATTATTATTATTATTATTAGTTTAATAATAATAATAATAATAATAATAATAATAATAATAATAATAATAATAATAATAAATAAGTTAAAAGCAAAAAGCCTAAATTAAAAAGCAAAATATCCATATTGTAGTGTTAAAAAAATAACATAAAAAAAAAAAATGTCCACCGGAGATTTGAACTCGGGTCCCATGCACAGCAGGAGAATGTCATACCAAGTAAACTACCAAGCCTTCATATCAAGACCATCAATTTTTTGGTCTATATGAGAAAACATGCTGAAACCTCGATTCGATTTTTAATTAATCAAATTTAATTAGTTAAACACAAAATTTTTTAAGATTGGTGACATGAGTGCAAAAGTGTTTTGAATGGAAAGAAAACAAAATTTGCGGTATTACGGAACGGCAAGTTCTTGACACGGGTTGAATCGAAACCGCGCGCGGAATGAGGCTATTGCAGTTTGTGGACATTTTGTTTATTTATTTATCTCAGAAACGGTTAAACGTTCGGTAAGGAAATGTCGGCTATAACGATTTCGCAGGTTTTGAGCGCACAACAGGCCGAAACCCAGCGCCCAGCACCTGCCCAGATCAGCGTCCATACCGGACAAACTTTACAGTAGAAGCGAAGAAGGACTTCCGGCTTATAGATGATTATGTAAAGCGTGGTGAGTCTGGTCATAGGCTGGAGTACCCGCTATATAAAAATCCGTTATTATTATTATTATTATTATTATTATTATTATTATTATTATTATTATTAGATTAAAGTCCCCGGACACATAGCGTATAACGTTTCCCTCATTCCTAATAGTAGGTAGATTAAAGTCCCCGGACACACTTGGCATATAGGGTACTAAATAGTCTAAAATCGTCTAAAATACGTCGGTTTAAATACACAAGCTAGGTCAGTCAAGTCTAATATGTTTATTTTACCAGAAAAGTTGGACATCGCGGGCCTTATCCTCCTTAAAATAATTAAGACTACAGTCACAAGCGCCTGTTTGGAAAGTGGAGAGAGGAGCGGGGAGGGGAGGTTGAATAATGAGCCATAACTGTGAAGGCCTATTGTTTCCAGTATATTTAGAAACTTACGCCCCTTGTTTCAAGAACGGCTACTCCCATTTTGTCACCAATGACTCGGTTTCCTGATTTAGAAACACGAGGAAATAGTAGGAAGTACTGCTTCAAGAAGATATACACCTTTGGAACTCCTAATTGGGCGAACGAAGAAAGGTCAGACCTGAACCAGCTGTGTTTGTGGTAGTGAGAAGTCGACACCATTGTGCTGTAACGAGGACAATATTTTATTATCCTCTGTTTTACGAGAATCGCGATGTAGAACACATCTGAGTGATAGAGTTAAATTCGTAAAATTAAAACAAAAAGCACTAGTAATAGTATACTATAGTGGAATCATAGAAGCCGAAACTATAATTTAAGGTTAAACACTGACTGAACTTTTTCTTAAAAATTATTGTGAAGAAACCAATTTCTCTTTACCAGAAGCCAGTGCTTACAATTTTGATAATGTAATTAATCCATTCGATCATCTCTCTCTTTCTCTCTCTCTCTCTCTCTCTCTCTCTCTCTCTCTCTCTCTCTCTCTCTCTCTCTCTCTGTCCCTCTCTGTATGGGTTTTTATGTGCATATAATTATTAAATTATTATTAGTGAATAATTAATAAGACTATTGCTGAGTCTGTATGTTTATTTCATGCGATCTAGTTATTAATCTTTTATTAAATCCTTTCCTCAGATGGGAGATCTTGCAGAACAGCTGAAGGCAGTAAAGCTGAAGAAATCCAAGGAACCAATGAATGATTTTTCATCACCAAAGACTTCAGGATTCACATCCCAAAAAGAGGTCATTTTAATGTTGCATGATGCATCTGTATGGGGAGGAAGGTGGGTTGAGGTAGGGAGTATGCAAGGTTGGTGCTGGTGTTTTTACGTAGATGGGTAAGTGTGTGTTGGTGGTATGTGTATGTGGTGTGCTGGTGAGAGTGAACATATGAGAGAGAGAGAGAGAGAGAGAGAAAGAGAAAGAGAGAGAGAGTACATTTTATGAAGACAATAAATAATTATTGGGTATTTTTGGGTATTGAGATGTATCTGTAGAAGTAAAGGTGCGCATGATTTTACTGTTCATGAAAACGTTATTTTATTGCTCTGTGATAATGTGATATATGCAAAGTTGTATGTTATATTAGTTTTGTCTGTATTATTGCCCTTGTGTGTGGAATCGTCACGCCACGCACTACATTTCCTAATTGTAATTTATGAGAACAATAAATATATCGTGAATCTTGAATCTTAAAAAAGTTTTCTGATTCTGATTCTATGTGTATGCAGTATATTCATATTCACAAGCATACGGGTATTCATGTGTATGCTGATGCTGATGTTAATAGTAAACACTTTGTACTATAATGCGTTTTTGCTTGCTGTGGTAGCATGCTCGGTGCGCTCAGAACAATAATGACAGAAAAATAAGAAGAAGATGAAACAAGGTCGTGGCCAATAATATATTGTCATGGAATATGTGTATGCATGCACTTTACCACCACACTTGTTCATCAAAGTTTTCAGTTAAATTTTCTTTTACATTTTTATAATTGAAATATAACTTTTTACATCATTTCATATAACATCATATAATGACATATCATATAATTAATCACGTCGCTTCGTATTAATTATATTATGTTATGTTACCACAGATAACCGCCTACCAGGAGAAGGTGCTGGAGGTCAATACAGAATGCTGGCTGGATATTCTCCGGTCAGAGACATTTCCGACAGAGTACTGTCCCTTGCTGCTTGAGGAGGCGGAGATGATGATGAGTGTGTTTGAACGGCTGTACAAAAACCTGGAAGCTCCTGCCATCGCCAGGTTAGACTGGAGAGAGAAGATCAGCACGGAAGAGGCTAAGATGGTTCACAACATGGAGGAACGTCTGCAAGCAGTGATGGACAAGTGCCTGAAAAACTGCTGTGATTATGTGTTTGTCAAAACCTCCAGTCGCAGCCCTAAAGATGCGCCCATGGCTCAAAGTCGTTTTAAGGAAATGTACCGGGAGTTTCTTCAAGCTGAACCAGAAGAAGCCAGAAAACAAGAGAATACTCAGATCACGTGCCTGTTGCGGGCAGCGTTTTTCGCCCTGCGAGTCAGCAAAGCGAGTGAGGTGCTAGATATGGTTTTCCGCAGCGAGCGCATCTACCAAGACTTGCTGCTAGCGCTGGAATTCAAGGACAAATTCCTTGAGAACTTTGTCGTACGTCAGTTTGTGGACATCGACGTGGACATGGAATTTCGTGGGTTTGTCTATGGTGGGGAACTCACGGCGCTGTCGCAGTATAACTACCTCATCTACTCTCCCAGACTGTGCCAAAAGAAGGATGAAATTGTGGAGAAGATCCAAACTTTCTACCAGCAAACTGTCAGACCTAAACTACAAGCCGCCAGCTTCCATCCAGACTTCATCATCGACTTTGCTATCGCCAGTAAAGGTCAGTACAAATTTAGTGTTGTTTTTTAAATAATAGTAATAATAATAATAATAATAATAATAATAATAATAATAATAATAATAATAATTAGTAGTAGTAGTAGTAGTAGTAGTAGTAGTAGTAGTAGTAGTAGTAGTAGTAGTAGTAGTAGTAGTAGTAGTAGTAGTATTATTAGTATTATTATAATGTAGTAATAATAATAATAGTCATAAGACGAAGAAGAAGAATATTAATACTCCTTCGGATGAGAGTATAAACCGAGGTCTAGTCTGTGTCGCATACATTCCATCATAACGGACTTTAAAGATCCTGACGCTCATGTCCTAGACGGGTGAGTGCCGGTAACAAGAACACACCCAGCATGCACTTGATCCTTCTCCCCCATCCCTGGCTGCCCAGGATTGTGCTCAGTTGTCCAGGCGTCAAACCATGCGCCCAAAGGCTGCGGGTGGGCGTCTCGGGCAGCTTGAGTTAGATCCTGTATCGGTCAGCGCCTTGAGCAGCTCTTGAGCTGGAAAAGCACTATATAAGAACGATCAAATAAATAATAATATTATTAATAAAATGCCTTGGTATAGAGTGATGCCCCACAGGTTGAGCTCAAAGCACTCTGCCGACACCGGCAAGCTAAAGAAAATTAATAAAAAGTAACAGATGTGATATGTACAAAATATTGTTTTTGAGTTTTCAAACCCTTCCACACACCTTAACCCCATCTTTGTACCTAAAATAAAGAAAAGAAAAGAAATACTATTAAATAATATAAGTAATAGAAAAATAATAAGGTAATATCAGAAGATAAAGAAGATAAGATGAAAAAAAAAATACAGTAAATCATCATCATCATCATCATCATCATCATCATCATCATAACGTATTATAGTAACAGTTATTATAAAAGAGGCAGTAATAATAATAATAATAATAAAGTTATAATGTGCACATCTCTAGCTGTTAGGTTTTATGAATGATGAATATTTTACAGCAGGATTAATTACTTGTTCTAGACGAGCGACTGTGGGTGATTGAGATCAACCCTTTCCTGGTCACTACTGACGCCGCACTTTTCAGCTGGGAAACGGAACGCTCTCTGCTGGAAGGTCAAGGACTTGAGGAAGGTCATGGTCAAGGACTGGTGGAAGGTCACGGACAGGTTAAAATCCAAGGTCATGGACTACATTTTCGTGTCACTCTCAAGCCACGACCAGGTGCCAGAACCATGCTGCCCCAAAGCATTAAATCTCTCTTGACCGACAGTGGATGAGACAGACCGGATTTTTTTATTCTGGACCAAAATTAATGGGAAGACAAGACTTAGCACTAGATCTAATTATTCCAAAGTGAATTTATAATGCGTTTACTTGACAATAAAGATTGTGTATCCTTGTATTAGTGTATACATCTGAACTTGACTTTCCTTTTGGCTCTTCTTTTCCTTATTGAGCTCACGATCTGCGTTCTGTGGTATTACATTTATAATGTTTCATTTGCCTCTAGTGATCTGAGACACTGTAATTTTTATTTTCTGTTTATTGGCGCCTTATCAGGTATCCTGTGCATATAACCAAGCTTTGGAAGCATGCTCAGTGCAACGTTGTGCTTTGAACCCCAAAAGGTATCATTTTAAATGTGGTGTCTCTCAGATATATATATATTTATTATATATATATTATATACAGGGTGTTCCAAAATTCTTGGGCACATTTGAAGTCCCCATATCTCAATTACTATGAATGGTAGTAAGATAAAAGTTGTGCCATTTTAAAGCTAATTACATTAAGTTTTTTGTAAAGCTGTTGATTATTTTATTTCTTTTCAGACCCATTAATGGCGTTCACTCAAACAGGAAATGCTGGGACGCGTTTGGCAAGAATTTGACTATCGGCTTGATGTGTGTCGTGTGACCAATGGTGCTCACATTGAACATCTTTGAACATTCCATGTAAAAATTGAGATTACAAGCTTTCTGAATTTACCAGATGCGTTTTTATATCCTTAATAGTTTCGGAAATATTCAATGTCAAAATGTGCCCAAGACTTTTGGAACACCCTGTATATATAATAAATTACTTAATTAACTAATTATAGGTGTATATATATACAGAGAGAGAGAGAGAGAGAGAGAGAGAGAGAGAGAGAGAGAGAGAGAGAGAGAGAGAGAATTAGTTATAATTAGTAATTAGTGTGTTAGATGTATTCGTTTAGCCTGCACTCACCCATCTAGGTCATGAGCGTCAGTTTCTTTAAAGTCTTTAAAAATACTGGGGTTTTTTTAACCTGGATTTCGAAAAATTGAGGTGAATACTCTGCGTCTCCAGCGCCTCCTCACATTCAAATACAGGCGCCTGTGGGGATGTTCTATCTACCGCTTTGCTATCGAGGATACCTTTGTGGCAATAACATCATCAAACCATAACAAGGACAGGTGGTAGGCTTGGACTAACCAAAGGCTATGGTACCAGAGATTTTATAAGGAATCGTATCTCTGATGGTCCAGCGCAGGAAAGTGTCAGTCGTGACGTAAACCTGGCAGGAAAGGCGGAAGTGACGTGATATACACGAAAGGCGTCATTAATTACGACATTATATCTGAATGGTGAATCGAATGTCTTAGGCAAATTGTGTGGTTTTTTCCCCATTGCGTTCTGACCATCATGTGCAGTTTGGTAAGTCTGGACGTCACACACACAGTGTTTAGGTGACTTTAAAACCTACTCATCATTTTCCAAGGAAGTCCATGGGATTCCTTCTAATTAGTCTTTGCTCCATACCGTCAAGGGATTTGACCCTCTTTTTTTTATGAACAAACTCCTGCAGCTGAAGTTTATTCAAGTAGACTACGGTACAACTGAAACTATTATCATGATGACAGTAATGAACAAGGTGATGATGATGATGATGATGATGATGATGATGATGATGATGATGATGATGATGATGGTGGTTATGATGATGATGATGATGATGATGATGATGATGATGATGATGATGATGATGATTGGGTAGTGATAATGATGATGATGATGAGGACGAGGAGGCGGAGGGAAACAATGATGCCGATTATAACGATGACAATGATGGCAGAAATGCTGGGATTGTATTTTCAGGGTTCTACAATCCGCTATTGTTGCGTTGGGCCGGCGCCTTTCGACGACATTGGGGACATTCCTTATCACGAGGGCAGCGCCAGCTTCCATAGAGATTCGGGACCCCGCATGTCACCTAACGGTGTGGTACGACCAAGTGCATGGGCCGGGCCGGCAGGCGCTTTGGGTTCCCAGACGTCTCCTCGCACGTGCAGCACGGCCAGCAGCGGAAACACCACTGCCAGGAGCAGCGACATCGACCCACTGACCTTAGCCAGACGCCACTCGCTGCAAGCCAACGCACTACACGAGCAGAGTCATCTGATGAGGAGCCAGCCTGCTGTTGGGTTAGGATCCTCCAATGCCTCCTCTTCTGTCCTCAATGCTAATGACACGACCAGCAGTTCTATGGAAATAACGCGAGAAGAGGTGTCGAGGAATGAACGAGAACTGGCCTGCAAGAGTCGCCAGCACAAAGATAGCAAACAGTTCTTCTGCAGCAGTCACTCTGACGGCCAGGATTTCAACTACCCGTATCGCCACATCGTCGTGCACCCGGCCCTCGGCAAGGAGGCGGACAACAACCGTATCCAAGGTAGTCCCAGGTCCAACAACGACGGCAACAATGGTGACGTGTCCCACTGCGGCACTGGAGACAATTACTGCGACTGCGATAGAAGAACGCCAGACTACTGCATGCTCAACAACCGGCGCAGTCCACAAATGCAGTTAGGAGCAGACGGTGTGCCAATGCTTACCAACAACGTCAGGTTTGACGCTGAAATCGACCACACTGGCAAGCATCTTGCCGGGAGTTGGGAGGAGCAGGATCACGACACTTTCTTGTTCGCGACATATCGGGGCTACGGCAAGAACTGCAACGCGAACTCCACCACCAAGAACAACGCCAGCAACCACGACGATTGCGCCATACCCAACCAATGCCAGACGTCCTGGAGGTCTTCCGTCACTCCTACCAACAACCTGGCTCCAACAGGCAAGGACAAGAACCAGCACAACGCCAAACGAGGCCTGAATGTGGATCATAACGTCCTTTTGGTGGAACCTAAAGCGCGGCACAAAGACAACAATGCCGCAGTTGAGGACGGCAAGAAGCCTCACAACAACCCTGGCAGCTTCCTGACGGCCTGTGTCCATCCTGCCATGGGTTGCCTGAAAACGTCTGGTCAAGACTGCCGGCATTTCGATTCCTTGGATGCCGGCGTAGGCGATGTGCGCGTTCGAAGCTGCTTGTCGCCATTTGGGCCACCTAAAACTGCCTGGCAGGACGACGATCCATCATCTCCCGTCTGATTATACCTCGTCAACCGATTTGGTCGACCATCCGAAAATAATGTATAGGCATGGCGCGAAATATCCCAAATGGAACGGCATCGTTGCAATTTTTAATGACACTCGGACAGTAATTGTGCTGCGTGTTAAAAACAATTGACGCCGTGGGCAGATGCATGAAATGCACTGCTACCGTTTGCATCGAGTAGCCTAGCTCTGTCCGTCTAATTTCTAATTCCCCTTTGGAGAGAATGCTATATCCTTGGATTCACTATCTGTTTTCCATTGTTATAATAGCGTCTGCCCTGGAGATGTATACAAGATTCTTTCACATGCCCTTTACCATGTCAGAAAATCCGACCTTGCTTCTTGACAGTTTGACGGGCCCATTTAACAGGTGCCACTTTCTCGTGTCCCCTGCCCTTGCCGAACTGAGGAAGAGAAATCGATGAAAGCAATGTTGCTGTTCACTCAGATAATAGGCGGTATCGTAGTTCAGAGTTTCCGAACCTGACCCGTAACGTAGAGCACAAGGCTATCTGTATGCTGTCTACTGTTCACATAACTCCTATTTGAAAGAGGGATAGCTAATGCTACTCCAAAAAGGGATAACTGTAAAGTCTTTAAGCATATTCGAAAAAGGGATAGCTATTAAGCCTATGTTGCCATTCGAAAGAAGGATGACTAAGGAACACAAAAGAGTCTGTTTACCTTAACATAGGGGGAAAAATAGGGTCGGTAAGTGGGCTTTTTTTTTTCTTTTCCATTTTTATAATCGAAACGGAAGTTTAACATGAGTGACGACCCTTTACTTCTTCTTGCTTTGAGCTTACCTCCCTTCTGTTCAATGGCTGGCGCAAACAGTTCTATTTGGGTGCGATTTTGGGGCATTTTTATTTTATTTTTTTTCACACGATCCACTACCCCTCCCCCCCCCCCCCCCAAAAAAAAAAAAAAAAAAGTATAGGGTCGGGCCAAAAAATTATGGTCGGTCGGGATACCGTAAACAGACTTTTTTTGTGGTTTAAGCCTATGCTGCTATTTGAAAACATATAAAGAATAAATTCAAATATGTATCAAAATGTATATGAATGATTCTTGTAGCTAGATCAGTACACGTAAAATTGGAATTGAGGTAAAAACACGTGCATCACATGGAAAATTATTCTCACAGCCCAAATATACCGTTTTACAGTTAAAGAGACGTAACAAACTAATTAGGATTTATTAGTCTTGCTCCCAATTGTACTCTCCCTTTAGTAGTTGGGTTACTTATAACGGAAACAACCGATCTTCCAATGACGTGATCCGCAGGCAACCATACAAACGAATCGCGTTTCCTATAACCTGCATCTCTGGCAATAAGTTGAAAGATTCGGCTATTGTGTATGGCGGTGATCGTCTGGACTCACCCTGACAATCAGAGATCAGAGGAGGAGTTATGTCATTCATGAAGCTTCACAGAGTTATTTTCTGTGTTCATATCTTTGTCCCCACGTCAGTAGTGCAGAACATCATTATATTCCGTCTTTGGCTACATAATTTATTTGAAAGAATGGATAGAAAACTCTCAGCGTTTGACAATTTAATAAAGCTTCCCCCCACCTTCCCTAAAAAAAAGAAAAGTCAAACTGTGGGTGTATTTCAGTGAGGTGTATGTGGATGAGCTGTGTGTGTGAAGGGGGTGGAGAGGGAGAGGTTGCGTGGCTGTGGGCAGGTGTGAAAAAAGTAATTCAACAGTACCGCAGCAGCAGCAGCTTTGGTATTATCTAGTAATAGCTGTAACAATTATGCGTCTATGGGAGAACTACACTTTTTCCCTTTATTATTTTATTTATATTTTTTTAAAAATTATTTTATTAATTTTTTTAAAATAATCACTGTGTAAATTTACTTTAACCAGGAAACGAAAATAAAAGAAATCAAAAGATGTGGCGGAATGGGAGGCGACTGTTCACGCTTGGGAGAGATTGTCTACCTTCCATTTGTTTGTTAGTCTAGCCTTGGATGGCTCCAGGTATGCAGAATCCTTTGGTGTGGCCATTGGGTTATGCAGGACAAGGCGACACGATTATGTTCTCCCCGCCTGACCAGTCGTCTTCTGCTTTTAGTGGTGAGCAGGACTACATGGTCGGCAGGCATTTTATGCAGGTTAGTGGCAGTGACCTGCAGAGAGTGTCGTGGCACTAGTAGCCAGCAATCCGGTTTTACTATCAACACGCTTCCCCGCCTTGCAGGGCAAATATTTTGATGTCCCTCTTGCGAGGGATAAATGAAAATAAGAGTTCGGGTTGGGCCGTGTTCTCAAGGTGGTGGCCGAGAGGCGGGAGTCAAATTCTCCGCTCGGCTACGATGAAAATCTCAGTCATCTCATATATACTCACACACTGAGCGGACAGGGGAGGGGGAAGGAAGCAGAAAGAAATATTTAACTGCGTTGCATAATTTTCATGGTCTATGCTTTTATAGCTTTTTGGTATATCTAAGTATAATTAACAAAACCGAAAGGTAATATTACACTTGGCAAAGGAGGAAAGTAGAACAAATGTGTACAGGGCCGGACCCAGGGGGGGGGGGGGGGGGGGGGTACCTGGGTTCAGGAATCCCCCCCCCCCCTCCAAACTAAAATAAAAAACAAAACAAAAAACAAAGAGAATTTTTTAATGCATTGTAAAAGCATGCGGCTTGCCTGCAGTAAAGAACATGATGGGAGCACTGAGGGAACTGTCACTGTTTCTCTCAAACTCTCCAAAGAGACAAAGAAAACTTGAAGATACCATCGAAGCATCTCAGCCTGATACGACAAAGACAAAGCTTATTGATCTGTGCAGAACAAGATGGGTAGAAAAACATGACGCACTGGATGTTTATACATCTCTCTTCCTGGTTGCTCACGACTGTTTGGGACAAATGTGTGAAGACAGTGACAGGGACAGTGAGGCATTGACCAAGGCAACTGGCTTTCTCCACACCTTGAGCAGCAGTGTTTTCCTCGTTGCATTCGTTGTGGTCCGCAATTGTTTGCGTTACTTAAAACCCTTGACAGTGAAGCTGCAGAAAAGGACAAAAGATGTCGATGCCTACAGGGAAATCAAAGAGGTCAGTAACTGCATGTCTTCTATTAGAAGAGATGTTGACACAGCGTTTGTTGCCTGGTTTGGTGAAGTCAGCAAAATGGCAAGTGCTTTGACAACTGATGTTATTATTCATCGTCAAGTATCCCGACAGACTCTCCGTGACAACCAACCTGCGGCCACTCCAGAAGAATATTTCAAGATTAGCATTTCCATTCCTTTCTTGGAACACCTGTCAACCGAATTGGACTCGAGGTTCAAAAATGCTGACCTAGCAGTTGATGGTCTCTGTCTGGTGCCAAGCGCTTTAATAGACAAGATACAAGATACAAGATACAAGTTTATTGCTTTAGGTCCAGCGGAAGAGTCCGCTGGACCTAAAGCAATAAAATTGTATCTTGTATCTTGTATCTTGTCTATTAAAGCGCTTGGCACCAGACAGAGACCATCAACTGCTAGGTCAGCATTTTTGAACCTCGAGTCCAATTCACAACTATATAGGATGGTTTCATACAGGTTCCAGAAGGGGTGAAGACACTGGCAATGTTGTGGGAGTCTGACCTACCAGACAACGTTACCCTTGATGCAGAATACCAACGGTGGGTTTGCAAATGGCGAAGTGCTGCTGAGAATGCGACAGCTATCATCCCATCCACGAAATCTGAAGCACTGAAACATTGTGACAGGGAATTTTATCCCAACGTGTTCATCATGCTAAAGAACCTTTGCACCCTGCCTGTCACTACAGCCGAGTGTGAGCGTTCAAACAGTCAGTTGCGCAACCTAAAAAACTACCTGCGCTCTACAATGGGGCAACAGAGATTCAAAGGACTTGCTTTACTGAAAGTGCACAGGGATGTTGATATTGACTTCAAAGAGGCAGTGAATTGTTTTGCCAGAAGATACAATTCACAAATGGTACTAATGCCGAGAAACCTAGTGCAGCAAGACTGAAAGTGAAAGCAGGGCGGTGATGTTCATAAACTACAAGGTAAAGCTTTATACCGTTAACGATCAACCAAATGTAGTGAATAATAATAGTATACAAAACATCTAAATAAATGTTTGTGGGTGTGTGTGTATCGGTGTGCGTCAAGGATGCCCACTCTCCTCAACACTCTTCAACATCTTCCTAGAGCGCATCATGTCAGATGCTCTTGCAGATCACGAAGGCACAGTCAGCAGAGGGGGCAGAGCAATCTCCAATCTTCGTTTTGCGGATGATATTGATGGATTGGCTGGAGAGGAACAAGAACTTGAACAGCTTGTACAGAGGCTTGACACCACCTCCAGAGCTTATGGAATGGAAATAAGTGCAGAGAAGACCAAAATGATGACCAACAACACCAATGGCATCAACACGGACATCAAAGTACAAGGCCAATCCCTCAACACAGTGCACAGCTTCAAATATTTAGGAGCCATTGTGTCAGACAATGGGTCTCGACAGGAAGTCCTCTCCAGGATCGCACAAACAACTGCTGCCCTGACAAGGTTGAAGCCCATTTGGAAAGACAGAACCATCAGTCTACATTCCAAAGTAAGACTGCTGCGCTCTCTGGTCATCTCCATCTTCCTATATGCTTGCGAAGCATGGACCCTCACAGCAGATCTCCAACGAAGAATACAAAGCATGGAGATGAGGTGCTACAGAAGACTTCTGTGCATTTCCTATACCCAACACATCACCAACGTTGAAGTCCGACAGACCATCACACAAGCCATTGGACAACACGATGACCTGCTCACAGTGGTGAAGAAACGGAAACTCCGATGGTATGGCCACGTCACCAGATCATCAGGCCTTGCAAAGACCATTCTGCAAGGCACAGTGCAAGGAGGTAGAAGAAGGGGGAGACCGAAAAAGAGGTGGGAGGACAACATTCGAGAATGGACTGGTTTGACACTGAGCGAAGCCATGAGGGCTGCTGAGGACAGAGAAAGATGGAGTATGCTGGTTAAGCGATCATCTGTGGTGCCCCTACGACCTTCGGGTTATGGGACAGGATAGGATAGGATAGGTGTGTGTGTTTGTTTGTTTTTTTAAAGGGAGGGGCAGAGGATAATTTTTGTACCCCAGAGTTTGTCATTTCAATTGTTCAAAAAGCTCAAAGTCCCAGACCATCACAAATGTCTTTTTCAAGGTTCAGATTGCACCATTTTGCATCCTTGAACAAAAAAATTTTCGGGGGGGGGGGGGGGAGGGGCATGCCCCCGGACCCCCCTAGAAGGCTCGACGCTTCGCCCCTTCGCTAAATCTGTAACCCACCCCACCCCTCAACTTTTCCCCAGGTCCGGCCCTGGTGTAGATAAAGGAGAAGCATTTTGGTGAAAAGATTACACTGAAAAAAAGGGTTACTCTACATCATCCATTTTGAAATACATTTATGATAAGTTCCGTGGCAGTACTTCTCAGTAGTAACAGTAATAATTATAATAGCCGTAGCAATTAATGACCATAGACGAGTGTGATTTTTTTAAACATTTTTAACTCGCATGCCTAGCAATGTGAATCTGTGCACTCATCTCACCCCTTCACCCCTCCTTCCACCCTCCACCCGCCTCCCCACTTCCACTTTCTGGAGCCGGAGTTCAGTGTCACCTCAGAGCATAAAAAGATCAAAGTCGGTATTACTTCGCATTTTAATGCCACCATTTCATTTTGTTTTTTTCTGGGCACTCATTTTCAGGTTAAATGTTGCAAGTTCCATAAGGAACTTTGAGTCATATGGGCTTTGCCCTTCTAGTTTGTGTGTATGTGTGTTTGTGGGTGCGTTTTTTTTTAACGCAGCTGTTGTAAATCTTTGGCCACGTTTTGTTATGAATTCCAAATAATGTGAATAAAATTACAAGCGTGTTAATGATACTTAGTGTGTATATAGTGTTTTCCGGCAGAAGAATCTCTAATAATTCTTTGAAGTCCTTTGAGAAAACTCTCTCTCTCTCTCTCTCTCTCTCCTCTCTCTCTCTCTCTCTCTCTCTCTCTCTCTCTCATTCTAATTCTCTTTCTTTCTCTCTAGCTTTCTCTCTCTCTCTCCCTCTCTCTCTCTCTCTCTCTCTCTCATTCTAATTCTCTTTCTTTCTCTCTAGCTTTGTCTCTCTCTCTCCCTCTCTCTCCCTCTCTCTCTCACTCTCTCATTCTAATTCTCTTTCTTTCTCTCTAGCTTTCTCTCTCTCTCCCTCTCTCTCCCTCTCTCTCTCTCTCTCTCTCTCTCTCATTCTAATTCTCTTTCTTTCTCTCTAGCTTTCTCTCTCTCTCTCTCTCTCTCTCTTTCTCTCTCTCTCTCTCTCTCTCTTTCTCTCTCTCTCTCTCTCTCTCTCTCTCTCTCTCTCTCTCTCTCTCTCTCTCTCTCTTTCTCTCTCTCTAGCTCTCCCTCTCTTTCCACACCACCGTAGCTCAGTGGTAGAGCGTCCGCCTAGCACACTGATGACTCAGCTTCGACTCCCGTGTTGGGCAAGACAAAAGTGGTCACATTTTACTGTCCGTCTTAGCAGTATGACTACTCTGGTGCTTCAGTGTTGATTGATAAGTCCCGGCCCTTTTTCTCTGGGATAGTAATATTCACGTTTGCTGTATTGCCAACGGTGGCTATAGACGTTAAACTTCAGTGTTCATTCATTCATTCACTCTTTCTTCTCTATCTCTCTCTCTCTCTCTCTCTCTCTCTCTCTCTCTCTCTCTCTTTCTCTCTCTCTCCGATTTCTTTTGAATTAATGTATTTTAATGCATGTGGTAGGTCTAATCCTACTTGCGTATTCACCCGAGGTGAAGCTTCGTAAAACGATCCACTTCGACCACTCCCCAAAGACAGGTCCGTTTAACCTGCGCAGTGAATGTCGCCCCATTGAGAAAAAAAAATAGCTTGCAACAAACAAACAAACAAAACAAAACAAAACAAAACAAATAAAAAAAAAGAAGAAGAAAGTAGATCGATGTATGTTTTCCATTGTACCTAATGTTTTCATTGTTTGGCTGTACATAATAATAATTGTTTTATATGTTGTTGATTTTTGATTCTTTGTAATATGTATATAATTGCCTATTTGCGTGTGTTGTGCGCGCGTGAAATGTGCCATAGATCACTCTGGACCGTGACATACGTGCGCTGTATAAATTGTTGTATTAATATTATCGTGGAGCATGTTGGTGTACCGTTAACAGGGGAAACCACTAAACCACTCCCTGTCAGAACAGATCAAACTTTAAGGGTTGGTTTTGGAACAACGGAAGCCCACTTTAGCATTGTTTAGGTAATAATGATACAATATTTAGGCTAAACATATTTTTCGCCAAAAATAAACACATCCTTCAAAATTGGGTCCCTTTAACTCTCCTTCCATGTAATTAACATAACTAATGCGTCTGCTTATGCATGGATGAACAAACTGTGTACAGTGCTAGCGGAGTGTTGTTCAGTCACAATAAGCCCCAACTTAATCTCCGACATGTTTAATTAGTACTACTCCAGCGATTTTCATATTTCAATAGGTGAAAAATTCCAACTTGACTCACATTGAAATGTCACATAGTCTAACTAGTAATTATTATTATTATTATTATTATTATTATTATTATTATTATTATTATTATTATTATTATTATTATTATTATTACTATTAATTTAACTTATTATTTAATTGAATTTATGTATTTTTACATTTATTTTATGATTTTATTTATTTTCTTTTATTGTACTGTTATACTTAACCGATTCTGAGTCCCCCGTAGGGGTGCCGGTGGTTTCAGTATAAATAGTATCCTCACTTTCTAGAAATTTAGTGCTTTAAATTCCCACTGTCACTGTCTTTCTACTTTGTTCTTTCTCATTCCTACTTTGTTCTGTCAATCTAATATACTATTTTCTTCTTCGCTAGACCAGTCACCTACCTTTTTTCTTGAAAACTCTTCTGGGACAAAACTCATTATTTGTGTGCGAGGTCTGTTGGATCAGCTTGGGAATATTGGGTGCTTTCTGCCAAATGGTCACTAGGGTTTCCTATGATGTTATTGTTTGGCAATGTAGGCATTTTATATGTATGTGTTTTGTTGATATTGTATAATGATGTTTGTATTTTATTTTGTTTTTGTAAACGGGAGTATAGCCTCAGCGTCTTTATTGTAAAGTGACCCGCTGGTAGATTGCCTTCAGTGTTACCACAAGGGTTGTTTCGGCAGATCTTTTATGCGGTTCAGGGGTGAGTCCTCTTTCACTTCTTTGGTCCTGATTTGGCTCGTAAGAGTCCGCTGGACCTAAAGCATTAACCATGTAATGTAATGTAATCGATTCTGATTCTGATTTCGAACATGATATTATTTTAGCAAAATTGTCCTGAAGTGATTTGATCTAGAGCTGGGCACCGTGGGTCAAAGTCGTACCGGTATTACCGCAGTATTTTTAGGTCGTATCGGTATTTCGTACCGGTATATCGCAATTTTAAGTGTTACAATCAAATTGGATATGGCACTGACAGTAGTGACCGACGCATAAAAAAGATTGTCATACACTTCAAAACAGTTTCAAAGAACCATATTTCAATAGAAACTGAAGCTTTGTTTTTGCTTGAACGCCTTCAAAACAAATTATGATAAATCACTGTTTAGAACATCAGCAAACTTTACACCACAAAATCAAAATAAAACAAAAACATTCAACGGGAAAGGTCTTTAAGAACTTTAAGAGTTCAGAAGGATTGGCGACTGGTGCCATGCTCAAACACGTGGATAAGCTACCGTTCTTATAAGTTCTTCTTCAAGAACAGCTGCCCATCCATGTGTTTGGGCTTTAGGCTCGCTCTTTGGACGGAGAAGATGACGCCCACTGTCGTATTATGTGTTGTCGAGAGTTCCCAGTAAACCGGATCTTGGACACCCGCACCGGTTTACCGTACCGTCGCGTTTCCGAACCTGAATACAGTTACGTATCGGTAAAACCGTCCAGCCCTAATTTCATCTATTTGTACTAACCAGAAATCAGCGAGGAAAGTTGGCAGTTCACACACACACAAACACACACACACACACACACACACACACCCACAATTATTTTTTTTTAAAATTAAGTAAATAAATAAATAATAAATTCCTACGCAATTTGGGTAGTGGAAAACTGGAATGCATCCCGTCAACATAACATTTGCAGAAAATGTAAACTCGCAACCCCAAATTGGAAGTTAAGCTTAAAGATTACGACGATTAGATGTAAGCCTAGTAATTGCGTGACCTTCACTGGAAAATATTTAGGAAGAGGCGTTGAATATGACGCGAGACCTAATTAAATACGAAGCCTTCAAGTCTAACTACTAAACTTTAGATCTATATAAACTAAACTGAACACCATCTTTGATCATATCGTAGCACTATGTACGGCCTGTGGTTGGCTTAAAACAAATGTAAGCTTACTACGCTTTAGTCCTCGGTCTCGCTTTCTGATGAGGGTCAGTGGTCGTAGTAGTAGTAGTAGTAGTAGTAGTAGTAGTAGTAGTAGTAGTAGTAGTAGTAGTAGTAGTAGTAGTAGTAGTAATAATAATAATAGTAGGCTTAGTAGTAGGCTTAGTAGTAATTTTATTTTAAACTGTCAATGTCATAAACTATTTAGGCAGTTAAAGCCTCTAAAATGTACATAAGATACTAAGAGACTTTAAAACTATAATAAAACAGTAAGGAAATGTATAATATATACATATGTTCAGAAAAAAATACATCCGCGCAGCCATAAAAACAATGTATGTGATAAGACTTGTAGTAGCAGCAGCAGCAGCAGCAGTAGTAGTAGTAGTAGTAGTAGTAGTAGTAGTAGTAGTAGTAGTAGTAGTAGTAGTAGTAGTAGTAGTAATACATTTTATTAACGTCTATTAAAACCAAAGACGTTATATACCAAATGGATTTGAAAGTGAATAAAATATCAATGAAGGAACAACAGTAAAACGGTGAAACCAAGTACACAGTATAACTAAATTTACTCAGGCAATTCCTATCCTATTCTATCTTATCCCGTAACTCGAAAGTCGTTGGGGCACCACAGATGATCGATTAACCATATTTATCTGTCCTTAGCAATCCTCATGGCTTCGCTCAGTGTCAAGCCAGTCCATTCTTGAATGTTGTTCTCCTACCTCTTTTTTGTCTTTTTCTTCACCTGCCTTCTTGCACCGTGCCTTGCAGGGTGGTCTTTGCAAGGCCTGATGCTCTGGTGGCGTGGCCGTACCATCGCAGTTTCCGTTTCTTCACCACTGTGAGCATGTCTTCGCGTTGTCCAATGGCTTGTGTGATGGTCTGTCGGACTTCGTCGTTGGTGATGTGCTGGGTCTAGGAAATGCCCCGAAGTCTTCTGTAGCACCTCACCTCCATGCTTTGTAGGCTATTCTTCGTTGTAGGTCTGCTGTGAGGGTCCGCTGGACCCTATAAACACTGAATATCTATCTATCTGCTGTGAGGGTCCATGTTTCGCAAGCAAGATATATAGAAGATAAAGATGACAAGAGGGAGCGCGCAGCAGCCTTACCTTGGAGTGTAGACTGATGGTTATATCTTTCCAAATGGGCTTCAACCTTGTCAAGGCAGCAGTTGTGTGTGCAATCCTGGAGAGGACTTCCGGTCGGGACCCATTGTCTGATACAATAGCTCCTAAATATTTCAAGCTATGCACCATGTTGAGGGATTGGCCTTGGACTTTGATATCCGTGTTGATACGATTGGTGTTGTTTGTCATCATTTTTGTTTTCTCTGCACTTATTTCCGGCATACGGAGACAGACAGACAGACAGAGACAGACAGACAGATATGGTGAGTGAGAAAAATAGAGAAAGAGATGGGTTTAGGAAGAGACAGGAGAGATAGAGACAGACACAGAGGGTGAGAGAGAGAGAGAGAGAGAGAGAGAGAGAGAGAGAGATAGAAAGAGATGGAGAGAGAGAGAGAGAGAGAGAGAGAGAGAGAGAGAGAGAGAGAGAGAGAGAGAGAGTGAAAGAGAGAGAGAGAGAGAGAGAGAGAGAGAGAGAGAGAGAGAGAGAGAGAGAGAGAGAGAGAGAGAGAGAGAGAGAGAGATCGCGTTCCAGTTGTTCCCTGTTTGCTTTTTTTTGGTCAGTGATCACCAACACTGGCGGATTGTGAAGCTCATCAAGCAATGCTGTATAAGATCATCAGTGACCAAGTCGATATCCCTGCTGGTTCACATCTTAAACCAGCAGCACGTGCCACCAGAGGACAGCAGGCAAAGCTCCAGGTGCCCCAATCTAGAACCAACGCTCACCTACATTCCTTCTTCCCCTCCTCTATCCGTCTCTGGAACTCTCTCTCTGATGCAATCACAACCACTAAGTCAGTCCCCGCCTTCAAATCAGCAATGGAAGGATGGCTCCATTTGTAAATATCTCATTGGAAAAAAAATTATATATATAATAAATAAATAAATATAATAATAAAGTATTTTGTTAAAGAAAAGCCTTATTAAGGGGCTACCTGTACCTATTATTAATTTCTTAATTATTTTAAATAACCTACTGGTGCATCATAGTTTTGTCCTCCAAACCCCACTGTGTCCCCCCCTTCCCCTAGTAGAGGGGGTGGGTGCCTGAATGTGTGTGGTTGTTTTTTTTTGTTTTTTTTTTTTTTTTTTTTAATGTTTTAACGTGCTGGCGCATGCTCCCGTCAAGTCCTACACATGTGTATTGTTCCCCAACATTGGGGTTTGCACATTAATCTGAAGAAGAAGAAGAAGAAGAAGTTTATTTCTGACATAGACTGTATATATATAGTTTCTTAGGTTTCATCGTGAACTTTGCGTGCAAATAATTATTTTGTCCAAGATTAAGTGTCAGCACGTCTCATTAGCTGTTTTGAAAAGTGTCGAATCGTAACAACCATAAAGCTATAATAACATAGCAATTATAAGGTGGATTTACATGAAAACGTATGGAAATTAATGCCACTTAGCAGCGACCACGCCCACTTTTCCATTCAGTCTTCTTCAGAGATAGGTAACTTATCTACTTTGACAGGTGTTGTGCATGGTATATATGCAAATTAGTTTATTTCAAAGAAACTTTTAAAATCTCCCATGAAAGGCGAACAAAATGTTGCTTCGCATTCTAGGAGAGAATCGACGACGTTATGAATAGGCAGAGAGAAAGGAAGAATTTTTCCTGGTCTATGGAATAGGTTAAGCGAAGTGGTGTCCCTTTAGTTAGTTTAGTGTACTTCACGCGAAGAAGAGTAACGTCTTCCTGTGCTGAAAAATACCGTCGTCTTTCGTTCTACCGCAGCTGGTTGCGGATATATGTGACCGATTGTGGGCACAGAGTAAGTTATAATCTGTCTGTAATTTTGCTGACTAATGAAAATTTAGAAGTTGCATTTGCTGCGTGACTGGCTTTCTTGCTTGATTTACAATTTGACCTAATCTTTTCTGTACTGTAGTGTAGAGATTAGAGAAAAGTAAAGTAGTCTAGCATATATATTATATATAATATTATTTATATAATATATAAATATGTACCATTTTCTGCTACCCTTTTAGGGGGAGGAGGGGTGTGTATGTGGGAGAGTTGTTTGTGATATTTGAATTTCTAGATTTATACGGAAATACTTTAAAACCATCCGGAGAGTGGGGGATAAGAGGAGGGATAAGGGGGGGTAATCGGAGCAGCCAAATGTCAGTGTGTCGGTCTGCCTGTCTCTTCGAACGGCAATATCCAGATATAGCCCCCTCATCATTGTAACAGTTCCAAAATCATGTGGCTTTTTTTCTTTTTTTCAGTTTTTTACATTCTATAATATACATGAACACCCACATTGCAGACAATATAAATTAATACCTTCTTTCCGTCGGAAATATGTAACTAATAATATCGAGGGGAGTATATCTGGATATTGTCCTTGGAATTTACAAGCCATATCTCAAGAACCACTGAACGGATTTTGGCCAAACTTCATATGAACATTACCTAGGCCTAGGTTAGTGGTCTGCATCCCGTGTCATATTTGCTCTGCCACAAAGATCAAGGTCATTTTGTTGCTAAAGACATATAAGCATAAGCTCAATATCTCAAAAAGGCTGTTCAATTTTCTTGAGTTTTTGGTCTACATACTTCAGATCATGGGTATCTTTCAGTAGCAGTCCAGTAGTCCATCCGTTTTTCACTCAGAATCTCACTTTTTTGTTCAAAACGTACTTTTTTTGCCTTAAATCTAAAAAATAACTGGATTAAAATTCACCATTTTATTCTTTGTGGATACTACTGCCAGTGCTATTAAGCATGTTAGATCATTAGTATTTGTTCTTTCTCCAAGTTCAAAGTCATTGCATTTTACCATTATTTCTAAATGCCTTTTTGCATTGTATCTAAAAATTGGCTCAGCCGATTTTGTTTTTTTTTCCTTGCAGATGATTATTCAGATTTTCCTTGTTGCTGTGCTAAAATAAAGCCCAGTCACAACATCCCGGCAAGGAAACACTTTAAAAATTATTATTTTTCAGATACGTTTGTGGCTGTGAGTGTTTGGAAATCCGAAATATATTTGAATGGTTCATGCCAGCTCACGTCCCATGTGAGCAGCACTCTTCAGTGCTTCTGCATTTCACATGCTGCAGGCTATTTATAGCTTGCCGACGCCCCTTTATTCCAGACAATGACAGTGGGCCAAAGTACAGTGGAGTCCGGGTATAACGAATCTCAAGGGAGGGAATTTCGGGTTCGTTACAAGCGGGATTCGCTGTAGAGATTTGTACTGTAAACGGAAGTACACACCGGTGATGAGTACACATCACAGCATACAGTACGTAGATCGATCTAGGCCTACGAAGTTTATCAACAATGACTTCATTCAAGGCTATTTATAGCAGCCAATGACAGTTATGACTTCAAGGCCTGGTTGACCTATGTACGAACTGGCTTGCTTCTGCTGCTGTTCGTTATAGGCGATGAGCCATTTGAGGCAAAGTAGGCCAAGGGAATACGCAAAGGGTTCGTTACATGCGGAGATTCGTTATTTGCCTAGCTGGATTTGTTCGTTATAGGAAGGGATTAAATAGTAAGACAAAGAAGGGAGTGTGTCGGGAAATGGATGGTAGTACGCTAATCGCGGGTGTTCGTTATTCCAAGGTTCGTTATAGGTGGACTCCACTGTAAACTTGCCCTGTTTAGCACAGTGTGGTGTTGCTGGTTGTCGTATATATATGGTTGTCATTTGCTCACGAACTTGCACTCATTATGTGCTGAATTTTAGTGATGTCGTCGTTATTGTATATATTGTGGCGAAGTTTCATGGACATTCTACCATTAGTTTAAGTTTTTTTGGTTTTGTTTTGTTCGTTTCCTAAACTTGCAGTGATAGCAAATGACAACATATTTTATTTCAAGCATATATTTTATATCATTCTTCTGTTCAATACTGTTTTTTGTTTTTCTTCATTTTCCTTCTTTTCTTTCTTTCCTAAAGCCAATTAAAGTACTCTTCTTCTCACAACTATTGTTCATGCCCTTGATGGCTAAACATGATGGGATGCTATCAACAAGACTGTTATTGTCAGTGTACAATGCCAGGAACTGGTTGGCCTGCTCAAAAAGGCTGCTTAATAAGAACTGCTTCCCGGTAAGCCAGGCGAAACTATTTATAACTAGCCTGGCTGGCCTAACCTCAAAATCTGAAAAGCTTCGCTAGTGCCACTGTGGGTTTGCCATCCTGTTATTATGTATTGTGTTTAAAGTTTCCATGCTTTTTTGCCTAAAGTAACCAACTATGTGAAACAAATGGAGGTTCAAGTTAAAAGTAGATTTGATGATCATGATGCATTTCGATCTAGTAGTAAACTAATAAAGCTTACATGAAGATTTTCTATTGACTTATCTAGTATCTAGGACAATGTCTGCAGTAAAATACTTTTGTTGCATATGAATCAGAACACACATTTGTAGCACTGTTCAATGAAATTCTATTAGTGTTGTGTATTCTCTATGGCCTCACATTTATTACCATTTTCTCCTTCATTTATGGTTGTTTAGGTGGACGATGGAGCTGGGCAGACACTGTTTCTTCAGCGTCATGATTAACTGTGACCAATGAAAGCAACAATTTCTGGCTAAATCTCTTACCAGAGTCAAGGTTACTGTGGCCAGTTAGAAGGTGAAGGTGGACCGCATGGATGGCGAAGTCAAAACGATGGCTGTTGACGCAAATAGTGTTGTTCGGCATCGCAATATCAGTAATCTGTATGCTGGCCATTTCAGTGGCTCCTTTGCAGGAAGCATGCTCTTGCAGGTACTGTGCGCTCTTTGAGTTTGACTTGTGTGTATGGATATGTAGGGATACACGTATGTTTGTGTTGATGTATTTGATGTGTGTGAGCGTGTTTGTGTGACTGACAGAAACATACAGAACAAAAAACATTTATTGCTGGGGGTCGTCATTCATCCATTTAAAATTGTTTCTGCTTTCAAACAGTCAAGCAGACAAGGAGCCCAAGGGAGAAGATGACCCTACACGTATTGTGCAGGACCCTGGAAACGCTGAGCCCCAAGCAGGGGTCAACCAAGGTCAGAGTCGAGGTCACAAGATGGCAGTGCTGGTGCCGTTTCGAGATCGTTTTGAAGAGTTGATGGAGTTTGTGCCCTACTTGTCCATCTTCTTACGGCAGCAGGAAAAGCAGTACAAAATCTTCGTCATCAACCAAGTGGATAATTATAGGTATGCATTCATTTGCTTGTGCATTTCAACGCTTTTATTGCAATATGGGGATGAGTGAAAGAGAAAGTGTGTGTGTATTTGTTGTGTGTATTTGGTGAGTGCGTGTGTTTGTGTGAGTGTTTGTGTGTATGTGTTTGTGCACTTGAGTTTATATGTTTTCTTTGGTTTTCTGTGTGTCTGTCCATTGTGTGTATGTGGGGGTGTGCATGTGGTTATTTGCACATTACAAGCGACACGCCAAATTTTTACTTTATTTTTTGAGACTAAAGATTTCTTGACTTGACTTGACTTGATCTGACTTGACTTGAACTTAACAGCAGCACTGTCTGTTGATCTGAATGTGTCCCCGTCCTTATGCAGATTCAACCGCGCCTCACTGATCAACGTGGGTTATTTGGAGTCAAAAGGGGAATGTGACTATGTGGCCATGCACGACGTTGACCTTTTACCTGTGAACCCTGACCTTGTTTATGAATACCCAGAGAATGGCCCCTACCATCTGGCTGCCCCCCATCTCCACCCTCTCTACCACTACAAAACCTTTGTTGGGGGTATCTTGCTGGTCAGGAATGAGCATTTTGAGCAGGTGAGTGAAGGATAAACGACATAAATTATTTGAAGTGTGCGTGTCTTTGGGGATTCTGAACAACACGTTGCGGGATGGCTCTGGCCATCAAAATCAGATAAGATGGTTTCTAGAGATGATGGTTTCTAGAATTGCCGTCCTTTAAAATTCCTCTATGCAAGCACGTTGTTGCTCACCAAATTGGGGACTCTCAAAATTTGCAAAAGGACTCTTAAATTTTGGTTTCGAGAGTCCCATGGGCTCCTATTTATTTTGGGGGGAGGGAACACTGGTGTGGGTGCCTCAGGCGGCTTGAGTTAGATTCTGTATCAGCCAGCACCTTGAGCAGCTCTTGAGTTGGAGATGCACTATGCAAGAACTATAAAAAATAATAATAATAATGATGTTGCGAGTGAGCAGGGGCATTTTTGTTTAAGTGCCTGTGCACCTGGTGTGTTTAATATTTGGTATGTGTTTGTGTCTGAATGTATTTTATAGGTGTGTGTGTGTGTGAGAGAGGGAGAGAGAATGCATAGAATGCCTTTGCAAAAGGGTAGATGTGTAGATCTTTCTTGGTGTCAGGGATAGCTCATTGGTCAGGGCTATGCAGTATGTATGTGCGTCTTGGGCGACTTGGGTTCGAATCCGGACTTAGCAAACTATTGTGAGCAGGCTGGATATTATTGTCCATTGCCTTGAGAAGCTCTCTGAGCTTTGAAGTGCACTATATAAGAGCAATTTCTTTCTTTCTTTAAGCTTAAGTTAGAACTGTTTAGCCTCCCTCCCCCTCCTCCTATCCCCCTCAAATAATATGTTTACGGTAACATAAGAACAAATAATAGAGTCGGTAGGCCGACTACTTTTTTTTTTTTTTGAAATGTTAAAAACAAAACAAATCCTACTTGGGTGCCATTTTTTTAAATTTTTCAATTTTTTTTCCAGATGATTCCAAAAAAAAGTTTAGGGTCGGGCCCAAAAATTAGGGTCTGTCGTGATACCATAAAGAGACAAATTTTTTTAGGCCTTGTTCATAATTTAATTTCTGAGTCATCGGTGGTTATTTTGATTTAGTTATATTGAGAGAGTGCTAGCATGTGTGGTTTATTTTATGACCATTTATTAGATTAGTAACGGCTCTTGAAGCATTCGATTATTATCCAATAATTTTTCTTTTCAGATAAATGGAATGTCCAATCGCTACTGGGGTTGGGGCAGAGAAGATGACGAATTCTACGTTCGCTTGAAGAAAGCAAACTTACAGGTATGTTGATGCTTTATTTTATTTATAATCTGTTCATTGCCCTCATTCCTTTTGCAGAAGCGCCAGGTTCCCAGCAAGATAGGAATTGTATTCTACTCTGATTTTAACACAAGTGGGCCGGGCGAGGATAATGTCCCACTTAAAGCAAGGGTCATTTCATCCCACCCAGAGTAAACTTGATGGGTGTGGGGGTTATCAAGTGTGGGGTTCAAACTCTCGAAGTGAGTGAGAAATGGCGATTGACATAAGGAAACTGCAAATGTGATTGCCTGAAAATACAGTAACAAAGAATAGGCAAGAATAAATTTTGTTGTTAACTACCAAATTACACGTCCTCAGTCAATCAGTTAGTCAGTTCAGTCAGTAGACATTGTTTCCTATTCTATCCTATCCTATCCCGTAACTCGAAAGTCGTTAAGGCACTACCGATGATCATTTAACCAGCATACTCCATCTTTCTCTGTCCTCAGCAATTCTCATGGCTTCGCTCAGTGTCAAGCCAGTCCATTCTCGAATGTTATTCTCCTACCTCTTTTTCCATCTTCCTCTTCTTCTGCCTCCTTGCATCGTGCCTTGCAGGAAGGTCTTTGCAAGGCCTAATACTTTGGTGGTGAGGCCATACTATTGGAGTTTCAGTTTCTTCACCACAGTGAGCATGTGATCGTGTTGACCAATGGCTTGTGAAACGGTCTGTCGGACTTCGTTGTTGGTGATGTGCTGGGTATATGAAATGCCCCGAAGTCTTCTGTAGCACCTCAGCTCCAAGTTTTGTGTTCTTCGTTGTAGGTCTGCTGTGATGGTTCAGGTTTCGCAAGTGTATTGGAAGATGGAGATGACAAGGGAGCATAGCAGCCTTAACTTGAAGTGTAGACTGATGGTCCTGTCTTTCCAAATGTGCTTCAACTTTGTCAGAGCAGCAGTTGTATGTGCAATCCTGGAGATGACTTCCTTTCGGAACCCATTTTCTGATTCATTGGCTCCTCAATATTTAAAGCTATTTACAGTGTTGAGTGGTTGGCCTTGGACTTTGATGTCCATGTTGATGCCATTGGTGTTGTTGGTCATCATTTTAGTCTTCTCTGCACCTATTTCCATTACAAAGGCTCTGGAGGTGATGTCAAGCCTATGTACTAACTGTTCAAGCTCTTGTTCCTCTTCAGCCAATCCATCAATGTCATTCGCAAAACGGAAGTTGGAGATTGCTCTACCTCCTGTGCTCACTGTGACTTTGTGATCTGCAAGGGCATCTGACATGATACGCTCCAGGAAGATGTTGAAGAGTATTGGAGAGAGTCACGGTTGTTCATACGCGGTACTTTCAGGCTATGACTAAAAATAACCCTTGTGCTATCCCATATCACTGGCTGAACTGCCTGTAGCCAGATCCGAGACGCTGGCTGTGCATGCTGGCATGGCTAAAAATAGCTTACAGCTGGTGGCTGAAAATTTACTTTCAGTGAAGGAACCAAATAGACTACATCATGGTCAAGAAACGCTTCAGATCAAGCATCAACATTGGCAGGACACGTACTTTTCCAGGAGCAGACATCGGAAGTGACCACGATCTCGTGATGATGTCTTTCCGGCTCCACTTGAAGAGAGTAAATACAGCAAAGTGCACTAGACTGAAGTTCGACCTGGACAAACTGCAAGACCCGGAGGTGGCAGAACTATTTCAGGCCACAATTGGAGGGAAATTTGCACCACTGCTCATTTTGGGGGCTGGTGAAGTAGATGTCAACACCATGACCACCACCTTCAACTCAGCTGTGACAGATGCCGCCACTGAGATCCTTGGCAAGCACCGACCAAAGAAGAAGCTGTGGATCACACCTGAACTTTTGGATCTGTGTGATAAACGAAGAGAGATGAAAAAGAAAAAGAACACCTCACAGGGAGCTGATGTCTACCGAAAAATCAACAATGACATCCGAAAAGGCATGCTCACAGCAAAGGAGAACTGGATAGAAGATCAATGCCAGGAAATAGAGAACAGTCTGAACAAGAACAACAGCAAGAAGGCCTACCAGACTGTGAAGCGACTGACAAGTGTCAAACAGCCCAAAGTCTCCACTATCCAAAGCAAGTCTGGCATATGCCTTACAGAAGAACAAGAAGTCTTGGACAGATGGACAGAGTACTGCTCTGACCTTTACAACCATACACCAAATGGAGACCCATCAGTTCTAGCATGTCCAGAGAACAGAGAAGAAGAAGAAATCCTCCCAATTCTCCGGGAAGAAGTTGAGGCAGCAGTGCAAGCGCTAAAGAAAGGGAAGTCAGCAGGAGTGGACAACATACCCGCGGAACTGCTACAAGCAGGAGGAGAAGCGATGATTGATGCCCTCACCATTATCTGTAACAAGATCTGGCAGAGTGGGGAGTGGCCTATACCATGGCCCAAGTCGCTTGTCATCACTCTTCCCAAAAAAGGTAACCTTCAGGAGTGTGAAAATTACCGCACCATCAGCCTCATCAGCCATCCCAGCAAGGTCCTCCTGAAAATAATACTCAACAGGTTGAAACCCCAAGCTGAACAAATCATAGCTGAAGAACAAGCAGGATTCAGGGCAGGGCGAAGTACCACTGAGCAGATTTTCAACCTCAGAATAATCTGTGAGAAATACCTACAGCACCAACAACATCTATATCATGTGTTCATAGACTTCAAGAAGGCGTTTGACCGAGTCTGGCATGCAGCTCTATGGGCAACAATGAAAGTGTACAACATCAGCCCAAAAATTATTGAAGTCATCAAAAGCCTGTATGACAAGGCTACCAGTGCAGTCCTCCACAACAGAGCCATCGGGAATTGGTTCAGAACAACAATCGGTGTGCGTCAAGGATGCCTACTCTCTCCAACACTCTTCAACATCTTCCTAGAGCGCATCATGTCGGATGCTCTTGCAGACCATGAAGGCACAGTCAGCATAGGGGGTAGAGCAATCTCCAATCTTCGTTTTGCAGATGACATTGATGGATTGGCTGGAGAGGAACAAGAACTTGAACAGCTGGTACAGAGGCTTGACACCACCTCCAAAGCCTATGGAATGGAAATAAGTGCAGAGAAGACCAAAATGATGACCAACAACACCAATGGCATCAATTCGGACATCAAAGTCCAAGGCCAATCCCTCGACACAGTGCATAGCTTCAAATATTTAGGAGCCATTGTATCAGACAATGGGTCCCGACAGGAAGTCCTCTCCAGGATCGCACAAACAACTGCTGCCCTGACAAGGTTGAAGCCCATTTGGAAAGACAGGACCATCAGTCTACATTCCAAAGTAAGACTGCTGCGCTCCCTTGTCATCTCCATCTTCCTATATGCTTGCGAAGCATGGACCCTCACAGCAGATCTCCAACGAAGAATACAAAGCATGGAGATGAGGTGCTACAGAAGACTTCTGGGCATTTCCTATACCCAACACATCACCAACGACGAAGTCCGACAGACCATCACACAAGCTATTGGACAACATGATGACCTGCTAACAGTGGTGAAGAAACGGAAACTTCGGTGGTATGGCCACGTCACCAGATCATCAGGCCTTGCAAAGACTATTCTGCAAGGCACAGTGCAAGGAGGTAGAAGAAAAGGGAGACCGAAAAAGAGGTGGGAGGACAACATTCGAGAATGGACTGGTTTGACACTGAGCGAAGCCATCAGGGCTGCTGAGGACAGAGAAAGATGGAGTATGCTGGTTAAACGATCATCTGTGGTGCCCCTACGACCTTCGGGTTACGGGACAGGATAGGATAGGATAGGAAGGAAGTTTCAGCCGTGGAGTAGGCATCCTTGACAAATGCTTTCTTGAAGTCTACAAACACATGATATAGATGTTGGTGCTGTAGGTATTTCTTGCAGATTATTCTGAGGTTGAAAATCTGCTCAGTTGTACTTCGGCCTGCCCTGAATCCTGCTTGTTCTTCAGATATGATTTGTTCAGCTTGGGGTTTCAACCTGATGAGTATTATTTTCAGGAGGACTTTGCTGGGATTGCTGGTGAGGCTAAAGGTGCGGTTGTTTTCACACTCCTGAGGGTTACTCTTTTAGGGAAGAGTGATGACAAGTGACTGGGTTCATAGTGTAGGCCACTCTCCACTCTGCCAGATCTTGTTACAGATAATGTTGAGGGTTTCAATTATTGCTTCTCCTCCTGCTTGAAGTAATTCTGCAGGTATGTTGTCCACTCCCGCTGATTTCCTTTTCTTCAGCGATTGCACTTTCTTTGTTCTTGGGACATGCTAAAACTGATGGGTCTCCGTTTGGTGTGTGGTTGTAAAGGTCAGAGCAGTACTCTGTTCATCTACCCAAGACTTCTTGTTCTTCTGTAAGATATATGCCAGAGTTGTTTTGGATCGTGGAGACCTTCGGCTGTTTAACACTTGTCAGTTGCTTCACAGTCTGGTAGGCCTTCTTGCTGTTGTTCTTGTTCAGACTGTTCTCTATTTCCTGGCATTGATCTTCTATCCAGTTCTCCTTTGCTATGCACATGCCTTTTCGGATCTCATTGTTAATTTTTCTGTAGGCATCAGCTCCCTGTGAGGTGTTCTTTTTCTTTTTCACCTCTCTTCGTTTGTCACACAGTTCCAAAAGTTCAGGTGTGATCCACGATTTCTTCTTTTGGCGGTGCTTGCCCAGGACCTCAGTGGCGGCATCTGTCATTGCTGAGTTGAAGTGGTGGTCACGGTGTTGACATCTACTTCACCCACTCCCAAAATGAGCAGTGATGCAAGTTTCCCTCCAATTGTGGCTTGGAGTGTTTTCTGCCACCTCCGGGTCTTGCAATTTGTCCAGGTTGAACTTCAGTCTGGTGCACTTTGCTGTGTTTACTCTCATCAAGTGGAGCTGGAAAGACATCATCACGAGATCGTGGTCACTTCCGATGTCTGCACCTGAAAAAGTGCATGCCAGTTTTGATGCTTGATGTGCAGCGTTTCTTGACCATGATGTAGTCAGTCTGGTTGTGATGCTCCCAGCTGGGACTGTGCCAGGTCCATCGTCTGGATTTTGTGTAGGGACCAAGCGTGTTTGCCAGTATCAGGTTGTTGTAGCTGGCAAACTCCCAAGAGTCTCAGACCTCTGTCATTTGTCTCGTTGTATAGAAAGGGTGATACTAGTTTGAATGGTGGCCTTGGAGATCTCATTGGATTAACCAGCATTTTTTGTGTGTGATGTGAAGGCAACCCTTATTTGGTTTTCCACTAAGATAATTTATTGTTTAAATTAAATCATGAAGCTAGGTCGCATGTGGAATTCAATATTTGAGCAACCTAAGTATGCCTGAAACAGCTGCTTGACACCACCTCTAGAGCCTAGGGAATGGAAATAAGTGCAGAGAAGACCATCATGACCAACAACACCAATGGCATTAACACGGACATCAAAGTCCAAGGCCAATCCCTCAACACAGTGCACAGCTTCAAATATTTAGGAGCCATTGTATCAGACAATGGGTCCCGAAAGGCAGTCTTCTCTAGGCTCGCACAAACAATTGCTGCCCTGGCAAAGTTGAAGCCCATTTGGAAAGACAAGACCATCAGTCTACATTCCAAGGTAAGGCTGCTACGCTCCCTTGTCATCTCCATCTTCCTATACGCTTGCGAAACATGGACCATCACAGCAGATCTACAATGAAGAATACAAAGCATGAGGTGCTACAGAAGACTTCTGAGCATTTCCTATACCCAGCACATCACCAACGACGAAGTCTGACAGACCATCACACAAGCCATTAGACAACACGATGACCTGATCACAGTGGTGAAGAAACTGAAACTCCGATGGTATGGCCACGTCACCAGATCATCAGGCCTTGCAAAGACCATCCTGCAAGGCACAGTGCAAGGAGGTAGAAGAAGAGGGAGACTGAAAAAGAGGTGGGAGGACAACATTCGAGAATGGACTGGTTTGACACTGAGCGAAGCCATCAGGGTCGCTGAGGAAAAGAAACATGAAGTATGTTGGTTAAACGATCATCTGTGGGGCCCCAACGACCTCAGAGTTACAGGATAGGATAGGATAGGATAGGATATGTATGCCTTGTCTTGTTGATTGGATGCATATTTATGCTCATGTTCACGTTGCTTAAATGACAGATACAGAGGCCAGGGAACTTGACAACAGGGCTCAAATCATTCCGTCACATCCATGACAAACGAAAACGACCCAGGGATAACTACCGTTTCTTTGACCAAAGGGAGGTAAGCTGGGAAAATAATAATTTTGTTGTAATTTTATTTTCTATTAATTTTTTTATTTCCCGATAGTTATACAGTTTTAGTGGTGAATTTATTTCCACTCTTTCTTGTTGAAAATATGAAGTACAAGTTCTTGAACCATATTTTTTTTTTTTTGTATAGGCTTACCTGAAAAGTTTTCACATATAATATCAGTGTGCATCGGTACAAAAATCTGAAAGTCTTAGAAACGCCTACATCAGCCCTGTTGTATTCACTGTTAGCAACACTGTTTATGTATCTGTTGATCTTTTCCCAGTTTAAAATGATAATTTTTAAATAATCGTTTGATTTCAGAAAACCAAGCGACTGGATCGCGAGACAGGCGTAGCAACAGTGCAATATGTGTTGGAGAGCAAGCGAGAGCTGCACATCGACAGTTTCCCCGTGACGTTACTCAACGTTGAACTGGTGTGTGACTTCTTTACCACGCCGTGGTGCTTGAAACTGGAAGACCATCAGTGGTATTTGAATCAGACTGCTAACATGCCTCAGCGATGATGAAACATGGGTGGGGAGGGGGTGGTTGTGTGTGTGTGTGTGTTGGTGTGTGTATTCGCAATGGTTGGCACAGAAGTGTAGGGCAGATGCTCCAGTTTAGAGAAGTTGACACAAAAAATACCAACCCAGCTAGTACTTGTATGTCCAGGAGCATCAAGAGTGCTGAGAAATGAAACACTGGGCAACAATCAACCCACAGTCCAACCAGCTGTGAAGTAGTACCTGGCTGTTTCTCACATGTGTGCTAAAAGATGAAAAACAATGAAGAAAAAGGTGTGCAATGTTGAGTATTGAACATGTGAGGTCTATACATGCACCAAAATCAAAAGCAGCAAAAAGTGTGGGCTTCCACTTCCAAAGATTTTATTTATTAATTTATTTTTTTAAAGATAAGATTTTGTTTTGTTTTTGTTTTAAAGATCCAGTCCTCTGCAGTGCATGGACTGTGTCCGCAAGAAGTTTGAGACTAAATTTGGGAAGGGGGAAAAAAACCACATCACTAGAATGCAATTTGAACTGGGTTACCTGTAACTTCAGTAGGTACTTGTTCAGGATTGTAATTGCCATATTCACCCTTTTTCCTCCCCCCACCCCCCGCCCCCGCACCCTTTCCCCCATCTGGTGCTTGTAAAGTGGAGTGACAAAATCCTTGCATGGACAGTGCCAAAACGCATCTTCCAAAGGAAGCCTGTAATTTAAATGAGCGACACTTGGACCGGGATCTAACCCTGTCAAAGTTCCATCCGATGGCTAGTTGTTGCCTGAAAACAAGAACCAAGGGAAATAACTGCAGCTGAAGGGACCAATATAAATAAACTTTTGGAAGGGAGATAACCCTGTCAAAGTTCAACCCTACTGTGGCGACAGCCAAGTCAGCCATTGGGCATGGGCCAAAGGAGCCGATGCAACAAATTAATTTTGTTGCAAACGCATTATACACAAACTAAGCTGTTGTGATCTGATTCTTCGCAATTGTCAAACAAAATGTTGCTAAAAAATGGGACTGTCACACTTGACCACCTCTGTTGCTTGCCTTGTATTTTGAAGTATAATTTAATTTGCGTTGTCATCGTCATTATCTTCATCATCGTCTTCATCAACAGCAAACCCATCACCACCACCACAATCACCATCATCATCATCATCATCATTATCATTATCATCCCCCCCCCACCCCACCCCATCCGTGGGGGTGCCGGGGGTTTCAGTATAAATAGTATCCCCACTTTCTGGAAATGTAGTGCTTTAAATTCCCACTGTCGCTGTCTTTTTCCTCTGTTCTTTCTCATTCTTACTCTGTTCTATCAATCTACTATACTATCTTCTTCTTCGCTAGACCAGTCACCTACCTTTTTTCTTGGAAACTCTTCCGGGGCAAAACTCCTCATTTGTGTGTGCGAGCTGTTGGATCAGCTTGGGAATATTGGACACTTTCTGCCAAATGGTCACTGGGGCTTCCTATGATGTTATTATTTGGCAATGTAGGCTATTTATATGTATGTGTTTTGTTGATATTTCTTAATGATGTTTGTATTCTATTTTGTTTTTGTAAACGAGAGTTCGATAAATTAGAGTATAGCCTCAGCGTCTCCTGCGTGGGATGTCTTTATTGTAAAGTGACCGGCTGGTGGAGTGCCTTCAGTGTAGGTTTGTTGCGGCAGATCTTTTATGCTGATCAGGGGTGAGTCCTCTTTCAGCGAAGTTGTGGTCTTGATTTTGTGGTCCTGATTCGGCTCCTTGCAGTCCGCTGGACCCTGTAAGCAATGAATAACTAACTAACTAACTCATCATCATCATCATCATCATCATCATCATCATCATCATCATCATCATCATCTTTTTTGGTTACATTTATGTTTGTAATCCTCATTATTGTTGTCATCAACATCAAAACATAACTGTCTGTAATATAGTATGCCTTCATCATCATCAATACATGCCACTGTATGCTTACTTTAATTCGTAGGAACATGACACAAATGGCTATACATGACTAAAGTGAAAATTTGAGAATTCAAGCAGATAATTTACCACCTAAGATTGTACTTTAATTATTTATACAGCATATGCGATTCTTTGAATATAGTATATAGATGTAGCTAACCAGTATTTTTCAACAGTGGTAAAAAAAAAAGAAACCTAAAAGAAAAAAACGTCACCACGATGTAAGCAGTTTTCAACAATCAATGTTTTGTTTTCTAATATAAGTTGAGTTTCCCCCCCTGGAATTTGATACCTGTCTTGGAAGTATGCTGCTATGTCGAGTTTATTTGTTCTCCTCAATCAAAATGACAGTGATTGTAACTAGTGTTCTGGTGTTACACAGTCAACTGTACTGCTTGAGCTTAATTTGAATGACATTATAGTCCATATATATACAAAGTGTATTATATATTGTGTACTATATATTTACACTCCCTTCTTGTGTTTCCATGGCCACGAATGCAAATTGTTCGTTCGGAGGAGGAGGTGCTGTGAACTGTGTGTATATAAAGAATGATTAAGAGACATAAGAGCTTTAAGAGTGTAAGAGTCCTCTGTTCGTTTCTTATACCGAGTTCACCAAACATCCCTCATGTGATGCAGTTTGCCATGTTTGCACAAAATAGGGAGGGACACCAAACTGAACCTGCTAGTGCTACCCCTGAACATCTTTCCTCCTCATTATCACGTGCAGCCTAACCAGACCAAAGCAATAACTGGCAGGAAACTTCATTGTATTCAGGGGTTTTATCCAAATGTTACATTTGGGTAGTTGTTTGATTTGTGATTGCATGTATAATTTGTCCTGTAAAATGCGCATGGAGCATGGTTTTTTTTTTCTCCTCTCACTGTGATTGCATAATTATAAACTCATACATGAGTGTGAATGTAATATATATAGATATATATATATATATATATATATATATATAGATATAAGCTTGAGTGAGAGAGGTTGTGTGTGTATGTGTGCATGCGCGTGTGTTTGTATATGTGTGTGTGTGTGATAATAATTGTATGTATATATATATATATATATATATATATATATATATATATATATATATATATATATATATATATATATATATATATATATATATATATATTGTTAAGCCTAAAGCAATAATCATGTAATGTAATATATTGTTAAGTAAATGGTAGGTGCTAATTATTCACAGATTTTTTTTTAAAGTAATTTTTGCAAGTTTAAAACACAAATTTACAGTTTCAAAAATTAACAAATTATGTACAGATGAATTGAGCCTTTATATATATAGGTAGGTAGATAGATAGATCGATAGATTAGATTAGATTAGATAAGACAGACAGACAGACAGACAGACAGGTAGGTAGGTAGGTAGGTAGGTAGGTAGGTAGATAGATAGATACGTAGATAGATACGTAGATAGATACATAGATAGATAGATAGATAGACAGACAGATAGATATGTAGATAGATAGATAGATAGATAGATAGATAGATAGATAGATAGATAGATAGATAGATAGATAGATAGATAGATAGATAGATAGATAGATAGATGTAAATAAATATATAGATATAGATACATAATATTTTATATATATATGATATATATATGTCCCGGTCGTGAGTAACCCATGAGTATTTTGCAAACAAAGAGTTTTAGTGGTTTTGTTCTGTAAAAAACCATAACACAAATCATATTATTTGGTATGTTATGACGTTGTGTGAAGCTAAAAACCCCAAAGGGTTGAGTGAGTGTGAGTGATGAGATTACGTGTATAGAAACAAAACGATGTGCTGTGTTAATATGCCTCATAAATCGCACCAAATTTTATGAATTATATTTATATAAAAACTATGCTTCTCTACTGACGGCATTTGCTGAGCTTGAGGTGATAGGCTTGAACGCACGTTAAAGAAGCAGCTGAAGTTTATTAAATTGTTAACAGGTGGAAGTTTGTTGATCAATGTATACATGTGATTCTGTGTCTGTTCACACAGGGTGCGTTTAACTATTTTGTGTGTGCGTGATAGATCGAAACACACTTGATAATTTTAACCCCGTTGGGGTGCCGGGGTTTCAATATAAATAGTATGCCCACTTTCTGGAAATTTAGTGCTTTAAATTCCCACTGTCGCTGTCTTTCTCATTTGCTCTTTCTCATTCCTGCTCGGTTCTATCAATCTGCTATACTATCTTCTTCTTCGCTAGACCAGTCACCTACCTTTTTTCTTGAAAACTCTTCCGGGACAAAACTCCTTATTTGTGTGTGAGGTCTGTTGGATCAGCTTGGGAATATTGGACGCTTTCTGCCAGGTGGTCACTAGGGCTTCCTATGATGTTATTATTTAGCAATGTAGGCAGTTTATATGTATGTGTTTAGTTGATAATTTATAATGATGTTTGTATTCTATTTTGTTTTTGTAAACGGGGGTTCGATAAATTAGAGTATAGCCTCAGCGTCCCCTGCGTGGGATGTCTTTATTGTAAAGTGACTGGCTGGTGGAGAGCATTCAGTTTTACCACTAGGGTTGTTTCAACAGATCTTTTATGCGGATCAGGGGTTGTCCGATCCTGATTTGGCTCGGAAGAGTCCGCTGGGCCTAAAGCAATAATCATGTAATGTACACACCGACTCAACCAAAGCAATGTAATTTTAACATAACGGTGATCAATGTAAAGTTGTTGTTTTTTAATTAATTTTTTTTTAAGTTGTTGACAACAGTTTGAAAAATCTCAGTTAATTTAATTGTTACCGTTAATGTTATAATTTAAAGGATGGAGATACTGTATTTGCTGAGGATGTTCTAACCTATAAAGGGAACAGTGAAAGCCCCAGTTGAAAACCTGTCTTGCCTTTGTGGGCATGACTAATTCACTGCGGCAACAGTTCCCCCCGTTGGAGTGCCGGGGGTTTCAGTATAAATAGTATCCCCACTTTCTGGAAATTTAGTGCTTTAAATTCCCACTGTCGCTGTCTTCATCATTTGCTCTTTCCCATTCCTGATCTGTCCTATCACTCTGCTATACTTTCTTCTTCTTCGCTAGATCAATGACCTACCTTTTTTCTTGAAAACTCTTCCTGGACAAGACTCCTTGTTTGTGTATGAGGTCTGTTGGATCAGCTTGGGAGTGTTGGACGCTTTCTGCCGGGTGGTCACTAGGGCTTCCTATGATTGTATTATTTCGCACTATAGGCATTTTATATGTATGTGTTTTGTTGATGATTTATAATGATGGTTGTATTCTATTTTGTTTTTGTAACCGGGGTGTTCGCGTAGTTGAGGTCAACCCTCAGCCGTCCCCCGCGTGGGATGTCTTTATTGTAAAGTGACTGGCCGGTGGAGGGCATTCAATTTTCCCACTAGGGTTGTTTCGGCAGATCTTTTATGCGGATCGGGGGTTGTCCGGTCCTGATTTGGCTCGGAAGAGTCCGCTGGACCTAAAGCAACAATCAATCAATCAACCATTTGCTGAGGAATTGTCGATTCTGATATATAAACTAATGAGCTGAGAACACCAGCAAAAATGGCCAGGCATATCTATTGTATGTGCACAGGCCAGGCATATCTATTGTATGTGCACAGGCCAGGCATATTTATTCTATGTGCACAGGCCAGGCTTATCTATTCTATGTGCACAGGCCAGGCATATCTGTTCTATGTGCACAATTCCACAAAATCAACCTATTGGCAGCAAAGAAATGGAGATAGATCTTAAATGTTATTATTCCAAGCAGGATAACCTAGATTTAAATAAGGCCTACATCCAAGGTGCTATCATTAAACTCCAGTTCCCTCTCTTCAGGTGAGACAACTGCTATCCAAACTGTTTTAAAATCTCTTTTTGTTAAAACTCGCCTGCAATCACTGTCTAAACTTTACTTGATTCCTGAAAGATGGTGGGGAGGTTTGGTATGTGGAACGTTTTTATGTGATGATTCATATATTGGAATGGGGAACGAGAGTTCTGATGTTAAATTGGTGAGCATGGTGAACTTTATACCTTTGTCTTCCAATAATAATTGTATTTAGTCAAGGTGTTTACAATGGATATTAGCAGTGCAACTAGATCTTCAGTCAGTCAGTATGCTTGCTGAAGACCCCTATTGGCCACAAACATAGACTTTCCCAAAGCAACCCCCCGTAGGGGTGCCGGGGGTTTCAGTATAAATAGTATCCCTGCTTTCTGGAAATGTAGTGCTTTAAATTCCCACTGTCACTGTCTTTCTCCTTTGTTCTTTCTCATTCATACTCTGTTCTATCAATCTACTGTACGATCTTCTTCTTCGCTAGACCAGTCAACTACTTTTTTTACTTGAAAACTCTTCTGGGACAAAACTCCTCATTTGTGTTTGAGGTCAGCTTGGGAATATTGGACGCTTTCTGCCAGGTGGTCACTGGGGCTTCCTATGATGTTATTATTTGGCTACATTATGTAGGCAGTTTATATGTATGTTTTTTGTTGATATGTTATAATGATGTTTGTATTCTATTTTGTTTTTGTAAACGGGGGTTCAATAAATTAGAGTATAGCCTTAGCCTCCCCTGCGTGGGATGTCTTTATTGTAAAGTGACCAGCTGGTGGAGTGCCTTCAGTGTAGGGTTGTTTCGGCAGATCTTTTATGCGGATCAGGGGCAAGTCTTCTTTCAGCGAAGTTGTGGTCTTGATTTTTTGGTCCTGATTCGGCTCTCTATAGTCCGCTGGACCATGTAAGCAATGAATAACTAACTAACTTTCCCATAGCAGTGCTATGCACCATGACTGTGGCATTGTTGTTTTTTTCTACGTTTGGTACAAAATGCTAATTTATTACCTGTGACCCTAGGGCTTCCTATGATGTTATTATTTAGCAATATAGGCATTTTATATGTATGTGTTTTGTTGATAATTTATAATGATGTTTGTATTCTATTTTGTTTTTGTAAACGGGGGTTCGAGTAGTTGGGGTAAAGCCTCAGCCGTCCCCTGCGTGGGATGTCTTTATTGTAAAGTGACTGGCCGGTGGAGGGCATTCAATTTTCCCACTAGGGTTGTTTCAGCAGATCTTTTATGCGGATCGGGGGTTGTCCGGTCCTGATTTGGCTAGGAAGAGTCCGCTGGACCTAAAGCAACAATCAATCAATCAATCAATCAATTACCTGTGACCAACAATTTATGACCTGTGTCCAACAGAAATTGATGCCATACTCATTTGTTGATGTGGTTGTTGTTTGGGACGGCAGACGATGCCCCTGAGTCAGCAAGTTGGCGCCTTGGGTGGTAGGAGCTAGAACTTGTTAACGACCAGTGCCTTGAGTAGTTCTTGAGCCGGAGGAGCGCTAGCTATCTAAGAACAATAAATAAATAATTGTGTTACGGTATCGCACTGGGTTGTTACACTGCGTACAAGTTTAAGTTTAAAAGTTTTATTGTACAGTGACCGGCTGATGGTGTGCCTTAAGTGTTACCACTGGGGTTGTTTCAGCAGATCTTTTATGCGGATCAGGGCTGAGCCTCTTACAGCCAAGTTGTGGTCTTGATTTTGTGGTAATTCTGATTCGGCTCTTTGCACTCCGCTGGACCATGTAAGCAATAAATAACTATCTAGGCAACAAGGCAGGAGTCGTCATCGTATAAAGGTTTTAAACTTTATTCAGCAAGCATCAACTGCATACAACATCGCTTTCCAAAAATCACTACAAAGATTATCTAAAATCACATTTCAAGCAGATAGTGCATTACTTGTATAGCCTCTCTCCAAACGAAAAAAAAAAAGTTGAACATTCCAGCATGACGCAATAACACCCAATCAAAATAAAAATCGTCACTGGAACTATGCACTGTCTTACATCACATGTTTACGAATCTACATGATTCGATCAGCTGTTACCCATAAGATCTGGATGATTCATTCGATAATAAACAAGCAATTTCACAAAATTCTCAACAATATCGACCGACAAACATTATCAACATTTTACAAAGCTTCCTCTAGCAACAGCGCAAAATCAAATCAAAGGTAAATACACACTATCATTGCATGCTATGCAAAACAGAGTGATCGGATCTATCGTGCACCTCTCAATCATAACAATATGGCATTCATTTAGTCAAGTCAACAAATCTTTTTTACCCACAATTCATACAGCTCCTTGTATCTCAGCGAAAAAGACAAGAAAACACAAAACTTTTAAAACAAATAGAATGATAAATAAAATCACTACATGTTTTCAAATTTACTCTTAACACACCCACCCTCCCCCACCAACCCACCCATACGCACACACACATAGTTGCAATACATCACAACTGGGTGTATTTAAGAATGTAGGAATCGGAAAGTGATTTTTTTTGACGGAAAGAACGCAAACTTCTCCTAAAAATGTAAGAATCAAGAATCAGAATCTAATGCAACATTGGCTCTATTCGTCTAAAAAGTTGACCTAGTGCGTCTCCTATAGATAGGGGATGAAATAGGTCGAACTTTCTTCAAAATTTCTCCGAAAACTGACTGTATTTTCTCCGTCCAGGATAGAGCACTCCCTTGTACTTAAAACACTCTCATGCACTACAACTGCACTCCCATGCACTAAAAGAGCACTCCCGCGCACTAAGAAAAAAGTGGGGTCCTGGAAAAAAGTGGGTTCCAAGCAAATAAACCCATTTGTTACTAAGAAAGACAAGGTCTGCTACCCATTTGTGCGTTTATTCAAGTGCACACACACACACACACGCGCACACACAATCTCTTCCAGTTCTCTCTTACTACTAGGACTTGATTTATATGAGTAGTTTGTACAATGGGGGGTTTTGGTTAATTCGTGATTGCTTTTAGGCTTTTGAACTTTGCCTTTTATACAGTGCAGTGTGTTGCTAGTATTTATTACTGTATCGAATATTACAGTGTTGAACAATTTGTCACATTATAAAAATTGCAAGTCTACTTTTCTTCGTCAAAAAAAAAAGAAAAGAATTTGTCAGATTGCCTTAGGTGTCCTACATTCTGTCTTCTTTCTAGATAAGGCCATACATCTTACATGTATACCTGTCTGTGATAAGACTTGACATTTCAAAACTGAACTTACCCCTCTCTCCCCACAAGACCCTCCACCCTCCCTCTTCCCCCCATGGAGGTGCCGGGGGTTTCAGTATCAATAATATTGCCACATTCTGGAATATTGGACGCTTTCTGCCAAATGGTCACTGGGGCTTCCTATGATGTTATTATTTGGCAATGTAGGCATTTTGTATGTATGTGTTTTGTTGATATTTTATAATGATGTTTATATTTTTGTTTGTTTGTAAACAGAGGTTCGATAAATTAGAGTATAGCCTCAGCGTCCCCTGCGTGGGATGCCTTTATTGTAAAGTGACCGGCTGATGGGGTGCCTTCAGTGTTACCACTGGGGTTGTTTCGGCAGATCTTTTATGCGGATCAGGGCTGAGTCCTCTTTCAGCGAAGTTGTGTTCTTGATTTTGTGGTCCAGATTCGGCTCTTCGCAGTCCGCTGGACCCTGTAAGCAATGAATAACTAGCTAACCCACCATCCCTCCCACTACCTCCTCCTCACCCCCCTCTTCCCCTCAAACCCTACCCCCCTCTGTGTACATTTTCTGTTTGTCAGCATTTGTTGCACAACTGTGTTTGTACCACTGCTGATGTTGATTTTGAATATTTGCCATGACATATTGAAACTTAAAATAAATAGCTTAATATATTGGAGCGGGGCGGGGGCGGGAGGGGGGAGAGAGAAAAAGAATGTGTGCGCCTTGCATCAGAAGGGTTCACATTTCAGGATATATAGTTATCACAAGCCAAGGTGAAGGTCCTTTTTTTTTCTTTAGTTCGCTATATATTATGAATGAAGGTTCAGGCGTACATGATAATGCATTGTAATATTATAGGCAAGAACGAGGTTGAAATTTGTTAACGCTACCTCGACCCTCACTATCACCCCGTTTCAAACTGTTGGTGATGTGATCTTTCACCAATAATTTATTTATGGAGATTTGACAATGATGATTTTTTTAAAAAACAACAACAAATCTTCCAGTTTGGCTAATGTCTTTATGAGAAGAGATTAACTGAAACATGTGGAATGTATTGCCTTCATTAGAATTCTTGTACTTTATTTATCTTATTTCCTCATCATTATTTGGAAATTTAAATGGTAAAGTGTTTTTTTTCTTTTAATTCTATCCATATGGAGAGATCTGAAATGGACATTTACCTCTTGTATAATCAGTAATTCATATGATTTAAAAAAAATGGTTTGCATATGTTTGAATGTTAGATTTTTGACCAACATCAGTATAATCTCGCGTTTTGAACAAATGAGGTAATAAATGTCCCTATGTTATCGTTGTGCAGATGCACTCATTGTTATGGGAAATGATCTGAATTTATGTAATATGGTATGTTTGAAACGGTTAAAACTTAAATGCAAGGTCCTTTTATTTCCTATTATAATCTTTGTGTGTGTGTGTGTGTGTGTGTGTGTGCTGAATAATAAACATGTACATGACACTTAATGAATGGACATTGGTCTTATGATTGGTGTTTTGGTTTGTTTGTTTTTTTGCACCTTAACATGATAACAGCTCTTTACAAATTTGACATCATCTTCTTGGGGAAAAAAAAAAGAATTGGTATTGAGCGGCATCAAATAAATTAATTTTGTTATTATTTTTATTATGATTATTATGGTTTTTAAGTTGTTTTTTTTTTAATAATTATTATTAAATTGATGTTTCTTTGTATCATGTCCGTCTGCTTACAAAGTCAAACAGAACTCCAACACTGCAACATGGGTTAATTTTGAGACCATCTTTGATTTATTTCTTATTCCCCATGTTTAGCATGTTTTACACTATGCCTTGTACTCCAAACATGGAGGCCAACATAAAGAAACAGAAATTGGCTGAAAATGTGAACAATCTTTTTAAAATAATATTTTATAAACAACAACAAAAATATGTTGTCTTTTTTAAAAGACAGAAATAATGCATAAATACTGCAGAAACAAACGAAAATATAATTGACCCAGCTTCATAGTAATCAACAATAGACAGCATTATGAACATTAATGTTAGTTAGTTAGTTATTCATTGCTTACAGGGTCCAGAGGACTGCAAAGAGCCGAATCAGGACCACAAAATCAAGACCACAACTTCGCCGAAAGAGGACTTGCCCCCGATCCGCGTAACAGATCTGCCGAAACAACCTTAATAGTAACACTGAAGGCACTCCACCAGCCAATCATTTTACAATAAAGACATCCCACGCAGGAGAGGCTGAGGCTATACTCTAATTTATCGAACCCCCGTTTACAAAAACAAAATAGAATATAAACATCATTATAAAATATCAACAAAAAACATACATATAAAATGCCTGCATTGCCAAATAATAACATCATAGGAAGCCCCAGTGACCACCTCGCAGAAAGCGTCCAATATTCCCTAGCTGATCCAACAGACCTCACACATGAGGAGTTTTTTCCTGGAAGTGTTTTCAAGAAAAAAGGTAGGTCTAGCTTAGAAGAAGATATTATAGTAGATTGATAGAACAGAGTACGAATAAGAAAGAACAAAGGAGAAAGAGGGTGACGGGAATTTAAAGCAAGGAGGCAGCGCAGAAAAAGAGGGAGACAGAAAAAGAATTGGGAGGACAACATTCGAGAATGGACTGGCTTGACACTGAGCGAGGCCGTGATGGTTGCCGAGGACAGAGAAAGGTGGAGTACGCTGGTTAAACGATCATCTGTGGTGCTCCCAAAGACCTTCGAATTACGGGATATGATATGATAGTTAATAACAAAATTCAGAATGGGTAGTTGTGTTCGCCAATGGCTCAATATCCTTATTTTTTATGCTTGGGAATAATTATAGGACGAACATAAAAACTCTTTTTTGTACATACATTTTTATTTCATTCACATTTTTATTTCATTCCAATTGTTTTTTGTATGATATGGATTTGTGTGTGTATATGTGTGTTTGTATGTATGTAAGTGTATGTTTTGGGCATGTGTATATGTAAGGGATATGAGTGATGGAAAGACCATCTAAAATCACAAGTTGTGTAGAGACGTAAAATGAAAATAAATAATGTTTCAATGAATGCAGACAGTGCATGATTTGCATTAATGCTGTACAAATAATGTGTTGGGGGTAAAGTGGAACTCTAGCCAACATATTGCATAGGCAAATACAAACACTTCATAAACCGCCATACAAAAACTTTACACAGTTATAAGCACACATCAACAATCCATAGTAAGCAGCACATATATTAACCCCCACAAAATGATAGTGAAACAAAAAGACTACAATGATGTTGACCAATGATATGTTTTACCGAAAGACATTTTCCATGAACAATGAAACAGGAATGCAAGATCAAACGAAATATGCTACATAAACACCGAAAAATAAATAACTTACTGAACCACCAAATTGCACATTCAAACTTGTATCAAGCAGTTCTCACTCCAAATGGGAATGTTCTATTCAAATCAAAAGCAGTTTCCTTAGAAACATGGATTACATTTATTTATTTTAAAGCTTATTTGCTAGAAAAGTTTTAAAAAAAATTATAATGTAAAACAAAAAAAATTTACAATACCAAGACACATTTAACAGCTACATTTCTAAGCTTAAAAAAAACAAAATTAAATACAGATTTTGATCATAAAACATTTTATTTTATGGATAATTTTCCGACTAACAAGAGAAAAAACAAATTTGAGTCATAATGTGTTAAACATTATGGAATGCTCAATGAAAGTATCACACATACATTATCATGTCATGTCGCTAACAAAATCTAATGCTAGCAAACGCACAAACTAACAAAATTAAGACAAACATAATTTAAGGAATGGAACAAACAGTTTAACATTGTTAGCTCATTAGCCAGCTTTATTGCGACTTTTGTCAATATATTCCACAGTGTACGTTTTTCAGTGAGAAAAAAAACTGGCTTGATGCTTTAAAACAGCTAGAATTTGAATGTTATTAAAGTTACAGCAGTATTTAATCTGTAACCTTCATAGGATCACCCAATAAGGAAATAGACAATGAACAGGAACAAAATTACAATTAGATCGTATTACCAACATCATAACACATATTTTTTTTTAGAGATCCCTCCTCTTACCCCCACCCAACAAACAAAACAATTGTAAAGTGTTGACCCCTAAATTTTATTTCATCCACCAAAAAAAAAAAAAAAAAAAAAATCTTTTTTTTTAAAAACAAGCCCAGTAAAAAATGACTGAAAAAATGTATTTTGAACGTACCAATTAATAAATAATTAGGTAAATAGAATTACCTCATGCTACACAAAACCCCCGTTGGGGTGCCGGGGGTTTCAGTATAAATAGTATCCCCACTTTCTGGAAATTTAGTGCTTTAAATTCCCACTGTCGCTGTCTTTCTCATTTGCTCTTTCTCATTCCTGCTCTGTTCTATCAATCTGCTATACTATCGTCTTCTTCGCTAGACCAGTCTCCTACCTTTTTTCTTGAAAATTCTTCCGGGACAAGACTCCTTGTTTGTGTATGAGGTCTGTTGGATCAGCTTGGGAATATTGGACGCTTTCTGCCAGGTGGTCACTAGGGCTTCCTATAATGTTATTATTTTGCAATGTAGGCATTTTATTTGTATGTGTTTTGTTGATAATTTATAATGATGTTTGTATTCTATTTTGTTTTTGTAAACGGGGGTTCGATAAGTTGGGGTGAAGCCTCAGCCGTCCCCTGCGTGGGATGTCTTTATTGTAAAGTGACTGGCTGGTGGAGGGCATTCAGTTTTCCCACTAGGGTTGTTTCAGCAGATCTTTTATGCGGATTGGGGGTTGTCCGGTCCTGATTTGGCTCGGAAGAGTCCGCTGGACCTAAAGCAACAATTATGTAATGTAATGTAATGCTACACAAACAGTGGCTTCTTCTGTGGAGGTAAGCGGAGAACGGTCATCAACAAACCCTTTTGTCAAACAAAACAGTTTTTCTTTCAATAAACAACGCCGTGTAACAAATTCTCTCACAAATAAAACTCTGGCTGAATTTGGCTGAGAAATGTTTTATTTCTACAGGAAACAGCACTGTTGTTGTTGTTGTTGCATCAATTTTTATTCATCAGATTAACATAAGTTGTACTGATAAACAGCACTGAACAAGCTCCGGCAACCAGAGGGAGAAGAAGACAAAATATCTGACATTGTTATTAGATTTGTATCAAAATTATACCATGCAGAATAAATTACTCAATGCACAATAATTAATCAAATATCAGCCCATGAAGTGAATTGAGAAAATTATAGCACGTATAAAAATTTGCAAAATCCAGTCTCTTCAGGGAAGGCGGTAAGCAAGATTTTTTTAAAATAGATTTGTTAAAGTGTTGCTGTTTGGTTATGTTATCTTTTTTACATTTGGTAATAAACTAATTAATTTGAACAAAACAAAATTAATTGTCCCGTTTTTACTTGCAACATTTTTCAGAGTTCGCACTGTATATCTTTTCTTTTTTATAAATGTTTCTTTAAAAAAATAAATAAAAAAGATAATGAAGACAACCTGTACAGCGCGCCACTTTCCACAAACATTTATACTCAAGACGCTTCATTTCTACACCCTTTGCTGCAAGTTAATGATAAAAATTAAACTTTTTTTTTTTCATACCAAAAAAATTGAAGACAGCAAATAAAATAATGTGGGACTTTTTTCTTTTGATAGCTTCAATTAAAAAAACATTATAGTGTGAAATGGTCGTTAGTGGAGTTTCTGGCCTGTAAAGAGATTGTTGCCCCAAGAAACTGAGAGAAAACGAAGTTGGAGTGACAAGCAGCGTTTGGGGGCCACACAGTATAGTCTTTCAGTTTACAAAGTGTTGAAAGACTGTAAACTAATAGCTCAACACAGTACTCTATGTATATATATACCCACTGAAGAGATTTTCTCATACATTACCTGAGGGCAAAGCACACCTTCTCACTCAAGGTAACTGCACATCTACCCATCCCCAAACCCCCAAAAGAAACAATCCATCTCCACCTCTCTCTAACACACACACACACACACACACACACACACACACACACAAACAATTAGAAAACAAAAAACACACACACGCAAAACATTGAAGTTTCCTCTTCTCAAATACGATTTTTCTATAAATATAGGTACATATATGAGATGCATAAAATAAACCTCACTAACCAATAGGATGCCTTCCCATCAAGTACAAATTGCCTAATGAGCAAAGCAAAACAGATTGCAAAATGGCAGCAACATTAATTTCGCGCCCTACTTGGACAGCTGGTGAATGGAGATACATATATATATATATATATATGCAAAACAGCAAATGTATCATGAACACTGGCAGTTTGTGCTACAAGTACATCAAACATGTTGTGGTTTAATGTCAAAAGCATGCAGAGACCGGGTGGAGACGTTTTCCTTGTTTCACACTGTTCATTGCACAGCAGGGATGGCTCTTAGCGGCGTTTTGCTGGGACTTCTGGGGGTGGAGGTGGTTGCGGTGGTGGTGGTGAGGGTGGAATTGTTGTTGGACTTGCCAGCGGTGGTAGTATGGAAAGCTTTCTTCTTCTTTTTCAGCTCCTCCACGTACGGCTCCATCATCATCATGATGCGCTTTGTACACAGACAAAACGGTGGCCATCAAATGTGGGTGTATCACAACAATACAATTATATTATAATTAGTGGCCATTACAACAACAACAACGAATGTGGAAAAACTGCATGCACAAACTTTGGGTTGAGGTGGAGAGGAGAAGTGAAGGGGAGTGGGGGGGGGGGGGAGGAAAAGCTGGTGGGAGGGAGGGGAACATGGACATGGAGACCTGACGCAGGCGCAGAGTACGGACCTAGCTCTTCCATCTTTTCATATGACAACGACGGTAAGATATGATCTGTGGTGTGGAGTTCTTATTGCATGCTGCTCAAACCGAATTAAAACGTATCACCAGCTTCAAGACAGCATCTCCTCTGCGCCCTCAGCCGCCTAAAATCAACAAGCTGCCGAGTACCACCCTCCCACTTCAACATCATATAGATGTTACCGGCAATCTACGTATCTAGTCAATTCGTGTATTGTGTTAAAACAAAAAATCAGTCAATTCGTGTTTTGACTTTCATCACTAGCCAAAACATGTAATGACTAAAATTTTCAGTCAATATGTGTATTGTCTTAACAAATGCTCTGGTCAGTACACGAGTTGACTAAACTGTTATTCAGTATTTAAATTGCAACTGGTTGTAAACATGAATAAATGAATGACCACACAATCATTTGTTGCTCTTCTAGTTCAATACGCACACTCACAGTGGCACATCCACACAACTAAACCATGTTAATTATAAGTAAGTAAATAATAAAAATAAGCTTAAAATTTACACACTTAAATTTAAAACTCTCTCTCTCTCTCTCTCTCTCTCTCTCTCTCATGCAAAGTAAATATTAAAAATAAGTTTATTATATACACATTTAAATATAAAACTTCTTTGTCTCTCTCTGTCTCTTTCTGTATCTGTCTTTTTGTTTCACTGTCAGTTACATCTAATTCTTGAATGCAATCGGGGAGGCCATACCACTATTGACGAGAGAGAAAGAGACAGAGACAGTTCCGTGTTGTTGTAACGATTGAGACGCTCATGATAGTGAGCAAAACACACATTGACTAAGACTGGACTGAGCAAAACACGCATTGACTAAAATAAACAGTCAGTCAATGTGTGTTTTGAAGTGGGTCAAAATTAAGACAATACACGTATTGACTGGGAATTTTAGTCATTACAGCTATTGGCTAGTGGTCACAGGCAAAACACGAATTGACTGCTTCTTTTTTTTTTTTTTTAAAGACAATACACGTATTGACTGAATACACAGATTGTCGGTAACATCTATACGCCAGAGCACTGGTCACTAACATATTATTCCCATTCTCATTCAGAAGCAGGGTGGCGTTTGTTGGTTGGTTGATGGGTTGGTTGGTTGGTTGGTTGGTTGGTTGGAGTGTTGGTTAATGGGTTGGTTGGAGGGTTGGTTGGTGGGTTGGTTGATGGGTTGGTTGGAGGGTTGGTTGATGGGTTGGTTGGAGGGTTGGTTGATGGGTTGGTTGGAGGGTTGGTTAATGGGTTGGTTGGAGGGAAAATAAAGAATGGACATGGTGTGATGGTGAAATGGATGGTTGAAAAGTACCTCCCTATTTGAAATGACGTAAAACTTTTCTAAACAGAACCGCCTTTGCACGAAACCAAACTTAGTTGTGGCCCTTACAGTGGTGAAAATTACTCGCTGATCTGTGATTGCATCTCCCATACTGGCCCTCATTGCCTGACACTCGGTCTCACGTCTTCTTTATGTCAACACGTCCTCTGAGCTCATGCATGCAGGTGTCAGGCGACAGGCAATACAATACAATACAACTTTATTCATCCCAAAGGGCAATTACATTATTAAGTTTATGAGGCAGCATAAAGATACTCAAAAAATGTATCATAAACCATTTTTTGTAAAAAAACAAAAAACAAAACAAAACAAAACAATAAATACATAAATTTAAAAAACATTACACAAGCACACACACGCGAATCAAGATCACAAGTGATATCACAGAAGTCAACAAAATTCAACAAGTTGATTAAAAAGTGCAGCCAGTACACATAGACACTAAAGGGAGACTCTCACTATATAACAAATAAGACCCCCAAAGTGCCGAAAACTAAAAGCGGTTAGTACTATTAATTAAGAAGTCGGATTGCACTGGGAATAAAAGATTTGGAACGCCGATTTCCCTTACAGATGGGCATAGCATATCGGCGTCTGGACGGCAACAGTGTGAACTCTGGTTTCAAACAATGTTCCTGATGACTATTAAGGATGCTCCCGGTTTTCCGTAAGATCTGCTGATCACAGAAAGAAGAAAGATCTCTCTGCCTAACTCCAATAATCTTTGAGCAGACATTGACTATGCAATACAGACTGTTCCTATCCTTCACAGTCAGACCGTGAAACCAACAGATAAAAGAAAAAGTCAGCAAACTTTCTATAAAAGACTGGTAAAACAAACTGAGGATCTTTGTGTTTACAGAGAAGGATTTTAGTTTCCTAAGAAGATACATTCTTTGCTGACCACGTTTGACAAGACTGTGGGTGTTGACATCAAATTTCAGCTGACTATCAAAAACTGTACCCAAATAATTATATGTGTCAACAACTTCCACATCTTCACCATGAATAACACATGGACGGACATCATCCTTCACTCTCCTAAAATCAAAAAGCATTTCTTTTGTTTTAGACACGTTCATTTCCAAAAAATTATTATCGCACCAGTTAACAAAATCAGAAAGGGCAAGACCATGATCGTTTTCCGGGCGCCCTGAAAAAGAGACAACAAGGCAGAGTCATCTGAGTCAAGGAGCTGCTCTCGGCACCGTGAGATGAAATCACAGATCAGCAAAGCTACCACTGTCAGAATCACAATACAATTTGTTTTCCGTGCAAAAATAATACAGTACTATTTACAACAACAACAGCATCGAAGTATAGCATAGTTCGGCATGCAGGCTAAAAAGCCTTTGGCCCTCATAATCGATCTTGATGAGGGTCCCAAGACCCAACCCCCTGGTCTCAGTGCCTACCCATTTAGAATGTTTTAGACTCCAATTTGGTGGAGTAGATGCTATCCTTGAATAACTTGTCCAGACTAGTCTTGAACACATTAAGTGATCCAGCATCCACAGCCTCGGCAGTCAGGTTATTCCAAGGGGTTACCACTCTATTAGTAAAATACTTATTAATTTTGCGAGTATTATTAAACGTTTTAGTAAGTTAATTAAATTTGTGACCTCGTGTTAAACCAACGTCATTAAAATTTAAAAGAGAACAAGTGGTTAAAGGATCATACAAATTGTGCACAATTTTAAACATTTGGATTAAATCACCCCGCTCATTCCTATACTCTAAATTGGGTAACCTCAGTGACTTCAGTCTCTCCTCGTAGGAGAGTCCTGACATTCCACATATTTTCCTGGTGAATCTGCGCTGGACACCCTCGATCAAGTCAACATACCTCCTCAAATATGGGCACCAGACGGGGTTATTGTACTCCAAGATGGGACGTATAAGAGCCTTAAAGTATAAAGTATAAAGTATAAGTTTCGATAAGAGGTACTTTTCAACCACAACACTCAACAGAAACCCACGAGAAGAGTGGAAACCATAGCATACAAGCAATCCCCAAATACCTTTTTGTCATCGCCGCTTTGGGCAATCTGCCATGGTGTGGTACCTTCCTGCACAATAAACAAAAAACAAAAAAAATAATTAAGAGTCGTATCAATTGTCACGGGAGCCCCGTTTCCACTGCATTTGAGATTTTGCTTGTTTAGTCAGTTAGACTTAGAAGGTTACTGTTAGTCTCTAGCAGACGACAGTAGTGATCATGCGTAACAAAGTTGTAGCCTGACGCCCGCATAGCAGTGACATCATCGCAGCTGACGGTGGAAGGCTTTGAATTTTACAGCCACTCAGATTTCTTCAGCCTATCAGAACACAGCACCGGTAGGTAGAACCAGTTCTGACTGGGTAGGCCAAGGCTATGTAGAGGGTCATTTGTGTTGAAAGCTTTGGGCAGTACACAGCTACTTCCTAGTAGCAGAAATCTCTCCACTGATAGACCAGGGAAGCAGTGCTTGTTGAATATTCGAATTCAATCAAGTAGCCACGGACTGACATTGTCGAACAGGTAAATGAACATACTTCTGTTTCATCGTGATGTATTTATAGTATTGTTGAATTATGTTTGTAAAATTTGCTATGCACAGATTAAATTGTTAGTCCGACTTTTCCTGAACACGTGGCGAATCCGACCACGAGGCGACCGGCCGACGCCATGTTGAAATATAATAATAATAATAACGGATTTTTATATAGCGGGTACTCCAGCCTATGACCAGACTCACCACGCTTTACATAGTCATTACATATAAGTACATGCACTCGATAAAACATCGCTTTCGCTACAATACACCAAAAGACAGAACAGTAAGGGTACAAATTATTTACACTTATGTACACAAATTACAATTTACAACTATGTACACAAATGACAGAAAAGACAAATAGAATAGCAAAATCATATTCACAGCTATTTATATGCCCGGTTAGGCCCAGGAGGAAAAACAGTATAAATATGTACAGCCGTGTATACACTTACGGATCAGACAGAGACAAAGAGGAGAGAATGGCAGCGGGATACAGATCATTCTGAATAGTGAAGTTTGAAGAGGTGGGTTTTGAGGGCCTTTTTGAATGCTTGTGTTGATTGTATGTTGCGGATATGGGAGGGAAGGGAGTTCCACTGCTTAGGTGCGGAGTAAGCGAATGCACGTTGGCCGTATGTCTTAGTGCGGGTGACGGGAACCTTGAGTGTGCGAGTGTCGGCAGAGGATCTTAAAGTGCGTGAAGGGGAGTAGACAGACAGTAGATCAGCAAGGTAGGAGGGACAAGAATCTGTGAAGAAGTTGTGACAGAGAACAGAGAGTTTGTACTCTATGCGTGCTTGCACAGGAAGCCAGTGAAGGGAATGTAGTAGAGGTGTGATGTGATCGCGTTTCTTAGCTCGGAATACTAGTCTAGCTGCTGAGTTCTGAACCTTTTGTAGCTTGTCAATGATGTGTTTTGGGGAGCCAGCGAGGAGAGAGTTGCAATAGTCAAGACGAGAAAGGACGAGAGCGCAGACTAGGGTTTTGGTGGCAGTGAGCGTAAGATAGTGGCGAAAGGAGCTGATTTGGCGTATGGCCGTGTATGCAGAGCGACAGATGTTGGAGATGTGGTTGTTGAGGGACAGGTCATCGGAGAGAATGTAGCCAAGATTTCTTGCTGAGGATGAGAACTGAATGTTTGTTGTCCCTACCGTAAGCGATGTTGGGAGAGGCGGGAGTGAGGAGGAGGTGTTGTGCTTGTGAATGAGGAGGGCTTCGGTTTTGTCGTCATTAAGCTTAAGCTTGTTGCGTGTCATCCATGACTTAATGTCTGTGATGCAGTTCTCCAAAGTCTGAACAGTGGAATTAATGAGAGAGGGGGCTGTGGATTTATAAAGTTGTGTGTCGTCTGCAAATGACTGACTCTCAACAGCATGCTTTCTAAGCAGGAGAAGCAGTGGCTTGGTGTACAGAGTGAATAACACCGGCCCTAAAACGGAACCCTGAGGCACGCCGCACACCAAGTCTGCTGTGCTGGAGAAACAGCCATCGACAGTGACTGCTTGTGATCTGTCGGAAAGATATGAGTGGAACCAAGCCAGGACCGAGCCGGAGATTCCAAAGTAGTGTTGAATAGTGTTAAAGAGAATGTGGTGGTCGACTGTGTCAAAAGCGGCTGAGAGGTCTAGTAAGGTGAGAACGGAGACGTTACCATTATCTAAGGCCAGCAACAGATCGTTGGTTACCTTTAGGAGGGCTGTCTCAGTGCTGTGGAAGGGTCGGTAGGCAGACTGGTTGGGGCAAAGTAAAGCGTTATCATATAGATAGGCAAACAGTTGTTTGAGAACAATTTTTTCTATGACTTTGGACAGGAAGGAGAGGTTTGAAACAGGTCTATAGTTCTTTAGATTATTTTTGTCTAAACTTGGCTTTTTAAGGAGGGGTTTGATGACAGCCGTTTTGAGCACAGACGGAACAACACCAGAGGACAGACTCTCGTTGATAATGTGGGTAATGGTCGGGAGTAGAGGGTCAAGATTCTCTATCAACATGGGGGGTAGGAATGGGGTCAAGAGAGCAAGATGTTGGTTTTGAGCTTAAGATGACTTTCTTGACTTCTTGCTCTGTTACTGGTTGAAAAACTTCCATTTTTGCGGTAGTGAGGGAAGGTGAGAATGGGTTAATGAGTGGGGTCTCATGGGCTGTCAAGAGCGTCCCTTATGTCAGCCACTTTCTGTGTGAAATAATTACAAAATACATCTGGTAGCTGACATGGTGGATGCGTGGATGGGAGTGATGTTGCATTGCTCTTACCCCTTAGCTGATTGCAAATGTTGAACAACTGTTTACAAGTTTCGCTGCTGCTAATTCTGTCGCTAAAGTACCGGGTTTTGGCAGTCTGGACTATTTTAGTGACCCGTTTTTTTGCAGCGGTGAAAATCTGCTTGCTGACTTCTAAACCCGATTTAAGCCACTTTTTCTCTGCTCTGCGTCGGTGTTTCTTCGCCTCGGAGAGCTCGTCCTTGATAGACTCGTACCAGGGTGCTGAGCGTGTTGCCTTGACCTTTTTCTGGGCCACGGGGGCGTGCCGATCAAGCACCGCATGAAGTGTACTATTCAGCTGATCCACAGTGGGGCAGAGTTCTGGGGTCACTTTAGCGGTAAGCTCTTGCTTGAAAGCATCCCTATCCATGGTACGCAGGCTGCGAGCCTCCCTGAACATGGGGGGAGGAGGGGGGGCTGCGACGTTTAGTTCGCACACGACACAGAAATGGTCAGACGTTAATTCCTGGGTGACTGAAGTTGATCTAACCACATTATCCTGAGGCCTATGCATAACCCAATCTATGATGTGACCACGGCTGTGGGTGGGTTCTGTGACTGACTGAGAAAGACTAAACTGATCTAAAAAATATGTACGGAACCACTGTTGTTTAACCTATGTATGCTTGCAGACCAGTGGCTGTACCCAAGAATGTTTATACTATTATTATTTCTCTATGTGTATAGTTAGCCACGATTTATATTTATGTATGTATAGGAAAGTAGAGTGGAGATTCCAGTGGACCACGGACTTAGCAGAATGTTCATCGCTTATGAAGTTATGTATAGAGATGTGGAGCTATCACTGAGGGCTACTTTGGCTTTCAGTGAGACGCTCTGCACAGACCTATTATTCAGGGTTGTGAAGAATTTCGTCTCATATGTTACAAACGAGCAGGCGGTATATCGTGAGCCCAACTCAGCAAAGAACCGAACCTAATCTACGCTTAGAGTTGGCTGCGAGGCATCTACAGCATTGTGCGCAGATAGCCCACCAGTCGAACACAAGCCACGACACCACAGCGTGTCAAGGAATCAGCAGCAACACAGCTCTTCGGACACTGAGCTAAATACACAGCCTTCAGTGCACCAAACTCTGTATAAACAGGACCACAGTAGTCCACTCTTCAAGACTTCTGACCCTTACGGCAGAAAGTAGACAGTGCCCGATGAAGAAAAAGTAGCTGCCTAGATTATCAGCGAGCGAATCATTCGCATTGACAATTGAACTTTTAAGTTAGTTTCGTACATCGAGGATCGTGTATAGAGTAGAAGAAATAAATGTGTGATTTTTACTGTTATTAAGTGGCTGGACTACATATGATTCATAGCCGTGTGAAAGCTAGTGTGACAGTGATCTTTTCCCATTTTTCTATCTATCTCTGCACCCCAGCCTTAACACAGACCGAGCTAAACAAATAAATGTATTAAAGTAATTCACCGGGTGATTCACTAGCGTTCCCCATCGAATAAGACGAGAGGGTTACAGCATTCCATTGTGCAGAGCCCAGCGACAATAAAACCCCACGTCACATCAATTCTATTTAAATATTAATTGTACCGATACAGCACTGTACAATAACGCTGAAAGAACCGCCTGTTATCTGAAAAGTATATCTGACCTCTATTTTTGAAGCAAATGAACTGTATAGCACTTTTGTGGCACCTGTCAGTGAACGTATTGTTACGGTCATGACGGCCGGTAACCATCTCCATAACGCCTTTAGCGAGACCCGAATGTAAACGCCTGTGGTGAAACACTACATCGGAAGTAAAAAGGCAAAACGGGGTTTCCCGTTCGTGACGTAGAGAAGGATCACAAGACGGGTGGAATGCGTGCAGCCTAGCTGTTGGTGCGGAATTTCATCCAGTGACAAGACATTGGTTTTGCATGCACTGACAGCTATTACAAAAGACAAATGATCCATTTCTATCAAGACCACCAGTGGTCTTCAGGGTTTGTGACGTAAGCGTGGAAATTCCGGTTTTCCCGACGCGTTCTCAATCGCACTCGGCAAGCTCCGGAAACATGGACTTTGCCCGAGGTATGCGGTGGCCCGAGTAGAGGTTCTAAAGAAAAGGGGCATGTGTTCAGACCATAGTTTACAAACAAAAGGGGTGTCTGACAGGTTAGAACCCCGGCCCTTAATGGAGAAAGTTTATAAATAACATCAATATGATTTCTAGTTTGGTTAGTGAAATATGATGTGGGGGAGAACGGACCTAGTGCTGTGTGCTGGAGGTATTTGTGTAGCTGGCACTCACCCATCTAGGACATGAGCATCAGGATCTTTACAGGTCCGTGTGTTAGAATGCGTGCGTGTGTGTGCGTCTGTGTGTGTGCACAAACTAGACCTCAATTTTATATAAGCTTAATACTCTCGTTGGAAAGGAGCAAGGGCCGCTGATTGTTGGTGCATCAAGGGGCCTGTTTTTTTTCTTTCTTCCCAGCACTCCAGACCGATAACCAGCTTAAACCACTGCTTGAACGGTCATCGCTCCACCTCTTCAACGATTCGCAAGGAGGCAACTGCATGCTTAAACTTTCCCTTCCCCCTCTCCAACCCCAGCAAGTAAAGACTGACCTTGTTCTCCGCGAGGGGGTTGGCACGGCGCTGCATGAGGACCTGGGTGAGTTCATAGTGCTTGCGATTGACGGCGTGGTGCAGCGCGGTACTGCCGTTGTTGTCCTGAGCGTTAATGTTTGCACCGTTCATCATCAGCGTCAGTCCCACATCACGGTCACCGTGCATGTTGGCTACAATAACATAAACAATAATAATAATAATAATAATAATAATAATAATAATAATAATAATAACAAGTGCTGGACCATCACGGGGGCAGTTCTCTCTCTCTCTCTCTCTCTCTCTCTCTCTCTCTCTCTCTCTCACACACACACACACACACACACACAAACACACACCCACACACGAACTAAATACCAAGTTTCAAAGAAATACGTCCATTAGTTTCAGAAAAAAAAGTGCGCAAAATAAATAACTAAACGAAAATTAAAATATTACTGTCAACACGATGACGTCAATAGCTCGATATACGTAAGTTTTGAATAAGGCTCAAGGCATCTGTACACTCTCATTAAATAAAAAGTTTAAAGAAAAGGTTTTTTAAAAATTTAAAAGGTGAAGTCTTCCCGATTACGTCATTCGATTTGGATAATTTTGATTTTTAAGTTGGAGGCCTAAATAAAGTCCAAGTATATACCAAATTTGAACCACATCCCTCCAGTAGTTTTGGAGAAAATAGGATTAGAAAAACAAAATTATGATGTCACTATGATGACGTCACGCAATAACACGTTACCTTACGATGATTACGAATCTATTTGCATAAGTGTGGTTTTGCCTTGGAGACTAGTTACAGATAAAGTCTAAAAACGTACACACCAAACTTGAACCAAATCCCTCCAATAGTTTTAGAGAAAATAGTATTAGAAAACAAAACACAACAAATTATGACATCATGCACCATGATGACGTCACCCAACATGCATAATGTTTTGTCGTCAGGTAGGGTTCACTATTTCTTAAATATAAATATTAAATTTAAAAGAAATCGGTCCATTCATTTCACAGAAAAGTGCGCAAAATGTGACCTCCGGACGGACCGACACCGGAGGCCCAAAGCCAAAAAGCAGTATCGTCTTAGCTTTACAGCTCTGGAACTAATAATAATAATATCATACAGGATGATACAGCGCGCTTTTTCTTCAATCAAACTAAAAGAGCGGCGATGTAAAGAAATCGCTATTACAGACGGCGGAACGAAAATCAAAGGTTTATTTTTGAATTTCAGATTGACGGCATCCAATAAAACCATTATGGAAGGGAGGGAGGGAGGAAACCGGAGCACAACTTGTGGGCAAGCCGGCCAAAGTTGTTTCCCCTCATATTTCCGAGCATGGTCTATTTACTTCTCACTGCGAGGCAAGTCTCAGCGGCAGTACTGTATGGTCAAAAAGCCATGACTGAAACCTGTCATTGTTAAACACATTGAGACCAGCCGCTGCGGTGCACTGACCACATCTGATGAGCGGTGTCCAGCCTCCGATGCCTTTGTCCTGGATGTTGAAGTCCACGCCTTCCGAGGCCATCCACTCCAGCATCTTGATGTTGCGGGAGTCCACGGCCCAGTGGACGACGCTGCAGCCACCGTTGTCAAACTGGTACCAATCTGCGTTGTGGCGCCGCAGTGCCTGCATGCTTTCCAACTGGTTGGCTGTGCACGCTACCATCATCCTGTTCACACAATGATAGGATAATAAATAATCAAAATCAATGAACTATACTGAGCTAGCATACTTGATCGGTGCTGTAGAAAAGATTTTTTTTTTCTCCTTTTTTTTCTTTTTTTTCTTTTTTTTTTTTTTGGGGGGGGGGGGAGACTGGGGGTCGGGGGTTGGGATGTGCTTGGGGCGGGGGCTAGAGGGCAGCTTTGGAATGCTACTATGCCTTACGGATAGAGGCAGACAGCCAAGTATACCCCATTCAAATTAACACTTTTTATATGGGGCTATGAGTGAGTAAAATGTGTAACTGTAGATTATAGTCACACGACACCGAAGCGTATAGGCGACTACTGGTCACATTATTCTGACTCCAGCGAACCAGTTGATGGTAAGGGGAAAATAATATGGTCACACATTGGCCAATCCGGGATTCGAACCAGGTACCTTTCGGTTACTAGTAAGACGCTCTACCAACTGAGCTACCCGGCCCCTATGAGTGAGTGTTGTACGATAGCCTATTTAAGGGGTTGGGGACAGGGTACTGGGTGGGTGGGTGGGGATGGGATGGGCGTGGAGGGAAGGGCCACACTATCGTTTGCGCCGCTGGAGTCAGCCGTGTGTACTTACGCTGTTTTGCCTGCGTGATTTTTATGATCCACATCCGCTCCATATTGTATCAACAAGTCTATGGCTCTGCAACAAACAACAGCAATCGCAAGTTTAAGCCCTCGCAGAACGATTCTACACAGGCTATAAAACAGGTCCCCAATCCAACGGACGTACGTGCTTCCTGAGGATTTCAGACATTGGGAAAACGATTATGATGAGAAATGAAATAAAACAGGCCAACTGCTGGCCTTCCAATGTAACCATAATGAGAAACAAACGAATAAATAACCTACCACAAATGCAAATGTAGAAGAAAAAAAAAGTTAAAAAGACAACACAATGCAAACAGTTGGAGCTGCAGGGTCTTCTTTGGGAGGAACAAAATACAAAATAATTCTTTCCTCTCACAACACAACTGGGATTATACTTATGATAGGAGATACAATGTGGGAGAGAAGGAGCGTGGCAGTAAAGGTGGTCTTCGTTTGTTAGATGATTGTCTTATTTTTATTTAAAAAAAATAAAAACTACATGCTCTAAACCTTGAGAAGAAAAACGAGGTGACAAAGGAGAAAATTAGAACACCAGTTGTTCATTCACGGCTTTAAGAAACCTGAACTGTTATAAGTAACGCCATCAGATAAGCTTGTTTCCATGAATCCATTCATGAAGGAAGACATTTGAACCATCGCTATCTTCGCTGCCCGTTCAGCCCTTGGAAACACGAAGCTTCGTGATTTCTTATCTAGCCCGTGCTATCTTTAGCTCTGTTCACTTCATTCATTGAGGATGTGGGTATACATATATACATAATACCACTAGTAAACAAGAGAGAAAGCATTGTGAGGGGAGAAAAGGGAGGAGAAAACAAAAAGAAAGATGACGAAGACGATGACAATGATCATGACGAGGATTTTGACGACAAAGATAACAACGACGATAATGAAGATGCAAATACCTTCAACACATTACAACTTTATTAACCCCAAAAGGAAATACGACAATGATCATGACGACGATGACAATAACGGTGACGATAACAACAACAATGACGATAAAACTGACGACGACTTACTCTATAAAAGATTTTTTGGATGCTGCCATCAAGGCTGAGAATCCTTCTTCGTTTTGGACATCTGGACTAACATCTCTGCAATCAATCAGTCAATCAATGCATCAGTACATATTAAATCAATCAATTACATTATGATCTATCAATAACATGTCCATCAATCAGCAACTTAAAAATAACGTATATCATAAGATTAAAAACTATATATATATATATCCTATCCTATCCTATCCTGTCCCGTAACCCGGACGTCGTAGGGGCACCACAGATGATCGTTTAACCAGCATACTCCAACTTTCTCCGTCCTCAGCAGCCCTGATGGCTTCTCTCAGTGTCAAACCAGTGCATTCTCGAATGCTGTCCTCCCACCTCTTTTTCGGTCTCCCTCTTCTTCTACCTCCTTGCACTGTGCCTTGCAGAATGGTCTTTGCAAGGCCTGATGATCTGGTGACGTGGCCATACCATCGGAGTTTCCGTTTCTTCACCACTGTGAGCAGGGCATCATGTTGTCCAATGGCTTGTGTGATGGTCTGTCGGACTTCGTCGTAGGTGATGTGTATATATATATATATATATATATATATATATATATATATATATATATATATATATATATATATATATATATATATATATATATATATATATATATATATATATATATATATATATATATATATATATATATATATATATATATATATATATATATATATATAATACAGAGTTCTATTTGCCAGAAAGTTGAAGATGAGATGGATAATCTATTTTTTTAAATGTTAAACTCTCTGTTTAATAGGAAACCAGAGAAGCTGAGAAAAGGAGCTATATTTTTTAATGACAAAATAATTCTGATAGGAAGCCAGAGAATATCTTTAAGATGAGAGTATAAACTGAGGCCTAGTCGGTACGCGCACGCATTCCATGGCACGGACTAAAAGATCCTGACGCTCATGCCCAAGACGGGCGAGTGCCGTCTAAACAAATACGCCCTGCAAGCACTAGGTCTCTAATCCATTCTGCAAGGCACAGTGCAAGGAGGTAGAAGAAGAGGGAGACCGAAAAAGAGGTGGGAGGACAACATTCGAGAATGGACTGGTTTGACACTGAGCGAAGCCATCAGGGCTGATGAGGACAGAGAAAGATGGAGTATGCTGGTTAAACGATCATCTGTGGTGCCCCTACGACGTCCGGGTTATGGGACAGGATAGGATAGGATCCATAAAACCCGATGGCCGAGGATTCTGTTCAGGCGCCCACTTGCAACCTTTGAACCCAACACTGCGCATGCGCACTGCGGTATTTTTTTTTTTTGGGGGGGGGGGGGGAGAGGAATGGGAGGGGTGGGGTGGGGTATTGTTTTCCCCAACAGCCAAAGGCGCTTACTTACCCACTCCTTAAAACCTCTTCCATCATCTCCGCGTCCTTCCTCGTGATGGCTATGTGTAGATTTGATGCGTACATCGGTTCTCCTGGAACACAACGCAGTTTGTTACCGCCTAGCTACATGTGCAGTTTTCTTTGAGAGGAGAGACAAGAAAGTGTGTGAACAAAATAATGATTAAAAAAAAAGAAGAAATAGGTTGTATATTTGTCTCTGTACCTAGACAAATAGAGCTGGAGTTGGAGGACAACATCTAGGATATAGCCCTTCCTAGAGGCTATAAATAGATTCTCCGGCAATAGTAGGAAACAGCAGGTGAGACACAGAGAGAGAGAGAGAGAGAGAGAGAGAGAGAGAGAGAGAGAGAGAGAGAGAGAGAGAGAGAGTGTATGCGTGTGTGTGGCTGTATGTGTGTGTGTCTGTGTGAATCTGTGTTTATGAAGTATGGACATATCTTTGTTAAAGTCCATAAAAACATTCCAATCGAAGAGGACTAAAGCACACTTGATATCGCTGGGGTTGGCTGGAGCAGAGAGATGGTCAGTTTGTAAGTATATCAATTATGTATATAGACATTCGTGGGTGAGTCTCTCTCTCTCTGACTGTCTGTCAGGCTGTGTGCGCCCATGCAGGTGCGCGCGTCAGTCAGTAGGTGTAAGACTTACTCGAGGTTTCATATATAGCGGGTTGACTCCAGTCTGAGCTCCAGGTTTTCGTTTCCAGCTTGTAGCGAAACTCGTACGCTGTTTTCGGGCTGAGGTCTGACACTATGCTCCTTTTCGCCATGCCTCTGTAATCACACCACATGCAAACAACCTACATCAGTACTTCACCTTCTATTTCAAAGCTCAGTTTTAAAAGACATATTTAAAATAAATGGACAATAGTTAAAATGTTTTAAAAGTTACATTTTCAATGTCTAATATCACCTAAATGTGTGAACAGACATGAAATTACAAATTTATTGGTCACAGTTCAGCTCTAATTTGATGAACTGTTAATTCGATCCACTGGACAACCATGCAATATTCAATTCAATTCACTTCAACACATCTTTATTACCACAGAAATGGAAATATTGTACAAGACTCATCACATTATATTATGGCTCCATATAAAAGAAAATGTATCACACATCAAGACAAGTTATAATGAACAATAATAAGACACAGACTGATATAAAAGGTGCAGACAGCATAGGATCTGTACGCACATCATCCGTACATAAATTAGCTATGCATTGATTGAGCGTACGCCTCGTGCAGGTAAAAATATTACAGGTAAGAAGTAGGACTAAAAGAATAGGCACTATTATTTCAGTCATAAAAGCCTCGCGCAGTCACAACACACTCACGCACTACACTAGCCCATTCATCGCTACAGCCGTACACTCACCCACACAGAACACATCATAAACAACTCTAACAAGAAGATAAAAATACCAAACAAGTCCATCGCACTCCGATGAACACCGCACATTTCCAAAGTAAAAACAAAACGACACCGGCCGTTGATAAATAAAGGTAATACACTCACACTCACAAACACGATAATTATCAATGGACATGTGAGTAGTGAAGTAAAACATACAATTTTGGTTGTAAAAGCAATTAATCAGATAAAGATAAATGATGGGGTTATTAATTTGAGGGTGGTGAGGTGTCCTGAGCAGAGCCATCAGCGTTTGTTGGTTGAATTGAAAAGGGTAATTGCAGTAGGGATGAAAGTGGAACTGAAGCGAACTGTTCGGCATTTCATTGTCCTGAGTCGAACCCCGGACGGAAGACGCTGGAAGAGGGGGCACAGGGGGTGGGTGGGGTCTTTAATGATGCTCATGGCCTTGCTCAGGGCCCTTGTTTGGAACAAATCACAGAGACGGGGAAGATTTCTGCCTACAATCTTGCTACATGTTCTGGAGATACTGTTAAGAGAATTTTGGTTTTTGAGATTAAGAGACTGATAAAAACAGATGAATGAAAATGTTAACACAGACTCAACTAGTCTCTACAAGTACATGTACAGCGCCACGTGCTCGAGGCCAAGGCTAGCCACACTGTATTCGTGGATTTTGGCTGTGGCCAGGATCGCACAAACAACCGCTGCCCTGACAAGGTTGAAGCCCATTTGGATCATCAGTCTACATTCCAAGGTAAGGCTGTGCGCCCCCTTGTCATCTTCATCTTCCTATACGCTTGCGAAACATGGACCCTCACAGCAGATCTACAACGAAGAATACAAAGCATGAAGATGAGGTGCTACAGAAGACTTCTGGGCATTTCCTATATCCAGCACATCACCATCGACGAAGTTCGACAGACCATCACAAAAGCCATTGGACAATACGATGACATGCTCACAGTGGTGAAAAAACGGAAACTCTGATGGTATGGCCACGTCACCAGAACATCAGGCCTTGCAAAGACCTTCCTGCAAGGCACGGTGCATGGAGGCAGAAGAAGAGGGAGAGAAAAAGAGGTGGGAGGACAACATTCGAGAACAGACTGGCTTGACACTGAGCGAAGCCATGAGGGTCGCTGAGAAAAGAAAAAGATGGAGTATGCTGGTTAAACGATCATCTGTGGTGACCCTACGACCTTCGAGTTACGGGATAGGATAGGATAGGATATTAATTCACTTGCAGATTTTGCACAGACAGACGGCGGACATCGGACTGCGGACGGACAGACGAACGGACGAAAACTTGTATTTATCTTTTTTTTTCAAAATGTCATGTTTGGACTATTTAGGACTCATATCGCACAGATTTGCAAAAATCTTGATTCTTTTTTTTGTTTGTGGAGAGGTGAGGATGGGGTTGGGGGCTTGGGGATGAGTACGTAGACTTACTTTGCTATAGGTGTGGTCACAATATTCCAGTTCTATCTCTTTAGGCGAGAAACCTAATTGTATTGTACACCAACGGTGTGTTTCCATAATTATTTAAGAATTGTTCCAAGGCGCTTTCCGATTCAGGATCAAACTCAAGCAGCCCCAGACGCCAAATTGTTTTCCCAGGCGCATCTTCCAACACCCCATACAACTCAGCATGGTCGTAGGCGACTGGGAGTGGGTTATGAGCGGGGTGGGGAGTAGGAGGAGGGAGTGGGGAGGAAAAGGGTATACTGCACGGGGAGAAGATTTCACCAAAACTAGCACCTGGAAAATGGCACGTAATTGCGCCTTTATCAGAAAACCCAGCAACCCACCAGATCCTTTTGGTCAAATAATTTCTCTGGGAACTGTCTAGTGTCAGCAGACCTAGGGTTTGTCAATCAGCAAGAGAAGTACAGATTAACAGAGGCCGATGAAGAAAAATCAGTTCCCGCTGGTGCTAAATAGAATAGTCTCTCGTTTTATACCGCACAGAGTATCAGACCATATTAAGACCATGCTACAAAATCAAATAGTGTGTTTAGATTTAAAAGACAGTTATGATACTCTGTGATTAGCCCTATATAATGCATGTCTGCTTGCAGATGAGAGCTAATTAGTCCCTTATTCGCACCAGTGTACGGGGACGTTAATCTACCTTACTACTACTCGATGAGAGCCCAGCTTTCTGTGACTGACAGGTAGGTGGAGGTAACGCAAATTTCAGAGATTACTTGCCCCAACATAAGATGTCACTTCAGGACTGAAATCATGATCTTATGGGGACAAGGACAAAATACTTTGTAAACGGGACTCACTATGGCCACGCCCCCTTTCCTCCCCTCTCCGACAGATCCTTTCAACATTCACAGTGAGTGTGGCCCCACTTAAACAAAATAAACTTATACACACGTACACACACACATACACACCCACACCTTTTCACACACACACACACACATCTTTCGATAGAATAGTTATTTTTTAAAGACCATTCTGCAAGGCACAGTGCAAGGAGGTAGAAGAAGGGGGAGACCGAAAAAGAGGTGGGAGGACAACATTCGAGAATGGACTGGTTTGAC
>CM072511.1:17773318-18040818 GCA_036898135.1 Oncomelania hupensis
TTAACATTTGTTGATCCTGTGACCTTGAACATAAAGTGAAATCATTCATTCACTGATCATTTATGAGGTCTGATGGGTATACACCATCTTATCAAGTTTGTTTGTGATAGCTGAAATAGGTTCTGAGATATTAATTCACTTGCAAGTTTTGCACATACAGACTTGACGGCGGACGGATCAAAAAACATTTTATGTCATTTGTGGACTATTTAGGATAAATTTCGCACAGATTTGCAACAATAAGTTCTTCTTTTATTTTTTTTTTTTTGGGGGGGGGGGGCGGGGAGAGGGGAAGGGGTGGGTGAGTACATAGATTCATATTGCTAGGCATTTGATTCAAAAATGAATGCTACTTGACGTGTGCTCGATACTCTCCCTCTTACTATAAGAACAAAGATGGCAGAAGTCATCATTTAATCTACAAAGGCGGCAGGGGAGAGGGAGAGAGAGAGAGAGAGAGAGAGAGAGAGAGAGAGAGAGAGAGAGAGAGAGAGAGAGAGAGAGAGAGAGCGTACCAATAGTGGAAACCACAGTTCCAAAGCCTAGTCTTCAATACAACACCCATCATAATGCCAAGATCAAAGAAACACTGTGTAATACCAACAGTGGCAATTCCAGTCTAACGCTGTAAATTGCAGAATCAACTAAAAGATAGGGGAGTGGGGATGTGGGGACGGAGGGTATAGACAAAGTCAAGGTTATTGAATTCTAGCAAGTGACAGATCCCGTCTGATATTGCAAATCTGCTGGATGAAATTAAAAGATCATCGTGACCGTGTCAAACGACAGATAGTAGGCAGTCCAGGAGGTTAAAATCACAGTCTACGGTGTTAACTGCAGTATACTTCAATCAGTATAATTACAGGTTGGATTCAATGAAGCCAACCATAATTGCAGATTGAGGTGAATATGGCTGTAATTCAGAGGGGTACAATCGCAGTGTGACCGTGCAAAATTGCAGCAATTAGGCAGTAAATCAATACTAATTGCCAGTAAAATTGATTTTAAAAAAGATTCCTGGTAATAAATAATAATTCAATAAATAAAATTTACGGCAAAAGTATACAGGGTGGTAGAAAAGTAAATCCTCAATTAAATGTCCTTATGACTTTTGTAAATAGGATTGAGTGTCCATCAAACCAAATGCATGGTAGTCCTTACAGTTGTACAATTTACTTAGGTTAGGTTAGGTAGATAGATTAAAGTCCCACGTCACATATAGCGAATAGGGGACTGTACAATTTACTTATCTCGTATTTATCTCACGGTGACGAGCGCAGCCCATTGGCCCGTTGCCTGACACTGCGTGAGCTAGTTCGGTTGACGTCAGACATAAGACGATATAGGGCCACTGTAAAGATCCACAACACGCACAACACACACACACACACACACACACACACACACGACACATAAGAAAGATACCCTCGTATGGAATTTAAAGATCATGACGCTCATGTCCTTGAGGGGTAAGTGTCAGATACCCAAATACACCCAGCAAGCACTAGGTCCCTTCTCCCCATCTCCGGTCGCCCAGGATTGTGTTCAGTCGTCTGGGCATCAGACTATGCGCCAAAAAGTTGCAAGTAGGTGCCTCGGGCGGCTTGAGTTAGATCCTGTATCAGCCAGCGCCTTGAGCGGCTCTTGAGCTGGTAAAGCGCTATATAAAAGTGATTAAATAAATAAATAAATAAATAAATAAAGCAGATTACAAAGACTCTATATTGAGAGAGGGTCAGTCAGTTCCAAATTGAAGTCTACACCAGTCTGTTGTGAACAAAACTAAGTCTCGACGTGACAAAAGAAAGGACAACAATCATTAGTAGGACCGCCTGCGGACATCAATGATCTTTCCAACTAGACCAGAAGAAGAACAAAATAGAAGAAGGCCGATTCAGGGTAAAAAGATAAAGAAGAGGCAAAAGAAGAAACAAGGCGCAGCAAAAAGTAGAAGAAGAAAGAGTACATAGGCTCACATTGCTATGCCTGTGAGTCCAAAAGAAAATAGGAAGAAAGGAGAAAGAAAGAAATAAAGAACGAAAGAAATAAAGAAAAAAGAAGAAGAAGAAAGAAAGAAGAAGAAGAAGAAAAAGAAGAAGAAGAAGTAAATAGCTGCAGAGGTTAGACTGGCAAAAAGCGATGATGCGCTCGACTGGCAAAAAGCGATGATGATCCAAGTATGAGGCGCCATTTGTAAATTAAATCATTATTGTCATTATATCTATAGAACATACATTTTACCTGTATAAAAGATATTGTATACTTATAAAATGAATTCGATATGTCTATAAAATACATTCAATAGCAATACAAAACTTTTTATAGCTAAAAACAACATTTTTATAACTACAGACTATATTTTACAATATTCAAGAGAAATCATACGCGATCATCACGCCGTTTGTAAATATTATTCCGAAAAACTATTTTATCTCTAAACACTTCATTTTATCTCTAAACACTACATTTTATACATAAACAATTCATTTTATAGGTAAACAATTCATTTTATAACAACAAAGAGCTTTTATATCTATAAAATAAATGTTATAATATATACAATGCATTTTATCTGTAGAATGCATTCGGAGCATTATTTTACATTCGGCGCATGACATTAATTTTATACTGACTTTCCGCATTGCTGATCCCAGGGAAACAACTCCATCCTCATGTAGACTACTTGTAAACTTCTAAGCGACTCAACATGGTAAAGACCATAAAGTCTACTACAAAAAATGGCAAGGACCATACTAGTGTACTATATAAATTGGCGAGGACCAAACTAGTGAAATGCTGATAAAACATCAGCGACATCATTGTCAGTCTCGACTGTTCCAATTATTTTTTGGTCGTCTTGAAAAACTATCGATAAGCACGAAGGCAAACCAGCTTCCATCGTAACTGTTACTATGGGAGGCGAGATATAGCAAACGCGCGCGCATTTGCGCTCGCAAATGCGCAAATGCGAGCGCAAGTGCGCTCGCATTTGCGCGCGCGGTTGCTACGCCCGTTGCTATGAGGTTTTGCTGAAAACTGTCAACGGAAAGGAACTGAAAATGAACAAAGCGCAGACGCCAAAGATTAAAGAAGGAAAAAAATAGATCTAGCGTACATTTTTTAGCGGTTGGGCGCGGCTTTGTCACTGAGTAGCCTATAATGGAGCGGAATATAGCAAATGCGAGCATTTACGCGCGCAAATGCGAGCGCAAGTGCGCTCGCATTTGCTATATTCCGCTCCATACACGTAAAAATTATACCCGGAAAAGAATGTGTCTGTGAAAGAATTTGAGACGTGCACAAATTAAATATTTCTTGCATTTATTATTAACATCAATCTATAAACTCACATATGATATTATTATAGGCTACTCAGTGACAAAGCCGTGCCCAACCACTACAAAATGTACGCTAGATCTATTTTTTTTCCTTCTTTAATCTTTGGCGTCTGCGCTTTGTTCATTTTCAGTTCCTTTCGGTTGACAATTTTCAGCAAAAGCCTCATAGCAACGGGCGTAGCAACCGCGCGCGTAAATGCGAGCGCACTTGCGCTCGCATTTGCGCATTTGCGAGCGCAAATGCGAGCGCAAATGCGCGCGCGTTTGCTATATCTCGCCTCCCATATGTTACCTTGGAGATTGTTGACATCAAGTATGCCGTATTAGCCGTAAGCGCGGGAAGTCGATATAGGCCTAGCTATCTAAATTTAGCTTATGCAACGTCACTTCGACATGAAAAGGCGAGAGCCCAGCGCATACGTGCAAAGGGGAGGGCGAGAGGGGGGGGGGGGGGGGGGGGGGGCCTTTTTTCGTTGAAATGGTTGAATGTACCTATTAACCAATCGCCCCCTATACGCTTAATGAGTCCGGGGACGTAAATTTTAATTTAAAAAAAACAAACAAACAAAAAAACGTCAGCCATCTTTGCGCACCGCATAGCAACTTTGGGTCGCTTAGAACGTTACAAAATAAAAATAATCGAAGGGAGAGAAGCAGTTATACAATGAGAAAGTTAGTATAAAATTATTGTAAGGCGCCGAATGGAAAATAATTGGCGCGAATGCATTCTACAGGTACAATTCATTGTACGTGTTATAAAATGTATTCCATAGATATAAGTGCTCGTTGTTGCTATAAAATGAAGTGTTTACAGATAAAAGGAAGTTTTATAGATCGTTTTTGCTATAAAATGACTTGTTTATAGATACAATGACTTGTTTATAGGTAAAATGAATTGGTTACTTATAAAATGTTTTGTTTATAGATAAAATGAATTGGTTACGTATAAAATGTTTTGTTTATAAATAAAATAGTTTTTTTGTGTGTAATATTTACAAACGGCGTGACGATCCGTGTATGATCTCTTGTATATCGTAAAATGTAGTCTGTAGCTATAAAAATGTTGCTTTATAGCTATAAAAAGTGTTGTATTGCTATAGAATGTATTTTGTAGGTATATAATTCATTTTATAATTATACCATATCTTTTTTACAGGTAAAATGTATGTTCTATAGATATAATGAGAATAACCATTTAATTTACAAATGGCGCTTCATAGTTAGCGGGCAAACGACAACCGTGGACAATTTTCACGGTCTTTCGTAACAGCTAGTGGTTCAGCATTGATTTAGTTAGGGCCCTTACCCCCTTCTTTGGTAATCCTCGTCTGCCGTATCGCCAATGGTGGGTGTAGACGTTAAACTTCAATGTTTATTCATTCGTACAGAGATGAAGAAGTCCTAGAGGTATATATCTTCTACAGAGACCGGGAAGTCAGAGAAATGTTATACACATAATTATCCACTTCATAACGTCCAAGCGCCAGCTTAAGAAATTTACGACCTGCCGCTAATAAGACAAGCTTTACCGAGAAAAGGAAACTTCGAAACCGATAATAAGTCAAGGGTAAGCACATTTTCTTTTTAAATAATCTTTTCGTCGTTGGAGAAAGAGGCGTCATGGACGACATTTTTTTTTCTGATGGCCAGCTTTATGAGGGTTTTGGCTAGCCTTACTGCTTTACCTTGACCACAGAGTAAGTTAGCCTATCATTTTACAGCTGGATGGACGATGTTTCGCTCTTTTTTTTCTTTTCTTTTTTTTAAATCCCAAAATAGCTTAAGTTTTTACGAAGTATTTAACTTCAGGCGCAAGGCAAAAAGTAATCGGAGACAAGGGGAGGGGAGAGAGAGAGGGAGAGAGAGAGAGAGAGAGAGAGAGATGTGAATGTGTATGTATGTGAGAGATAGTGAGCTTGTGTGTGTGTGTGTGTGTGTGTGTATCTATCTATCTATCTATCTATCTATCTATCTATCTATCTATCTATCTATCTATCTATCTATCTATCTATCTATCTATCTATCTATCTATCTATCTATCTATCTATCTATCTATCTATCTATCTATCTATCTATCTATCTATCTATCTATCTATCTATCTATCCATCCATCTATCCATCCATCTATCCATCTATCGATCGATCTACCTATCTATCTTCAGGTTCAGATTCAGATAACTGTATTATCTCACAAGAGAAATTCTAACATGCAATTGCTGTCAGTAAAAAGCAATTAAAAAGGTAACAATGATATTTTAATTAAAAACATTTACAAAGATACCTCACGCACTAACTCACACGAATGTAAGTATTAACATGAACATATTACAGACACACTGCATCCTTACGTGCATAATCCACAATATTTGGAAACTAAACATCACCCTAGCTCATTACACTTCAACATCATAAACACACACACGCACACACACACACTCAATGCCAAATCATAGGTTTGCTCTTAGAAATTATGCTTCAAGTAAGTATTACACAGTCACGGAATACTGGATAGTGGTAAAATTGCTGCATTACAAATAATAAAACTCCAATATAGTACACCCATATTCCACATGCGCACACATACATACACCAACACACATACAGCTTTCAGTCTTTCAGTCTACACTTGTTAAGAATTTGTACCGATGTGCGTGTGTGTGTGTGTGTGTGTACGTGTGTGTGTGCGCGCGCGCGCATGGCGCTAGAGTTAGAAAACGGGGCGCGCTGTGGGGAAGGAGGACAATAGGGTAATGGAGGGCGGAGGAAGGGGAGGAGAGAGAGAGTTGAGGGGGAGAAATCATGGCAATTGGGTCAACAAAGTTCTTGACCAAGATCGACCACGATTAAGTAGGGGTCAATCCACTCACCGTGTCAATACCCCGTCAATAAGGCTTTTGTGATGAAATATAGTATGACATTATACAGCGGCCGGCTATACCACTGACTGCGCTAGTGTTGGACAATACTGGGGATAAAACAGTTGACTGCTGCGTAAACGCATTATCGAGTGCATGTAATATCTGGCATTCGGTCATAGGAGGGTTAGATCTGGTTTCTGGATACGTTACACAGTCAACACCATCAACGACAACAACAATTCAGGTAAATTCATCACGATCCATGCCGAAATCGTAACCGTCATTTATCATCATCATCATCATCATCATCATCATCATCATCATCATCATCATCATCATCATCATCATCATCATCAATCATCATTATCATCATCATCATCATCAATCATCAACAATAGTTTCACTAATCCTATTACATCTTTGGATTGGGCGATAGAGATCTCGCCGCTATTTTTGGAGAAGAAGCCCCCATTAAAGTATAAAATAACACATCAAATGGCCACTACTAACTGTTCTTCTATAGGGGAAAAGGCATTGTTACCAAGTAAGAAAACATTTTTATCACTCCTGAACAGAAAGTAGAACATTCTGGCACAGTGTGTCAAATGGACGAAATGCGCACAAATAAAAACTAACATTATTTCAGACCCTGTGATCACAGATAAGCTGAAAACTGAGTGTGCACGCCGGCCGTAGACAACCGTCTTTTAGCGGTGCAGAGATTGACGAGGGTGTCAACGTGAAAAACAGAAGGGAGACGCGATATCGCCCTGGGGTCGTCCACAGCGCAGCAGGGTCAAAGGCCTCGCTGACATCGAACAAGGATATGTCATGCTATGCCACGGTATTTGATACTCAGTCTGCTATTTTGGTAAAGATCTGTACAGATTGTCAAAGGTCAATATATACATGGTCTTTTATATCCAATGAGAGCAATGAGTGATTTATTGGGTGGAAAGACACATCTTCTCATATATGCTCTATATGCAGTGACTGACTCACTTGCTCGTAAAATAGTACTGTAGATGTAAGCGAAACAGAAAAATGTAACGTAAAAAACGTGCATAAAAATATATTTCTTGTAAAAAATGCCGATTAGCAATTAGAAAAAAATAACAACAAATCAACAGATGGGCTATATTTTTTGCAAACACATGTGAGATTGTCGGTTTACTACTGCGATTTATTATTATTATTATTATTATTATTATTATTATTATTATTATTATTATTATTATTATTATTATTATTATTATTATTATTATTATTAACATTTCAACAAACTAATTAATCAACACATTAATTAATTTTCTTATTGCCGCTGCTCAAACGTCCATCTTTTTATACTCTCGTGAAACATGGACCCTCACAGCAGACCTACAACGAAAAACACAAAGCGTGGAGATGAGGTGCTACAGAAGACTTCTGGGCATTTCCTATACCCAACACATCACCAACGACGAAGTCCGACAGACCATCACACAAGCCATTGGACAACACGATGACATGCTCACAGTGGTGAAGAAACGGAATCTCCGATGGTATGGCCACGTCACCAGAGCATCAGGCCTTGCAAAGACTATCCTACAAGGCACGGTGCAAGAAGGCAGAAGAACAGGGAGACAGAAAAAGAAGTGGGAGGACAACATTCGAGAATGTACTGGTTTGACACTGAGCCAAGCCACGAGGGTTGCTGGGGATAGAGAAAGATGGAATACGCTGGTTAAACGATCATATGTGGTGCCCCAAAGTCTTTCGAGTTACGGGATGTGATAGGATAGGATATGAAACGTTCAAAAAGAAGAATATTAAGAAACTCAAACGATTATAACTGACCAGAGTGGCCAACCATACTTTGGCTTTGTCCACATCATTTATCAATGGAGATCATCGAAATCAATAGACCGTGCACGTGAGTCTCTCTCTCTCTCTCTCTCTCTCTCTCTCACACACACACACACACACACACACACACACACACACACACACACACACACAACATCTCTCTATTTGACAATGATTATGTGTGTGTGGGTGTGTGTGTGTGTGTGTGTATGTGGATGTGTGTGTGAGTGTGCGTGTGCTGTTGGACTTTCGGTACTTCAAATCTGTATGCTTTGATGGCTGGTCCAAGTATATGTATTGGTGGACGTTCGGTACCTCAAATCTGTATGCTTTCATTGCTGGTCCCAGCACAAGAACTTGACCTATTATGCAGAAGAGAACAGGTACCTAACAAGGACATGTGGTCGGTCATACACTGGGCATGTTTTTTTTTTAATTGATTTATTGTTGCTTTAGGTCCACTGGGCATGTAGTCATTGATATTTCATGTAGTGGAAAATAGGTACATGCACCTTCTCGAGACTGTCTGAGACAGAGACAGAGACAGAGAGAAAGACAGAGAGCGAGACAGAGACAGAGAGAGAGAAAGAGAGAGAGTGTGAGTTGGTTGCGGTGGGGGTGAGGGGAGGTACATTGGTTATTTCTACTATTAAGTATTACTGGGGCTGGGAAGAACATCCTTTGCCCACCCAATTTAGTTTCCTATCCTATCCTATCCTATCCTATCCTATCCTGTCCCGTAAACCGGAGGTCGTAGGAAGCACCACAGATAATCGTTTAACCAGCATACTCCATCTTTCTCTGTCCTCAGCAGCCATGATGGCTTCGCTCAGTGTCAAACCAGTCCATTCTCGAATGTTGTCCTCCCACCTCTTTTTCGGTCTCCCTCTTCTTCTACCTCCTTGCACTGTGCCTTGCATAATGGTCTTTACAAGGCCTGATGCTCTGGTGACGTGGCCATACCATCGGAGTTTCCGTTTCTTCGCCACTGTGAGCAGGTCATCGTGTTGTCCAATGGCTTGTGTAATGGTCTGTCGGACTTCGTCGTTGGTGATGTGTTGGGTATAGATAATGCCCAGAAGTCTTCTGTAGCACTTCATCTCCATGCTTTGTATTCTTCGTTGAAGATCTGCTGTGAGAGTCCATGCTTCGCAAGCATATAGAAATGTAGTTTACTTTTAATAATTCTTCTTCTTCTCTCTCTCTCTCTCTCTCTCTCTCTCTCTCTCTCTCTTCCCCCACCTCGCAAGCCCCCACCCCACTCGCACATCCCCTGAAGCATACTTCCTGAACATTACCCAACTCCATCGACTATCAATCAAAAAATTATTATAGTAAACAGTAGTAAGCTCAGTTGTGAACAATTCTGAGTAAGGTCTTTAAGGTCCGAGCGCCTGAACCTGTCATTAGGATCGGTCTGTACGAGTACTCGCGCTAAATAGGCCTAAGGCTAAACTGAGAATATACTTCCTACAACAATGTAAGTCAAGGTTTAAAGATAACAGTCAGGGGCTTAGTAATACTACAAGGTTTGTTGTGGAAAATCTCATAAGGTAATACATTGTATTTATAGTTGACACTGAACGCTTGACATACGTAGGCCTCATTATTTGACCGAGACTGGGACAAGGGGAAAGCGTGCAGTAGTAAGATAAGATAAGATAAGATAAGATAAGATAAGATAAGATAAGATAAGATAAGATAAGATAAGATAAGATAAGATAAGATAAGATAAGATAAGATAAGATAAGATAAGATAAGATAAGACAAACTTTATTATCTTTTACAAGAAATTACATTGTGGTGTACAATTACAATCAACAAGGAATAAACATCACATTAATAATAACAACAATCATAATGACAATGAGGATAGTCGAGTTTGTTTTAGTTATAACACACATTTGACTAAGTTGAATTTAACGTATATACATGCACGCACACACGCACGCCCTCATGCACTCTACTCTCGTTTTTCCCTCACTAGCACACACTCAAGAAGCTGTCAGAACAGCGAAACTTGCTTTGTCTAATATCATTGATGTGAATCTGTGTTGAAATAAATAACATAAATTATAAATGTATCAACAAGAAGAAGAAGAAGATGCAGCAGCAGAAGAAGAACAAGAAGAAGAAGAACAAGAACGGAAACAAGAAGAACAAGAACAAGCAGAATAAAGAAGAGGAGAAGGAGAAGCCACGAAGACAGAACAGGTTCTAAATCTACCCCCAAAGGGAAGTCCGCCGCTATAAATAAGTTTTGATGAAATTTAAAAAAAAAAAGTAAACGTAAATGCATCAAGAAGAAGAAGGATGAGGAGGAGGAGGAGGAGGAGGAGAAAGCATGAAGACAGAACCGGTTCTAAATCTACCCCAAAGTGAAGGTACGCCGCTATAAACAATAGTTTTGAACATTAAGCCAGCGAAGCCTGATCTTGAGCGTTACGCTTTCTCTTAGTCCCAGCTTTGGTCTTTTGTTTGCCTGGAGTCTAGACTGTATTCAATAGCTAGGACTCTGTTATTCAACAGCTACCAAAGTCGGTTTTGTTTGCAGATGGTAGCCTTTGAGAAAAAGCCAGCAAAGAAATGTTATCGTGGAGTGCTCTAGGGGAAAATATGGGTACCGCCTAATTCATTGTAAAACGACAAAAAAGCAACTATCAGAATTTCGTATTCAATTCTATTAAATAACTACGAAAGCCATTCGTTTGTTTGTTGTTGCTAATCTGTATTAAAATGGGCAAAGTGGCCAAGAAAGTCTGTTTATCTTTTTGTATTCCGCAGTGTGACAATGACTTTACTTGAAAAATTGCATTGTTGGCACAGTAAAAGTTGATATCAAAGGTAGGATATGCTCAAACCAATTCGTTAAGCTTTGAATTTTAGGGTATGCGTCTCTTTCTCGTTCGGTAAACAAATCAAACTACTAATCCTAAGTGCGAGTCCCCGACCAAAAAAAAAAGGAATGTAACGCTATTTTTCTTAAATTACCCAATCCTTGCCCAATAAAAATAGAAACTAGCTTTTGTTTGTTGCTGGCTGCTACAGTGAAGTATTTACGGTTCATTATAATAAGTACATGGTACATAAGTTTATTCTAACATTAAAATGAATTAATCATAGTTTATTCTAGGTAAAATAACTTTCTACCTTTTGAACCCGAAAGACCGATATATCGGTCTAGCCCTTAAACAGTTGTGCCCCGATAGACCGATAAACCGGTCTCGTAACTTTACCTTAGTTTTTGCGGTCCGTACAAAGCTTACTGTTCTTTCTAGTACTTGCTGTTTGGAATAGGGTTATTGAGGGTTATTGGGAATATGGTAAAGCAAAATGTCTGCGCTCTAGTGCGAGCACAGTGCGTGTTTTTGTGACGTTTTTCTCAATTTTGCGTCATGAAACGAAGGTCTACAAATCAAGGAAGCGTCGCTAAGCGACTGTACACAACTCAGGAAGTAATCGATCCATTGTGGGATGATAATGAAGATGAAGAGATGACATTTGAAGTACTTTGGGTTGTCTAACACTTTGGTTGATAAGTTTTGGTTGTTTTACTAAAAGCATGCTAAAAATGCCATTTTTCTCCGGGGAGCCCAGGGGAATGGGCTCAGAATTGGTGGGGCATCCAGGCACATGTACTTTGAAACGCACGTAAGCCTTTCCAAGCACACACAAAGGTAAGAGACCAATATGGTCTAGCTAAGTGTTAATGGAAGAGAGTTCCACGTACGTTGACCTTTGACAGCAAAACTAGTTTCACATAAATCGTGCGCGTGTGTGGCCTAGGTAAAATGTATTTATGACGTCATAGGGAGAAAATACCTTTTTATCAAATTTAAAATTAGGAGACATTATTGTATTTAGTCGTTTATTAATTTTAAAGAAGAAGAAGAAGAAGAAGAAGAAGAAGAAGAAGAAGAAGAAGAAGAAGAAGAAGAAGAAGAAGAAGAAGAAGAAGAAGAAGAAGAAGAGGAAGAAGCAGAAGAAGAAGAAGAAGAAGAAGAAGAAGAAGAAGAAGAAGAAGAAGAAGAAGAAGAAGAAGAAGAATAGCAACATTAAAATTGTTTCTAGAATGGAAATTTGTAAATCTTCTTTTGAAAAAGCCAGTTTAACTCCACGAGTCAATATCCACTCTCTCGTTTCTTTTCTAGCGCAATGAGCATATTAACTTTATCCGTGCATACCTGTGCTATACAACATGACTACGTCATCATCATCCGCTTCCGCGTCAAGAAAGAGAGTTTTGTTTTGTTTTTCGCAAGTGATTTTCAGCTGCGCCACTTAACATACAATATAAGCATACGTGAACATTGAGGTTTGACGTTTACACTCACCATTGGCGATATGGCAGACAGGGATAACCATCCCAGAGAACAAGGGATAGAGACCTAAATCAACACTGAACCAACAGAGCAATCATACTGTTAAAATGGACAGTGAAAAATGACCACCTTTTATTTGGCCCATCACGTGATTCGAATCTGGGTCATCGGTGTGCCAGGCGAACGCTCTATCACTTACGGTGGGCATATAAATAGGGTGACAGAGAAATCCAGCGAGATCACCCTTGAAACATAAATGTTACTCCCTGTGATGGTGGGGTCTATTGTTGCTGGGCTCTGCACAATGGAACGCTATTACCCACTTGTCGTTCGTCGGCGGAGATCGGCTAGTTAGATCGCCCTATGACTAATCTTAATACTTGTATATTTTTGGGCCGGTCTGTGTGAAGATGGGGTTACAGAAATGGGGAGAACAGTGTAAAAGATTCACTGACACGCTAGCTCTCGCACGGCTATGAATTATAGGTAGTCCAGCCACTTGTTAACAGTAAATATCACACATTTATTTCCTATACTCTATACCCAGTTATCTAAGCACTACATTAACTTAATGTCCAAAACGTAATATAACTAGGATTAACTTAACAGTCCAAAATTTACTTCGAGTAGTTCGATCTTTGATGGATCTATTCTGCTACTGTTAGCAATACTTGCTACTGTGTCATCCCTGGGCTTTGTGTTCTCTTTGGCCTAATGTTGTTTTTTCCCGGAAGATTGGACTACTGCACAGTCCCTATAAATCAGTGTTCGTGCACTTGTTCTATGGCATTTAACTGGCACGTCGAGGTGCGGCGCTGCTTTCTCCTCGTCTCGTTTGTTGACTACTGAGCTATCGGAGCTCAGTGCTCGCTGCTCAGTTGCAGGCCGCGTTTCCGGGTTGACTCTACGTGGGGTCTATATCTCCTGCCGCGGACCAAGCCTGCTCGTCTGCAAAACATAAGACGAGTTTCTGCAACGCCTTGCTTACAAAGGGTGTGCAGAGCGTCTCACTGTTGGCAGAAACAGCCCTCAGCGAGATCGCCTCCACTTATACAGATAAGACACGAACAATCTTCTAAGTCCGTGGTCCACTGGAATCTCCAACATAATTCCTAAATATACATGGCTAAAATAAACACAGGGAGAAGTAATTAATAATATACACCTTCTCCGGTACAGCCACTGTTCTGCAATAATACTGATATGAGAAACAACAGTTGGTCAGTAGGTGCTACCTCCTGATGTCAAAAACCGGTCGCGTGGGTCAGCCACGTGGTCAAGCAAAGTTTTACCAACATTCACAATTTAAATTATAAAATATGGCAAGACTTCACAAGCATAATACAATAATAATATCAATAAATCGTGGTGAAAAAAAAGAGATCGATCATTTACCTTTTTGACAATATCAGGCTATGGCTATACTGCGATGAATGGATTTTACCCGTCACCTGCGTAGTCTTCTGATAGAGAACTTTCAGCGCGTCCGTCCCTCTTGGGTGCGGTTTAGACAAAGACTGACGTACCTTAACGATGTGGCAAGCTAGAGCCCGCTATATCCCATAAGCCTTAGCGCCCTCACGTGGGGTGGCGGATATAGGTCAGCTGGATTATGTCAGCGAATTATGTTACCTAGCTAAAATTTTCCCAACACAGGCTTAGAACACACCTAACTTTTGTCGTCTTCTATGCATCGAATTTAAGTTACAAAGGCCAAAGAAGGATGAACGTTTAGAGGCGTGAAGCCTTACTGCAGTGTCCAAACTAGCCTCTTGTGACACTCCCATAGCACACTAAGAATGCGCACTGAGCCAGTCTGGTCTATCAACTTCATGAAGTGTGCCAGTAAAAAGATTATGACTTCCAATTAAAACGTACGCTGCTAGTAAATGGAGGGGAGGAGGCAGGGACGGGCCTGAGTGAGTCACAAACGCAAGAGAACGCTTAACACATATAGAAAAGTCCACAGGAAAAGTAAGGCAGAAATGGGCTACAAAAGAAAATGTTATCAGCGATTTATTTTGAGTGCATAATAAAAGGGTCGTCATTAACACCGGATATCGATGATAATAATAGCTTGGGAATTTTTTAGTTCGGGTATTTTTAAGCGTTGCACCCTTCGACCGAGCCGTGCCAAAAGCAAGAAACGCTATTAAAAACCAATTATGTAAAGAACCCTCCTCCACTCTTTCCTCCTCCTCTCTCTCTCTCTCTCTCTCTCTCTCTCTCTCTCTCTCTCTCTCTCTCTTCATCTCTGCCTATAGGTTTACTGTACAAACCAAACCTGTTATAAACTTAAACTGTAAAAGTCTGGTCTCAGGAATACATCGTTGAACAGCTTCAAGGCTGCTATGAATGAACAGATTGGGACGTTTTCGTTGACTCCGGTGTTGATATGGACGAAGCCACAGATGTTGTCTAGTTAGATTTTTAAAAAAAAGAAGAGAGATTTCTCTTATATAGCGCATTTATAAGCTCAGAGAGCTTCTCCAGGCGCTGGCCCGTAATATCCAGCAAACACACAATAGTTTGCTGAAGTCAGGATTCGAACCCATGTCGCCCAAGACGCACTCATACAAGTCGTGCGCTCTGACCATTGAGCTATCCCTGCCATACATTCTGTGAAGACCTTATTATCTCAAAGAAAACTGTCAAGATCTATCCAGCAATAAACCATGGACCTCGAAGTCTCTGAAGAACACCATTAACCAAAAGAAAATAGTATTTCAATCTGGGACTTATTAGCAGATAGAAAACAAATTCAGAAGAAACTTAAGAAACCAAGACGGAGAAAGTAGAGTCACAGTTTCAGTCTGGAAATATGCGAGACGCCTGGATACGTAGGCTTGTAAAAACTTGACCGGCCGTCTAAGCCACACTCTACAGTTACTAAAATGTCAGACGAACTTTTGCAAATTCTCTAAATGAGTTCTATTGTAGGTTTGACTAAAAAGATGAGTTGGTTTCTGTGGTTTATGATCTGCGGGATAGGGAGGTGGAAGGAGATTCTTTATTAGACTAGGAGATTCTTTATTAGACTTGGAGATTGACGGTGGCACTGTAAAAACGCTTTTTAAATGTCCGCAAGGCTGTCGGCCCTGACCATATTGATGAAAGGTTGTTGCGTTCACATTTTTTAGTTTATTATTTTCATTGCTTTTGCGTGCCTGCACAGTTCCACTTCTCTGGAAACAATCTACAATCTGTCCGGTACCCCCAATTTAGAAACCACTCTGACATGAATTACTACAAACCTGTTGCCCTGACCCCCTAGTGTGATGAAGTGTTTTGAACGCATTGTTCTGATGAAACTCCTAACGCAGACAGCACTTACACGACCCACACCAAATCGCATACAAGCAAAACAGATCCACTAACGATGCAAAACTGACCATACTCAATAATGCCCACACTCGTTTAGAAAAACCTGGCTCATTTGTTCGAATTCTTTTAGTTGATTTCTCGTCTGCTTTTAACACCATTCAACCTCCCCTGATGGCTTCAAAGCTTCAGTGAAGCTCTAAGTTTATCCAAAACTTATTCTCTGGTTAACCGATTTTCTGGTCAATAGGTCAAAGTAAGTTTGCTTTTGATTCTCGCAACACTTCTACCAGTGCCCCCCAAGGTACAGCTCTCTCTCCCGTCCTGTTTACTCTCTACACAAATGACTGTGCCGGCAGCGACGCCTCTCCTCTTATTAAGTACTCTGATGATACGGCTTTCGAAGATCTCTCCAACTCTTGACTCACACTACTTTCAGGAGGTTCAACGATTTTCTACCTGGTGCAAAGAAAAGTACCTTGCTCTGCATGTTAAGAAAACCAAACAAATGTTGACCGACTTCTGTAGAACCCCCGTGTTATCCCAGATCTGTTTATGGATGGCGTGAAAGAAGAGCGTGTGAATGAGTACAAATAGCGTGGGACAGTTTTCCACAACAAACTTTATTCTGATACCAATACAGCGTCCATTCACAACAAATGTCAATCAAGAATTTACTGTCTTCAGTGATAGAACGATTATTACAAGAGCTGTAGCAATATTTACGTACTATGCAATAAAAAAAAAACACGTGAAGAATTGCTGAGTTAAAAGTAACTTACTTTTCTTTGAGACAGTCTGTCAAATGACGCGTGTTTGTCATGTTTTTTTTTTCTCTCCATGTCTGTTGTGTTACCCCATGCGTATAAGCTGGTGGCCCTCGTATTAAAGTTTCCTGAGTTCTCTCTCTCTCTCTCTCTCTCTCTCTCTCTCTCTCTCTCTCTCTCTCTCTCTCTCTCTTTTTTTTTTTCCTGATACTTCAATGTACAGTATTTACAATGCAAGCGTGAGTTGGGTGCAGTACTCCATTTAACTACTACTACTACTACTACTACTACTACTACTACTACTACTACTACTACTACTACTACTAATAAGATAAGATAAGATAAGATAAGATTTATTAGCCATATGTCAAATCAATACAATTTGTACACTAGGAATTTGCCTTGGTCAGCGAGCATGCATACAGTATTGGCACATTCACACATCTATTCTTAACACACATCACATTGTAACATTAAAACCAAACATGTTTACATGAAATGTTAACAGTAAACATCAAAATTCATAGCCGGTATGCATGCACTGTAAAAGATCTAAGATAGTTTAGTCCGATGACTGTGCAACTGCAGTCATTCCATTTACACTTAGCACTCAACTCCAGTCATTTCATTTACATTTAGCACTCTTATTGCACTTGGATAGAAGCTGCTATTCATTCTTTTTGTCCTTGCTTTAAGTGATCGAAGTCTTCTACCAGAGGGCAGGAGGTCAAACAGATGGTTACCCGGGTGCGAGGGGTCTTTGATTATGGCCTTGGCCTTGCGAATTATTCGCTCTTCAAAGAGTTTGTCTAATTTTTGGAGCTTACACCCCGTGATTCTGGCAGCAGTCTTGACTACCTTTTTCAACTCCTCCCTCTCCTCCTCAGTAGCACTGCCATACCAGTTCGTGAATGAAAATGTTAGTACACTTTCAATGATAGTTCTATAGAATTTAACAAGAATTGTGTCATTGATTCTGAATCTTTTAAGTTGCCTCAAGAAATATAAGCGCTGCTGAGCTTTCTTTTTCGTGAGCGTCACGTGGGGCCCCCATGTAAGGTCTTCAGATATTGTTGTCCCCAAGAATTTAAAAGACTTAACCTGCTCTACAACCTCGTTGTTGATGATAAGTGAAGTTGTGGGGGATTTGACTTTTCTAAAATCAACTACTATTTCTTTTGTCTTAGAAACATTCAAAATAAGATTGCTTCCCTCGCACCAACTCACCATCCGCTCCACCTCCCTCCTATAAACGCTTTCGTCACAATTTGAGATGAGTCCAGATATGGTAGTGTCGTCCGAAAACTTCACCACCACAACCGACTCATCACTCGATCTGCAGTCATCAGTAAAAAGAGTAAATAAAAGAGGAGACAAAACACAACCTTGTTAATTATTATTATTATTATTATTATTATTATTATTATTATTATTATTATAATTTTAATAATAAAGTGTAAATTTCCTGTAGACTTGACGTCTGATGATGGTGAGGCTCAAACATAATTATTGTCATAGTCCAAGGTCAAAATGTATTGTAAGCGATGGTTAACATTGGCTAAACGAAGAGCAATTAAATTAAATGATACTATTACATATAAAATAATATAAAGCCTTCAGTATTTGAATTAATATCTTTATTAGAAAAGTATATTCTAATTTACCTAGCAATGGAAAGAATGAACAATTTTCTTGTCCAAGACATTTGTTTAGAATAATTAATAAACTAAGAGTAAATTCATGGAACACCAAGTTTTCAAAAGATGTAGTTTGAGTTTACAAACAATATCTGTTAAACATCTGTTATATGAATGTCCTATTTTGGTTATGTTATATAAAGAAAAGAATATCGATGTAAATAGTCAAGAATCAATTGACATTTTGTTGCATAGTCCAGCAATGATAGATATTGCCCGAATAATTTACAAGTCTGCAGTTGGTGAACTTCTGTAGTACTGTTAGATATTTTGTATGATTATAATTCAACTTTAAATTGTTATATTATATGTTTGTGTACATGCGTGAGAATGACTGTATGGTCTAAAATCACATATGTGAAAAGACGTTAAAATAAATTATTGAATTGAATTGAAAATAGTTTTGACCTAAGATTTTTAGTCTTAAGACGTCTTGTTGTCTTCGTCTATTACTCATGTCCTTGACCGACACCCCTACACACGCAGTCTCAGACTATTTGAGTGTCAGAGATCTATCATATCTACTGTACGCTTCAAAACAAAGGATGCCAGAGGCGCTGCGCGGTGCTCAGCTGCTCCCGATAATCAAGTGTACATTTAAGTAACACTGTTCTTTACAGCGTGTGTGAGACTAGATGAAGCCTTCGCCCTCTGAAGTGCGGAGAAGGCCTTTTCTAGTCTCAGCTACGCTGTATGTGGCATTGTCCTCACTCTTGTCCATGACTGTGTTGGAGTGGGAGTAAGTGGGGGTGGAAGGTCAATCCTTAGCCAATCGCAATCGACCACGACCATGACCAAGCTAAACGCCGTGTTTACTGCACCATCGCCGCACAGAGCATAGTCTTAACTTAAAATGCGTGATCCTGGTCTCCGTTGACAACTGACAAAGCAAAGAGTGCGATTCTCACCGATTCTCTTTGGCATCCCAAGTTAGATCCACACTCACCTACTCCCGCCCCCCCCCCCCCCCCACTCTCCTTCGCCTCCCTCTTCTCCCTTAGAGTTGAACCGTTTCTCTCATACCACTCTTCGGAAAAAAATGTTAAGTTATCAATTATTCCGCCCCTCCTCCTCCTCACTATTCCCCCCCCCCTCCCAATGGGACCTCTTTGTCTACCTCCATCTCCATGATCCATGTCTCTCGTGAATTCTTTGACCTTTCAGGTCTGTAAGCGTGCCATTTTCCTCTTCAATAAAGTGAAGCTCATACGAGGTTTTGATTTTACTACTAATATTACTACTACTATTATTACTACATGTAGGCCTACTACTACTACTACTACTAACAATAAGGCACGCATATCACGCACTTTCTCTCCAATCGAACTTGGATGAGAGTATAAACCGAGGTCTAGTCTGTGTCGCATACATTCCATCATAACGGACTTTAAAGGTTCTGACGCTAAAGATCTAGACGGGTGAGTGCCGGTGACAAGAACAAACCCAGCATGCACCAAGCTTGGCTGCGCACGCCAAAAGTTGTGGAATCACTTTCCTCGAATACGGGGTATCCACAAAATTACGAAGAAGAAGAACAGAAGAACTCCAAGAGCGGCGATCTGAAGAGATAGCTAATTACAGAAGGCGAAAGAGAAGAAAAATGTCAACAAATTATGACGTCGCCACAATGACGACACACGATGACGTCATTCAATATTCCATAGTTTCGTTTAAGGTTCAAGGCATCAGTCTATAGACCTACGAAGTTTATTTTAAGTTTGTTTAACCTTGAAGGCACAAGTAAAGGTTAAGTACATACCAAATTTGAACCAAATCCCTCTAGTAGTTTGGGAGAAAATAGGATTAGAAGAAGAAAAAAAAATGATATGCACACTTTTTTTTGTTATCTGGTAGGGTTCACTATAGTTCTGATCATTTTATTTTGCAAAGCATGCGATGATAGCGTGTATTTACCTTTGACTTGATTCTGCGATGTTGCTAGAAAAAGCATTGTATAATGTTGATAGTTTTCGCCGATCGATATTGTTGTAGTATCGTGGAGAATTTTCTGGAGTTACTTGTTTATTACCGATCGAAAGTTCCAGATCTGTCTGGTAATAGATAGGCAAAGCTTCTAAACTGAAGAATGTTCTATGACATAAGACAGCGCGTAGTTCCGGTGAACGAGTTTTATTTTGATTGGGTATTATTGCGACATTCTGGAATGTTCGAAGTTTGTCTGGATTGCAGATGGGCTATATAGATAATGCAGTCTGCTTGGTTTTTTGTTTGTGTGTGTGTGTGTGTGTGTGTGTGTGTGTGTGTGTGTGTCTGGTAATAGCTAGGCAAAGCTTCTAAACTGAAGAATGTTCTATGACATAAGACAGCGCGTAGTTCCGGTGAACGAGTTTTATTTTGACTGGGTATTATTGCGACATTCTGGAATGTTCGAAGTTTGTCTGGATTGCAGATGGGCTACATAGATAATGCAGTCTGCTTGGTTTTTTGTTTGTGTGTGTGTGTGTGTGTGTGTGTGTGTGTGTGTGTGTGTGTGTTTTTAAGTGATTTTCAGAAAGCGATCTTGCATGCAATTGTTGGTGTTTGCTGAATAAAGTTGGAAAACTTTATACGACGACTCATGCCATGTTGCTGAGTGAACAGGCTGCGTGGATAAACGGATTCGAGTTACACATCTCAAGATCCAAGCATCGGGAAAGAAACTGACTATTGATAAATACGTGTAACACCCGGACCAAGACGCGCAAAGTCAAATCAAGTCCAAAACCACTTCAAAACCTAATCTACTGTAGAAGTTTTGTTTAGATTTGAAACATACTTTAACCGAGGTCGATTGAATTATGAATCACAAAGAAGGCCAAAAGCTTGCTATATTATATAGTTCCACTTCTCTTTCCCCCTCCCCCTTCCCTTACCATCCCTTACCGCCACGTTCAACCCCAAAACCCCACCCCAAATTCACGCTGCCGTCAAAGCGAGATAACATCCGAGATCCGCAATCAAAGCCTATTACTGTAAGGAACACCCCTTGGGGTCATGAGCAATCTTGCCACTGTAGATTGTTCTAACCTATAAAGGGAACAGTGAAAGCCCCAGTTGAAAACCTGTCTTTCCTTTATAGGCATGACCGATTCACTGCGGCAACAGTAGTGCCGGGGGTTTCAGTATAAATAGTATCCCCACTTTCTGGAAATTTAGTGCTTTAAATTCCCACTGTCGCTGTCTTCCTCATTTGCTCTTTCCCATTCCTGCTCTGTCCTATCACTCTGCTATACTATCTTCTTCTTCGCTAGATCAATGACCTACCTTTTTCTTGAAAACTCTTCCTGAACAAGACTCCTTGTTTGTGTATGAGGTCTGTTGGATCAGCTTGGGAGTATTGGACGCTTTCTGCCGGGTGGTCACTAGGGCTTCCTATGATGTTAGTATTTAGCAATATAGGCATTTTATATGTATGTGTTTTGTTGATAATTTATAATTGTCACGAACTGGCTAGTATTAACTCTGCTTATTTTAATATTTAGCTTGGTTAGTATATATAATATTAGAATTTCAAAGTTAGGAGCAGACGATGAAAGTAATCAAGCGTAGCGGTAGCATACTGCCGATCATACACACAGTGATAGTTGACGCTGGCTGAGGCCATGACATCATCGTAATTACGAGAGTCGTAAACATTTTAACCAATGGGAGCTTACGCAAAGCGGTTCGAGCCAGTTTGACTGGGTCCAAACCTAGCTTATCTTTGGTCAGTTGGGAGTAATACACCGAAGTGTTAACAGCTAGAAAGCTGGCAGAGAAATCTCTTCACACATAGACCAGGAAGCAGGACTGAAGAATCTTAGAATTCTATCAAGTCACTACGGGCCTGAACTTGTCAAACAGGTAAATGAACACCCTTCTGTTTCATCGTGATATATTTATATTATTGTTGAAATTATGTTTGAAGAATTTGCTATGCATAAATGTGAATTATTAATCCGAATTTGCGTGACCATGTGGACGAGCCGAACACGTGGTGAAACACGACCGGTTGCGCCGCCATGTTGTATCCCGTACGGAACCACTGTTGTTTAACTTATATGTATGTTTGCAGGCCAGTGGCTGTACCACTGAATGTTTATATTATTATTAATTCTGTATGTGTATAGTTAGACACGATTGATATTTATGTATGTATAGGAATTTAGAGTTGAGATTCCAGTGGAACCCGGAAGTAGCAGAATGTTCGTCGCTTATGTATAGAGATGTGGAGCTATCACTGAGGGCTACTTGGCTTTCAGTGAGACGCTCTGCACAAACCGATTATTCAGGGTTGTGCAGAATTTCGTCTCTTATATTACAGACGAGCAGGCGAGCTATCCCGAGCTATCCCGAGCTATCCTGTGAACCCCACTCCACAGAAACAAGTTGGTTGAGGAGACTCTACCGCACAAGTCGGAAGGAGCTACCTTGAAAAACACCCTATCAGACCCCACAGCGTGGCAAGGGAACCCAACTACACAACGACACAGGTGGACCAGAAGCTACCTCACAGAAGGACTTCGACCGCACCACCCGCCAGTTAAGTGTGTTATCCCAAGTGCACTTAAACTGATCATAACAGGACCACAGTAGTCCAACTCTTCAGAAACCGTAAAACGGACCACAGTAGTCCAAATCTACATGAGATATCATAGCAAGTGCCCGAGAAAGAAATAACAGCTACCTAGACTATCAGCGATCGAACTATTAGCAGTGAAAGAGACTTTTTAAGTTAGATTAGTACTTAGAGAATTTTGTATAGAGTAGAAGAAATAAATGTGTGATTTTAACTGTTATCAAGTGGCTGGACTACATATGATTCATAGCCGTGTGAAAGCTAGTGTGACAGTATTCTTTTACCATTTTTCTATCTATTTCTGTACCCCAACCTTAACACAGAACGAGCTAAACAAATAAATTTATTAAAGTAATTCATAGGGTGACTTACTAGCAGTTCCCACCGAATAAACGTGAGGGTCCATAATTCCATTGTGCAGAGCCCATAAACCCCACGTGACACTTTAATTGGCGAGCCTAGCCAGGATCTGTGTATAATAGGAATTGGGTATAACCGGACCTAAGTACAATAAAATTAGATAACAGTAGAGTAGAATAACTTAGAATAGTGTAAGGGTATAACACTGATCAGTTGTGGTGCACTATTCTTTAGTTAAAAACTTTTTTGCTTCAAATATTTTTGTGCCTGTATGTTGCATTGTTCTTTTGCAGGTTTTGCTTAAATAACTGTTGTATGCCATTTGACTCTTGTTTTATTCTATTATTGATTACGAATTTTATGGTCTTTGCATTGTTTTTATTGAATTGCAATATTGCTAGTGTTTTGGTATTCCACGTGATTCAGAGGTTGTTCATAGACACGTTTGGCAATGTCGGACCCAGTGGCCTTGAGATTGCGTTTCAAGGAACTAGGAGAAGCTTTACACTTAGCAGGGGAGACCTAATTGCGTATATCAATGCAGAGGTAGAGAAACAGGAGGCTAAGGCAGAGAGAGCAGCAGAAAGGGAGGCGAAGAAACTAGCCTTAGAAGCAGAGCAGAAGAAACTAGCCTTAGAAGCTGAGCAAAAGAAACTAGCATTAGCAGCGGAGAGAGATGCAGAAGTTAGGAGATGGAGTATGAGCGGGCAGAAAAAGAAAAAGAGAGGGCAGAAAAGGAAAAAGAAGAAAGACAGCATGAGTTAGAGCTAAGAAGATTGGGATCAGGAGCTTCAAGTTCTTCCTCAACCCCTCCCCACTCAGATCAGCTAGAGGTAGCATCCAACCCTGTACAAGGAATGTCATTTCCACTGGGAACATTCAATGAGAGAGAAGAAGGTCTAGATCTCTATCTGACTAGGTTTGAGCGTCTAGCAACAGAGTACAAACTAGATCCCACTCATTGGTCTTTCAAGCTTAGTCAAGGACTTAGAGGAAAGGCTTATGACATCTACAGTAAGCTACCGACTGACAGAGTGACTGACTATCACAAAGTAAAAGAGGCACTCCTAACGGGATTCGAACTAACAGGAGAATGCTATCGGCAAAAATTCCGCACCAATCGGAGAGTGAAAGGAGAGAGCTATGCGCAGTTCGCGGATCGGTTGTCCACAACGCTGGATAAGTGGATTAGCCAGTCAGCCACGGCTAAGACGTATGATGGACTGACAGAACTGTTAGTATGGGAACAGCTACGGGAAACCATGACCCCCGAGCTGAGAACATTCTCAGTAGAGCAGGGCGCGGAAAGACTAGAAGATCTGGTCAAGGTCGCAGATAGGTACGTGGCCGCACACGGAGAAGCCAAGAGCTTCAGGCGAGACCTAAAGCCTAACGGGAAAGAGGCACAGAAACGAAGCCCTAACCGGGAAGAGCGCACCGCGAATAAGCCGAATAACCCCAGACCTGGGCAAAATAAAGGACCCAACACGGAATTCGGGAAAAGAGGTCCCGCAGAACAGAGACGGTATTGTTCGTTCTGCAACAGAAACAATCACTCCACCGCAGAATGTTTCAAGTTGGCCGCACAACGTAGGGAAGAGCGCGAAAGCCGGCCAGCGCACAGAGTTCTAACTCAAAGCAGCGGTAACAAGCCACACCCAATCGGAGATCACCCATCGGTGACAGACACGGTCAAGGTCAACGGTAAAGAAGCGAACTGTCTGTATGACACAGGTCTATCATACGACGCGATAGTTAGCGAATCTCTTGTATCGCGCGCGGACTTGACAGACAAGACAGTCGAACTACAAGGAGCAGACTTGACGAAACCGACGACTACTTGCCCAATAGCTTGGATAGAAGTAGAGAGTAGGTACGTCACAGGACGAATCCAAGCAGCTGTTTTACAGAAACCCCTGTATGATCTAGTGCTAGGTTGTAGGTATGTGTTCTTAGGCACGCCCCCCAAAACTGTAGAGATAGCTGCAGTGCAAACCAGGGCCCAAGCTAAAACCCAACCACCCCAGCCCGAGTTCGCTCCGAATCCAGGACTCGAAGAGATCAAAACAGCACAGAAAGAAGACACCTCGATAGCGAAGTGCTTCCAGAAGCTACCCAAGGCGCACACACCCCCGCACAAGGGAGACTTCTACATGGAAGAGGGAGTTCTACATCGACAAGGAGATGGAGATCACACCCAACTAGTACTACCAGCCACCCTTCGAGCCCAAGTACTAGAACTAGGCCACAGCATGCCACTAAGCGGACACATGGGAATTGGAGCCACAGTGCAGAGAATCAGCGCACACTACTATTGGCCAGGAATCACGGAGGATGTCAAGCGCTACGTGAAATCTTGCCACCAATGTCAACGATATTCCCCGCGACATCACACCGTACCAGTTACCTTAGGACCATCGGTAGTAGTCGGCGTGCCATTCCAGCAAGTCTCAGTAGACATAGTAGGACCCCTGCCCATGACCAAGAAGAGGAACAGATTTCTACTCACACTCGTCGACGCATGTACGATGTGGTGCGAAGCAGTCCCGTTGCCAGCGATAGACACCAAGAAGATTGCAGATGCACTCATCGCCATCTTTACCAGAGTCGGATTCCCGGACAGCATTAGAACGGACAACGGATCTCAGTTCACCGGCCGCCTGATGCAAGACGTGTTCGAGTTGATACAAGTTCATCACATTCGCACACCACCATACCACCCCGCCAGCAACGGACAAGTAGAAAGACTGAATGGAACCCTTCTCACCATACTCAGGAAAGTCGCCGACGACAATCCAGAAGCGTGGGACACCTACGTGAATGCGGCACTGTTCGCTTATAGAGAAACGCCCCATGCAGCCACAGGCTACACCCCGTCAACTTTGCTTTTCGGCAGACCTCTAGCAGGACCGCTAGAAGCCCTACGCAGAAGTTGGACGGAAGCCAAGATAGACGACACACCAAGAGGTGCCACCAAGTACGTCGCAGACCTGCAGGAAACCCTCAAAGCAACGTGGAAGAAAGCTGGTGAAGCACTGAAGAAGGCAAGAGCCCGTCAGGCGAAGTACTACAACCGCCACGCGAAGGACAGAGAACTGCAAGTCGGCGATCAAGTGCTACTCTTACTTCCAAGTGGAACCAACAAGCTGGACATCGCTTGGAGAGGACCGTACCGTACTGCCAAGAAATCCAAGACAGTCTACCAAGTAGAGGTGAACGGGAGAGCCCGATACCACCACATCAATCTCCTCAAGAAATACACGGACCGACCAGCGACCCCCAGCACTCACAACTTGCTAGCCATCGCCATCGCGGAAGAAGGAGAAAGCATGGAGACCAATGCAGTAGAGTATCCCCTGCACTCCAAAGAAACCTACAAAGACGTGATACTCAACGGAGACCTAGCCGCTAAACAGCAACAGCAAGTACGACAGGTCATTCGCCAACATCAGACTGTGCTCACAGACCGACCAGGGAGGACAGACCTCGTCGAAGTAACCTTAACGGTGACCGACCCAACACCCGTCCGCCAGAAGCTCTACCCGATGCCACTGTCTCAGCAGCGAGCCATCAAGGAAGAAATAGACACCTTACTGGCAGCCGGAATCATCTCAGAGTCTACTTCACCCTACAGCGCAGGCACGGTATTGTTGCGAAAACCCAACGGAGAGCATCGACTGTGCATCGACTTCAGACTCCTGAATGCGGTAACGCAGTTCCAGCCAGAGCCACTCCCGGACCAGACCGACCTATTTGCCAAGCTACAGCGAGCGAAGTACTTCTCACGCATCGACCTCAGCAAAGGATACTATCAGATACCAGTGCAACCGCAAGTCCGAAAGTACCTAGCTTTCAGCACTATGGAAGGACACTTCGAGTTCAACGTGCTTCCATTCGGACTCCACAACGCACCCAGCATCTTCAGCGCCATGATGCGAAAACTCCTGGCACCCCTGAGCAGCGAGCACCTACATTCGTTTATGGACGACATCCTCATCGCAACACCTACGTGGGAGGAACATGTCACGCTCCTACAACAACTACTCGCCCGCCTCAGAGACACGGGATTGACGGCAAGACCCACCAAATGTCAGATTGGATTCACAGAACTAGAATTTCTGGGACACACCATCAGTCAAGGAAGCCTGCGACCGGTAGAAAAGGCAGTGAAACGCCTACTCGACGCTCCTAGGCCCAAGACAAAGAAGGAAGTGCAGTCATTTCTAGGACTCTGCGGCTTCTACCAGAAGTTCATCCCCAACTACAACAGCATCGCCGTGCCACTGACAAATGGAACCCGGAAAATCGCCCCGGACAAAGTAGTTTGGACAGCGGAATGTGAGACAGCCTTCCAAACACTCAAGGACAGAATGACATCGGCGCCAGTACTCCACCTACCCGATTTGACTCAGCCATTCGTTCTTTGCTACAGCGCGACCCCAAGAATGCAGAGACGCTATTCCCTGTCGCCTACGCCAGCAGAAAATTGAGACCCGCCGAGACCCACTACGCCACGTCGGAGAAAGAATGTCTTGGACTAGTCTGGGCCATACAGAAGTTCCAACTCTACCTGTATGGGACCCACTTCACAGTTCAGGTGGACCACCAACCACTGTCGTTCCTGGCAGCCTCCAAATCTTTGAACTCTCGCCTGATGCGATGGGCACTCACCCTTCAGGCGTACTCATTCCAGATCGAGTACATCCCCGGCAAAGAGAACCACGGAGCCGACTACCTCAGTCGCCATCTCGTGGAGGACACAGCAGCTGTCGCCCACCCAACACAACTAAGGGCCACAGCACCAGAATTCGTCCCCGCCCAGTAATACCCTGTCACTAGTGTCCATAGCTACCTGGCACAGCATTGCAGCTCAGGTAGAGCAACTTAAGTAGTTTGTAAATAGGACCCTAGGATAGTGCAGTGTTAAACTAGGCTCTGTAGTAGAAAAAGGTCGAATCCAGTAGTCATCGCCTTTTTTCAGTTGAGGGAGCCTGTCACGAACTGGCTAGTATTAACTCTGCTTATTTTAATATTTAGCTTGGTTAGTATATATAATATTAGAATTTCAAAGTTAGGAGCAGACGATGAAAGTAATCAAGCGTAGCGGTAGCATACTGCCGATCATACACACAGTGATAGTTGACGCTGGCTGAGGCCATGACATCATCGTAATTACGAGAGTCGTAAACATTTTAACCAATGGGAGCTTACGCAAAGCGGTTCGAGCCAGTTTGACTGGGTCCAAACCTAGCTTATCTTTGGTCAGTTGGGAGTAATACACCGAAGTGTTAACAGCTAGAAAGCTGGCAGAGAAATCTCTTCACACATAGACCAGGAAGCAGGACTGAAGAATCTTAGAATTCTATCAAGTCACTACGGGCCTGAACTTGTCAAACAGGTAAATGAACACCCTTCTGTTTCATCGTGATATATTTATATTATTGTTGAAATTATGTTTGAAGAATTTGCTATGCATAAATGTGAATTATTAATCCGAATTTGCGTGACCATGTGGACGAGCCGAACACGTGGTGAAACACGACCGGTTGCGCCGCCATGTTGTATCCCGTACGGAACCACTGTTGTTTAACTTATATGTATGTTTGCAGGCCAGTGGCTGTACCACTGAATGTTTATATTATTATTAATTCTGTATGTGTATAGTTAGACACGATTGATATTTATGTATGTATAGGAATTTAGAGTTGAGATTCCAGTGGAACCCGGAAGTAGCAGAATGTTCGTCGCTTATGTATAGAGATGTGGAGCTATCACTGAGGGCTACTTGGCTTTCAGTGAGACGCTCTGCACAAACCGATTATTCAGGGTTGTGCAGAATTTCGTCTCTTATATTACAGACGAGCAGGCGAGCTATCCCGAGCTATCCCGAGCTATCCTGTGAACCCCACTCCACAGAAACAAGTTGGTTGAGGAGACTCTACCGCACAAGTCGGAAGGAGCTACCTTGAAAAACACCCTATCAGACCCCACAGCGTGGCAAGGGAACCCAACTACACAACGACACAGGTGGACCAGAAGCTACCTCACAGAAGGACTTCGACCGCACCACCCGCCAGTTAAGTGTGTTATCCCAAGTGCACTTAAACTGATCATAACAGGACCACAGTAGTCCAACTCTTCAGAAACCGTAAAACGGACCACAGTAGTCCAAATCTACATGAGATATCATAGCAAGTGCCCGAGGAAGAAATAACAGCTACCTAGACTATCAGCGATCGAACTATTAGCAGTGAAAGAGACTTTTTAAGTTAGATTAGTACTTAGAGAATTTTGTATAGAGTAGAAGAAATAAATGTGTGATTTTAACTGTTATCAAGTGGCTGGACTACATATGATTCATAGCCGTGTGAAAGCTAGTGTGACAGTATTTTACCATTTTTCTATCTATTTCTGTACCCCAACCTTAACACAGAACGAGCTAAACAAATAAATTTATTAAAGTAATTCATAGGGTGACTTACTAGCAGTTCCCACCGAATAAACGTGAGGGTCCATAATTCCATTGTGCAGAGCCCATAAACCCCACGTGACAATAATGATGTTTGTATTCTATTTTGTTTTTGTAACCGGGGGTTCGAGTAGTTGGGGTAAAGCCTCAGCCGTCCCCTGCGTGGGATGTCTTTATTGTAAAGTGACTGGCCGGTGGAGGGCATTCAATTTTCCCACTAGGGTTTTTCAGTAGATCTTTTATGCGGATCGGGGGTTGTCCGGTCCTGATTTGACTCGGAAGAGTCCGCTGGACCTAAAGCAACAATCAATCAATCAATCAACTGTAAGGAACACACTACATGATTGTTTCCCACACTTGCAGCGCTATGAACAAAGGTTTCAGCAATGTTCAATCGGGAGTTACTTTTCAACTACCGGTAGATAATACTATCTATATATATAAATTGCTTAGCCGGAAGTCCTTCTTCGCCTCTACTATAAAGTTTGTCCGGTATGGACGCTGATCTGGGCAGGTGCTGCGCCCTGCGGATCGGCCTGCTGTGTGCTCAAAAAAAGCGAAATCGTTATAGCCGACATTTCCTTACCGAACGTTTAACCGTTTCTGAGATAAATAAATAAACAAAATGTCCACAAACTGCAATAGCCTCATTCCGCGCGCTTCCATTAAAAATCAAATTGAGGTTTCAGCATGTTTTCCCATATAGACCAAAAAAATTGATTGTTTTTCGACGAAGCCTTGATAGCTTTGTTGGTAAAACTTTCGCCTACCGTTTAGGGCGACCCAAGTTCGAATCTCACGCGGGCCATAATTTTTTTTATGTTTTTTTAAAAAAAAAAAACAACTAAAATATGGATATTTTTCTTTTTAATTTAGTTTTTTTACCTTTAATTTATTATTATTATTATTATTATTATTATTATTATTATTATTATTATTATTATTATTATTATTATTATTATTAATATTATTATTATTATTATTATTATTATATCTTATATCAAATTTTCTTTTAAAACCTTGGTGTTTTTTATTATTTCTATTTGTATTATTCTATATTCAATATTATTATTAGAAGTATTATTATTATTATTATTATTATTATTATTATTATTATTAGTAGTAGTAGTAGTAGTAGTATTATTATTATTATTATTATTATTATTATTATTATTATTATTATTATTATTATTATTATTATTATTACCAAGGATTGGGATGGGGTGGTACGTGTAGGTAAAAGGGGGCTACGGGTAGGTTTAAAGGGGCATGGGTAGGCATAACGGGGATACGGGTATATATAAGGGGGTATGGTGATGGTCGATTTCTATATGCTTTGGTGTTGGGGACGTAAATTTAATCCAGAACAGAACAGTCGATTCCTTTCATCCATACCTGCGAAACGATCAACGGGGAAGTATCAAGGAGGGTACAGGTAGGTTACAAGGGGGGTACGGAAGGTATCAAGGGGGTATGGGGAGGTATCAAGTGGGTTCGGGGAGGTATCAAGGGGGTATGGTGAGGCATCATGGGGGGGATGGTGAGATATCAGGGGGGGTATGGGGAGGTATCAAGGGGGATATGTGGAGGTATCATCGTCCAAATGAAACTCGCAGACAACAGTTGTCTCTCTGTCTACATTTTAAACAGCAACCTGTGTACCCTGGCTTGCCAGGGTACAAAACCACTAGTTTTGTATAAGCTTCCTACTCTTCAATTCAGCTTATCCTGTAGACCGAAAAGTCTGCCTAGTCTCTTATGCAGTACCACGCGCGCAAAACAGACCAGATAAACGCCCAAAATACGCTTTTGATCTGACTAAACCCAAAACACCCCTTTACAAGACAAGCACCTCTGCTTTTTATTCATGCTTTCTTTTTATAGAATCTCGTCATTCTGTATAGTTTTTCTGACGTATTCTGTATAATTAGGGCAGTGCTGGAGTGAAGAAAACGACAAAAGAAGCTTGGGAACTTTGTCCTTTTATTCAACAAACGATGAAACAACAAATCTCCAAATGAGGCTCTTAGCCCAGTGGCCGTATAACCAGGCAAGGGGTAAGGAAAGCGTAAGTCTAAGCCAGTCAAGAGCCCCACTTTGACACCGCCCCCTCGACAGATCCTTTTAACGTTCACAGTGAGTGTTGCCCCACTGCAAAAATACATAAGATTTCAAAAAGACCAACAACAACAAAGTTCTTTCCAAAATATAGTTATTTCTTCTGAATACATTTCGTCGTTTTGGGGTGCATATTAACAGCAACAGCCAGCCAACATTCTGGAGCTAAAAATAGCAGCTACCACAGCCGGTAAAAGACAGAAACCGTTCTTTTTTTATTTTTTTTTAAAATTCCACGTTATGTTTGTCGTTTTAGGTTGATAAAACAGACCTTACGCTACCTCACCTCGGACACCAAAGACGCACAATTCAAGCCGCCTCAGTGATAGGGTCACAAGTCACAGGGAAAATGTGATGATGATAAATTGATGTACCGTTAAAAAAAGGGAGAAATCACTCCCTGTCAGAACCGAAAAGAAAAATTCCAAACTTTAGCGACTGGGTTGAACTACTATCATTGTTTAATGTAACAACAATTCGAATTTTAGATTAAACCCGTTTTCGGCAAAAATAAACAAATCTTTCGAATTGGGACCTTTTCATGCAAAACTTAGGTTATAGGACCTGAACCTACAGGTCTCGGAATCGGTCTGAAGAATTTTAGTAATAATAAACAGTTTATTGAAGAGATGTGCACAAAACACTATAAACGGTGTTGGAACAGTTCGTCATTCCACCACCATTCTCAAACCCTTTCAGTGTAAAAGTTCAGCCAGCCTCATCATGGATGATTTACAGACTTTATATAAATTTGGAAAACTGTAAAAAACACTTCAAGAAAAAGAGAAGAAAAAAAATCCCCCCCCCCCAAAAAAAAAAAAAATAAATAAATAAATAAAAAAAAATAAATAACTAAAATAATACAAATAATAATAATAATAATAAGAAGAAGAAGAAGAAGAAGAAGAAGAAGAAGAAGAAGAAGAAGAAGAAGAAGAAGAAGAAGAAGAAGAAAGAAATATCCTTTCGTTTCAGACACTCTCTCTCTCTCTTTCTCTCTTTCCCTCTCTCTCTCTCTCTGATTCGTTTCAGACTCTCTCTCTCTCTCTCTCTCTCTCTCTCTCTCTCTCTCTCTCTCTCTGATTCGTTTCAGACTCTCTCTCTCTCTCTCTCTCTCTCTCTCTCTCTCTCTCAAACACACGAGCTCACTCGCTCACTCTCCTCATATCATATCAAAGCAATGAACCGAAGAACCGTAAAAGGCCAATTAATGGCCTGTGACTGAATTCCGGCCCGGTGTATACCTGGGGCCAGCGGAAGGAAATCCGCTTTTTGGTGCACACCTGATCGAACTGCTGAAGCCATGTTTACCAACTGTTCCTACAAGCTCTTACCTTATAAAACATCTCCATTAGTCTTTAGAATTATGCAGGCAAAACACCCCTTTAGCACAACTCAGGCAAAATGGCCGGTGTAGCAGGCCAGATTATACCCCGCCTCAAGTATACCCAGGGTATAAACTGGCCTAGCCCAGACTATGCCCCCGTATAAACTGGCCTAGCCCAGACTATACCCCTGGGTATTATCTGGCCTAGGCTCGTTTAACCCTCTCCTGCCCATTATAACCCCCTCCCCCCCAGTACGGAAGACCTTATCCTTCACGTTACTCTTTAATTTGTGTTGTAATTGTTCTGATGCACTCAGATAGATAGACAGACAGACGGATAGATAGATAGATAGATAGATAGATAGATAGATAGATAGATAGATAGATAGGTAGATAGGTAGGTAGGTAGGTAGATAGATAGATAGATAGATAGATAGATAGATAGATAGATAGATAGATAGATAGATAGATAGATAGATAGATAGATAGATAGATAGATAGATAGATAGATAGATAGATAGATAGATAGATAGATAGATAGATAGATAGATAGATAGATAGATAGATAGATAGATAGATAGATAGATAGATAGATAGATAGATAGATAGATAGATAGATAGATAGATAGATAGATAGATAGATAGATAGATAGAATAGGGTTAGGGTTAGTTTTTTTTTATTTTTTTTATTCTATACGCAATATAAAAGCTGTTAGCAGAGTTCACTCAGGTTTTTGTTTTGTTTTTGTTTTTGTTTTTGTTTTTTTTACACGCAAGCAAAAGGCTGTTACCTGAGAGTTGGTCACGCAAACGGTCATGTACAACAAACCCATGAGTGAAATCTCTTTAGGTGGGAGTATATTCCGGGCGCGAGGGGTATGACCTGGCCTAGGCTGATCTATACCCAGGGGGTTAAACCCGCCTAGGCTACATTATACCCAGGGTATAAAGTAGCCAGGGGTATATTCCGGCCTGTTACACCGGGTCGACAAATCAGCCTTAGAGCAGATATTACTACTTCAAGTATTACTTGCGTACCCAAAGAATTTATGTTTAAAATGTGTGACCCCGGGCAGGAATGAATTAGGCCGCCGTTACAAAAAGCCTTGAAGGTATTAAAAAATAATGATGTCAAAGGCAAACCTGTAGAACAGAATTAGGATATTAACTTGGAATTAAAAGTCCTATCTGCGACCACGAATTACAGTACCAATGTATGCGTCGTACGCCGACGGAACACCAAACTTACCCGTGGCTATTAATTTGACAGTACGCACTTTCGCGCTTTAGAAAGCGTAATTCCAAGGTTGTAAGCTGTGCTTGATATCCTAATCCTGGCGCCTAATCAAGACTGTGCTGTTTTGAAGTTGCAAGGAGAAAGAAGTTCCAATTAGCCCATTTTACACAACTGATGTTATTTTGATAAGTTCATGTTGGGGTGGGGAGGGGCGGTGGTGTGGATGGAAGTAGGAGAGGAAGGGTGGGGGGTGGGGGGTTGGGGCGAAACTATGAATATGAAAGCATAGGAAGTACGTTAAGTGCGCAAATCGCAGATAGGTCTGTGATTTATTATTTGTTGTTGTTGCTGTTGTTAATAATAATAATAATAATAATAATAATAATAATAATAATAATAATAATAATAATAATGGTATTTATATATCGCTTTTTTACATTAACTAGAAGGGCAAAGTCCATAATTATGACTCAAATGCTTTTTATGGAACTCGCAATAATTATATAACATGAAAATGAGTGTCTAAAAGGGAAAAAAAATGGAAAAAAAAGAAACTGTGGCATTAAAACTTACGTATATCCAGTGACGTCATCGTGGTGACGTAATCTTTTTCTTTTTCTAATTGCAAGGCATGCGCGGTGGACAATATTATATACTTCATTTATTAGCATTTCAATTAAGCAGTTTTACTCATTAGTGTGACCGTCGTGCAAATATGAACTCTCAGGGGATCAACTCATTATAGGACTTTGGTACCAGACTTTCCAGGACCCCGAGGGCTTTCTCCATCTGGGTATTCCGATTTCTTTCCTTTCTTCATTAATGGCCTTGGATACGGTCAATCTAATTAAGAATAAAATATTTCCCGGCTTGTGCAATAGCGATCTCTTCAGACTGCCGCGCTCTCAGCCCAACTGAAGAAAAAAGCGCGTGATAGCATCCTGTACGTATTATTACTGTTTAAAGATGATGATGCATCCTGTATTAATATTATACGACGATGATGATGATTATGATGATGGCGATGATGATGTTGATGGTGATAATGATGGTGACGACGACGATAATGATGATGATGATGATGATGTCAGATGATGATGATGATGATGATGATGATGATGAGGAGGAGGAGGAGGAGGAGGAGGAGGCCCTCTTGTAAAGCGCGGGTCATCCACGTTAGCAAGCTCAGGGCATATAACACCACTCATTCCAGCAGAAAATATAAGGCTCGAAAACACAAAGCTGTCAGTTCATTGCTTTCCTTTAAAATGCCAACATCCAAAAAAAAAAACGTGTTAATCATTTCACTATAATCATTCGCCAATGGCCGATAGATCATTTCGGAATGATGCTGTCATGCTCTGGAGCTCTATTCCGGAAGAACTGAAGCACTCCAAGGACACATCCCTGGCGTTTCGCAGACAATTGAAAACCTAGACGTGTTTCCTCAGCAGTAGTAAAATTGAGATTTTTACTGGCTAGATACAAGTGGACATCATCATCGTCATCATCATCATCACCCTCTCCTCCTCTTCTTCTTCCTCCTCCTCCTCCTCCTCATCATCATCAACAACAACAGAGTCAAATGTCTTCTTCTGCTGTTTCTTCTTGAGCCATAACTATCAACATTTCGTAACGATGCAATAAATATTTGCAGAAAAATCTCCTTGTAAATGTTTATGTGGACAATAACGGATTCTGTATTCTGTACAGTTGAACTTGAACCACCTCAGTTCATCTTCCTCTTACTCATCTTATCTCGTCTGCTTCAATTTAATCTTCCTCGCCCTGGTGGCAGTAGTCAAAGACCAGGCCACGTTACGGGAGACGGGAGTGGGAAATTTGTAACACCCCTTTTGATCCCGCTAATATTGATTTTGTGTGTGTGTGTGTGTGACTCCACTGGTTTCATCAATGCCAGGAATCGACAGGGCCGGGATTTTGTTAATCCTTTTCGATTGATTTTTGAACCCCATTATACATAGTGGCTGACAGCTTTTTATGGATGAAGCCGGGGACTATTAAAGCACAAACACCACCGTGTCTAATCTCTTTTATATGGCCGTGACGCAGTTACGTTATTCCCCCTCCTCCCCCCCCCCCCCCTATGCAACACAGCTAAAAGAAAAGCTGAATAGAAATGAAACATTACTGGCGCTTTGAGTTGGAGTCCTCGGTGCAAGCGTATAGAAATGACGTGAATGCTGGAACAAATTCTTTTGGTGAGAAAATGGTCCTGCACTACAGTCAAAAACTTTATTTCGGAAAATGTAGGAACATCACTATTTGGGTTCCGTTTTTCTGTACTGTTGTTATGATCGACCACATACCTACTGTGAAAGAACGGAGAGTTAGGTATTGGGGTATGTTACCGTGTTTCTGCAGGTATCGATTATCGATTGGCGTGAAAATGTCTATTGTGACCCAACCAGCCAGTTGTCAATACTATAAGGGAACATTTGAACTTCCAGCTATCCTGTTACTAATACATTTGAACGGCTTAAAGATTGAAACACTATGGCTGTATTTATTTATTTTATTTTATTATTTTTTGGACTGTTTAAAATTTGTAACACAGTTTTATTACATTTATTATTTTAAAAAAAATATCTCTTCTCCTTTTTCTTCTTCTTTTTTCTTCTGTATGGGCAGCCCAAATTCCATTTGTTGAAGAAACGTGCTGCACTGAACTTGTTACACTGGCACATAAACATACATGGTTGATTATTTTCTTCAGAAAGGCGTCAACAAGTAGAGCAGACTGAACAGAAATAAAGCCACAAACAGGACTGTATAAGGGAGGGGTTAGGGGGTAGGGTGACCCCGCCCAATCGATTATGTATTGAAATTGCAAATGGTGTGCATGCGACACATTTATTACCACTACGTAATATATTTATTCTCACATAAACAATATTTTTTTGGATGGCGTTTTCATTGCACATTAGCATATAGTTTCTCCGTCGTCATTTCACTACTCATCCTATTCCTTCCCCTTCTCCGTCTTCTTCTTCCCTTCGGACTAGTCCGGGGTGGTTGAAAATTAACTCGGTGTGTGTATTATGAAAACAAAATGGTGACGATGATGATGCCGCTGCTTTACCTTTTCCTGGTTCTAAAAAAGATCCAGGTGCAAGGGGAGAGGGGAGGGGGGTGTCATGGGGTGTGTAGTGCGCTCGCTTAATTCTTTGCGTCGTTCGGTGGTTGCCTTTCCAAAAATAACGGCGGTCACCCGTGCAAGTACTAGCTGCACTGGACGTTAACGTGAAGCATTTCTAGAGAGTGCCTTAACCACTAAGCCACTGCGTCATCTCACCTATTGTATTGTACGTACTGTTATTACAAGGGCGATAACCGAGTAGGATGGATCTGCGATAGCAAAACAAAACAAAAAAACTGGAACGGAAAAAGTCCATATGACCCACATGTTCCTTATGGAATTCGCAATATTTAACATGAAAATGAGTGCCCAGAGAAAACAAAAAGAAATGGTGGCATTAAAATGCAAAGCAATGCCTACATTGACCTTTCTATGCTCTTTACCTTGAGATGATCTTGACCTCCGGCTCGCTCCAAATACACTAATGATCAAATAAACTACAGCAAAAGTTATATTATGCACACACACACACACACACACACACACACACACACACCCCACTCTCTATTCCCACATCTCCCCCCTCCCCCCCTCCCCCCTCTCCCCTCCAAACCAAAAAAAATCGGTGATCTTGAGATGACATTGACCTTCCGTGACCTTGACCTTGGGATGACCTTGACCTTCGTGTGGCCTCTCATGCATTTCTGATCAAGTAAGCCAATGTTGTTGCATACTATGGCTTAAATAAACAGACGCGTGTGTTACTCATTTATTGTCTATTATTCACCTAAAAAGATAAACAGACAGACCCCTTTACGATGGCCTATTTTGTGTATGTTTTTGCAAGGTCTAAAATTACCTTGACCTTCAACATCAACGCAAAAATCGGAACATAATTATATGAAAGATCAATCTATCATATCTTAATACTGAAAGTTTGCATTTAAAATTTTTCAAAGGGTCAAGATCGTTTCAAAGTACCTATAAAACCGACTTTGAACAGTTCCAGTGACCTTGACCATGGAGTGGTGTTGACCAAATTTGTAAAGTATGCGTGTCTCATTGATATCTATTATGCACCAAAGAATCATACGTTCAATATTAATAGCCTAGAGGGAAAAAAGTGAAAATTTGTGAAAAATTGTCATTTTTTGACTTGAATTGTTAACCTTGTGACCTTGAAGTGAAGTCATTCATTCACGGATCATTTATGAGTATGGGTGTATACCATCTTCCCAAGTTTGGTTGTGATAGTTAAAATAGGTTCTGACATATTAATCCTTTTGCAAGTTTTGCACAGACGGCAGACGGACGGACGGGCATTTTGTAAAAATGTCATTTTTAGGACTCATCTCGCGCAGATTTGCAAAAACCAGGATTTTTTTGGGGAGGGGGTGGGGGGAAGGGGGAAGGGAAGGGAGGAGAGGAAAGGGGGGAGGAGAGTTGAGTACAAAGACTCACACTGCTATGCATGCGAGTCAAAAAGTGGATCCTCGATCGCACAGCGGTGGATAACACACAGTCATTTGTATTATAAATAGAAATAGGAAGGATAAGATCAGACTGTAGACCGAAAAACAATTTTGCTTAAATTGTAAGGGGAATCACTCAGCAGCCAACAACAATTGTCCCGCTCTTCAGGAGCGCCGATTGGCGAACCGGCTAAGAGCCACAAACTATATGCCTAGAGCTCAGGCTCTACACATTGCAAAAAAGCAAATTGCAACCGACTCAGGTCGGCTACCTAGTGTTAAGATAGGCGCTCCCACAGCTGCTTGGGCTGCGCCTGTATCTTCATCGACCAACGAAGCAGGACTACTCGGTCCACCCCCTCGCCTGGCGAGTGGGGTCGACACCGAAGTTCTGCCACAGGAAATTTTGACTTTAAATGTTGAATCTTGGCCGGTGGTTTCCTCGAGAAAACAAAATAATTTGCCTTACGACTCCTCGGAGGCCGTACAAAAATTGGAAAAGATGGTGGAAAGGCTTACGCAGACCGTCTCAGACTTGGTCGAGACTGTCCGTGGCCTAACCGCCAAACAACAAGTTGTGCCTGAAAGTGTGGCGACAGCGCCTCAGGCAACTAAACCGGTGATGCGAGATGCTGAATTTCAGTATGATCCAAAAGACGCTGATATTGCCCCAGGACTTACTGACGTTCCTACATTGGTAGGACAGCTCCATGAGTATGGAGGATATGTGGGTGGATTACTTTCTCCCACTGCAGGCCAGGAATATAGACGGGCAGTCGAGCTTGTTGAAAGATATATGTTGAGAATTACTGACAGCTTTGATGCCTGTATGGCTAAACCTCAGACGCCTTTGACAATGGAGAGCTCAAAGGACAGGAGAGATAAAAAGGCAAAACACAAAAATGCCAATAAACGCTAGCTTAGGGGCTTGTACTATAACTGTACAAACTAGCTTTGTCAAAATCTGCTCCTGAACACGCTTCAGACATTTATATTTGTATATTTGACGATACATCAATGTTTATGTACATAACCTGAGGTTTGCATTTTTAAAAATGAAAATCATTTTAACTAAATAAAAATAAACTTGGAGTATTTTACAAAATTGGCTGATCATTTTGGCCTTTTAACCATAAATTTATAAAGTTAGTCTCAAAGCTAACTTTTATTTTAAAGACAGGTAAGGCTTCTAGGCCTTCCTTTTTAACCTTTTTTCTTATGGTTCCTTTGGGGGGGCCCGTCTTTATGCCACACACTGACTTATACAGCAAACTCCTAACCTCCTTTCCGGCCTGTTGCCGGCCTCACGTCCCTTGGTGCTAGTGGTGAAGCCAGACCTGGTCTGGCTAATATAAAAGATGCGGGCAAATTGCTGCCTAAATTGAATGTCCTTAACGTTAATACAATAGGACGTAAAGCTTCGCTTCGCTCGCAGATCAGACTGTATCTTTGGCGAAACGAATCCGACCGCTCATACGGTTTATTCTCAAACCGCGTAAGAACGAACATGTAATCTTTCCTTAAATCAAACAAGATGATTATAGGCCTGTGATAGATAACAGTTCCGCCTATATTATAACGAGCCTATATCAATGCTTTCCCAGTTACAGGACTGTATTTTTTCTCTGTAAATAAATATATTATAGGTTCGCTGGTACGCGGGTTTGGGAATAAACCTTTTGCGCGGCCGATTCGTTTCGCCAAAAGACGCAGTCTGATCCCACCCTTGGGCTGTACGCTACTACTGCTACCGCTATGTTATCGAGAACCCATTTTCGTTTTGCTATCGCGTATCCATTCTACTTGGTTAATTCGCCATACCTCCCTCTTCTCCCCCACCTCCCCACCCATCACTTCTCTGTGATAAAGGCCACAATTATGATTTACTCTCTGTTCTTTCTGGGTTTTCCTCATTCATTATTCACCTAAGTTCGAAATTTCAGCTGATAAATCCAGAAAGCCTCTCGTTAGCACTGCGAATGCAAACAAAGAATTACACAATAATGTACCTGTAGTGTTGGCAGTGCCGGAGTGCACTGCTCGCTTTGGGGCCTTTTGTACTTGTCATTAACAAATACTGACTTATTTGATCGAGACTAGAATTAACACGGAATTTCATAAAGAGAATTACGAAAATAGAGAGAGAGAGAGAGAGAGAGAGAGAGAGAGAGAGAGAGAGAGAGAGAGAGGGAGAGAGAGAGGGAGAGAGAGAGAGGGAGAGAGAGAGAGAGACAGAGAAAGAGAGAGAGGTCGAAGTCGAAACCTTTAATAGGATATTAGCATTAGGTCATGTGAACTTGTCTTACAGCTAGTCCTCGAAACCTTTAATACGATAATAGCGTGAGGTCCTATGGACCTGTCTTACAGCTAGTCCTTAATAAACACATTAGAACAAACAAAATACTTAACATAAAATTAATTTGAAACTAACATATATCTTAACTATGCTGAAAAATAACTACGACTGCACCTTAAAAAAAACACATACTTTCCCCTTCTCCTTCCCTCCCCCCTAATTTCTCCTCTACCCTTCCCCCCCCCCTCCACCACTCACCCATCTCCCACAACCATTCCCGCAAACACACGCGTATGTGAGAGAGAGAGACACACAGAGAGAGAGACAGACAGACAGACAGACATACAAACAAACAGACAGACAGATAGACAGACATACAGACAAAACACCTGCGCGACTTAAGATGAGATGAAGAAGTGACAGACTACAAGAACGTCACCACTATAGCACAACAACAAACTAACAAAACAACAAACACAACAGAACACAAACCAACAAATTTTAAAAAAAAAACAGCAATAAATAAATAACAAATATATTAATCAATAAATAAATAAATACATTAAAAAATCATTAATAATAAATAATAATAATAAAATAATAATAATAATAATAATAATAATAATAATAATAATAACAATAATAAATGGATTTATTTGTCGCCTAACCTCTAATTTATTAAAGCTCTAAGCGCACAAATAATAATAATAATAATAATAATAATAATAATAATAATAATAATGATAATAATAAGAAGAAGAAGAAGAAGAAGAAGAAGAAGAAGAAGAAGAAGAAGAAGAAGAAGAAGAAGAAGAAGAAGAAGAAGAAGAAGAAGAAGAAGAAGAAGAAGAAGAAGAAAAAGAAGAAGAAGAAGAAGAAGAAGAAGAAGAAGAAGAAGAAGAAGAAGAAGAAGAAGTCGATTTATTTGGCGCCTAACCTCTAACTTAATAAAGCTCTAAGCGCACAAATAAATAAATAAATAAATAAGCGCACATACATTCATAAATAAATAAATTAATTAATTAATTAATTAATACATAAAGACTGACTTGTATACTGTACACCACTCGGCGCCTGCTTTGTGTAATGGTTTGTACTCCAGAATGACCTTGATGGGGACTTTGATGTTCTCCTTTTCCTTCGCTCTCTTCAACGACTCCTCCCAGATCAACTCGAGAGAGAAGTGGTTCACCGTACCAAGCCTAAGCTTCGGCACAATAGTCTCATCTGCAAATCATTAATAATAATAATAATAATAATAATAATAATAATAATAATAATAATAATAATAATAATAATAATAATAAACAATGATATTACGCGCTTTTTCATCAATGGAACTCAAACTGCAGCGGTCTGAAGAGATCGCTATTGTAGAACGCGGAAAATAAATCAATGTGAATGTGTGTCTTGGTATTTTGTGGTTGTTGTTGACATTTTTATTGACTGCATCAACACTATCAGAGTGGGTTGGATGACGTTTGCTTTTGACGTGTAATGATTGTAAGGAATGAGGCTCGCGAGGTCTTGTTAACAGAGGGACCGCGAATATCTTATTACACTTGAGTTCACGCTTATTTGTCAGGTTTCACCTCGATAAGATGGAGTACCAAACACTTCCATGATCATACTACAGAAGACTTCTGGGCATTTTCTATACCCAGCACATCACCAACGACGAAGTCCGACAGACCATCACACAAGCCATTGGACAACACGATGACATTGCTCACAGTGGTGAAGAAACGGAAACTCCGATGGTATGGCCACGTCACCAGATCATCAGGCCTTGCAAAGACCATCCTGCAAGGCATGGTGCAGGGAGGCGGAAAAAGAGGGAGACAGAAAAAGAGGTGAGGACAACATTCGAGAATGCACTGGCTTGACACTGAGCGAAGCCATGAGGGTTGCTGAGGACAGAGAAAGATGGAGTGCGCTGGTTAAATGATCATCTGTGGTGCCCCAACAACTTTCGAGTTACGGGATAGGATAAGAAGGATAGGATAGGATCATACTATTATCAGAGTGTGAAAGTGTACAAAAAAAAAAAAAAGCTTCTAACGAACCTTTTTTTCCGAGATTCCCAGGTCCCGAAGCTAGATTCATTAGCCTTTTGGACAATAACAACCCCCCCCCCACCCCCTCCCCTCCCAACAACAACTAAAAAAAAAGAAAAAAGTTCAGGAACTTTGCGTCGCAAAAGGTTCATGAACCTAGAATCGGATTCGAGAATCGATTAAAAAATTAGCCTCCAAGAACCTTCCAATAAGACAGGCCTTTACTAAATATGTAAATCATATTAAATCGTCCTTATAGTTTTCACATGTCATATCATTATCAAACCATCAATATAATTATTTTAATTGATATCTATATGGTTGTGGGTGGAGGCGGGGGAGGTGTTAGTGGTAAATTTAATAATAATCATGTTATAGCTAGCTCGGAGGGGCAAAAAATATTCTAGGAGGCTGTGATAAGAGGCCAGATTTACACAGCACTATAGCTTCTCGCCTTACTTAGTCAGCTGTAACCTTAGTAAAGTAATGTTGCTCTGCAGCAGACGACACAAGTCTACTGTGGGCAACACATTTGTTTGCTGACGCTGGCCCAGGTAGGCAATGACCTCATCCGGCTTACATATAGCAGTAGTGCGGCCACCCACACTAGAGGACGCCTATTGTAGTTTTAGTTTCCCGGGACTCCAGCTCAACACAGAGATTGAGAGTCATTCTCTGTTCAACTTGCATCCAGTAAGGAGCTTAGCTCTAAGGGATCTCTCTACTGGAAGACTAAAAGCAGGAACTGGTGAAATTCTATTCAATCTAGTTAGCCACAGCCTGACATTGTCAAAAAGGTAAATAAGCTATCATTTGTCTCCTCGCGATTTATTGATATTATTGCTGAATTATGTTTGTGAAGTTTGCCTTGTTTAGAATTGTGATTGTTAGTCAAACTTTGCGTGACCACGTGGCGAACACGAACACGTAGTCCCGACGGACCCTCTGTTGTTTAGCCTATATGTATTGTTGCAGACCAGTGGCTGTACCGGAGAATGTGTACAATATTATTTATTTCTCTATGTGTGCAGTTAGCCATGATTTATATTTATATATGTATAGGAATTAGAGTGGAGATTCCAGTGGACCACGGACTTAGTAGAATGTTCGTCGCTTATATGTATATAAGTGGAGCTAATCACTGAGGGCTAGTTTAGCCTTCAGTGAGACGCTCTGTACACACTTAGTATACACGGTGTTGCAGAAATTCGTCTCATATGTTACAGACGAGCAGGCATCGAGGGCCCGATCAGAAGAAAGACAAGTAAAAGTCTTCACTAACATTCGGCCTGCATTGGAGCCTGCAGCACTGAACGACGAGAGCCCAACAGTCTGTCAACAAGGAGAAGAATCCTCCACAACACAGCTCATCGAATCTAGAGCTAAGTTATATTTGCACCAGTGCACCATAAATGTTAGCAAAGGACATCACTAGTCCACCTTTCCAGAAGACTGACCTGTTGGGCAGAACGCACCAGTAGCCCTATGAGGAAACAGTAGCTTCACAGAATTATCAAGGAGCGAACCATTCGAAGTGATATTTGAACTTTTAAGTTAGTATCGTGATTAGCAGATCTTGTATAGAGTAGAGGAAATAAATGTGTGATATTTACTGTTAACAAGTGGCTGGACTACCTATGTTTCATAGCCGTGTGAGAGCTAGTGTGTCAGTGAATCTCTTACCATTTTCTCTCTATCTCTGTAACCCAGCCTAAACACAGACCGAGCTAAACTTATAAATGTAATAAGATTAGTCACCGGGAGATTAACTAGCGATCCCCATCGACAAAGACAAGTGGGTAATAGCATTCCATTGTGCAGAGCCCAGCAACAATAGACCCACCGGCACAGAGGCAATAAACTAAGCACTGCTGAAGGAGCAGAAGAATAAGGAAAACATAAAAGGAGCATGCAACAAAAATAAGAGCTCCGTTAACGTTACCACAAATATGAGCTCCGTAAACGTTACCACAATGATATATAAGCCTACCGCTACTACCCAACCCCCTATGCACAGTCAGCATAGGGGGCAGAGCAATCTCCAATCTTCGTTTTGCGGATGATATTGATGGATTGGCTGGAGAGGAACAAGAACTTGAACAGCTTGTACAGAGGCTTGACACCACCTCCAGAGCTTATGGAATGGAAATAAGTGCAGAGAAGACCAAAATGATGACCAACAACACCAATGGCATCAACACGGACATCAAAGTACAAGGCCAATCCCTCAACACAGTGCACAGCTTCAAATATTTAGGAGCCATTGTGTCAGACAATGGGTCTCGACAGGAAGTCCTCTCCAGGATCGCACAAACAACTGCTGCCCTGACAAGGTTGACGCCCATTTGGAAAGACAGAACCATCAGTCTACATTCCAAAGTAAGACTGCTGCGCTCTCTGGTCATCTCCATCTTCCTATATGCTTGCGAAGCATGGACCCTCACAGCAGATCTCCAACGAAGAATACAAAGCATGGAGATGAGGTGCTACAGAAGACTTCTGTGCATTTCCTATACCCAACACATCACCAACGTTGAAGTCCGACAGACCATCACACAAGCCATTGGACAACACGATGACCTGCTCACAGTGGTGAAGAAACGGAAACTCCGATGGTATGGCCACGTCACCAGATCATCAGGCCTTGCAAAGACCATTCTGCAAGGCACAGTGCAAGGAGGTAGAAGAAGGGGGAGACCGAAAAAGAGGTGGGAGGACAACATTCGAGAATGGACTGGTTTGACACTGAGCGAAGCCATGAGGGCTGCTGAGGACAGAGAAAGATGGAGTATGCTGGTTAAGCGATCATCTGTGGTGCCCCTACGACCTTCGGGTTATGGGACAGGATAGGATAGGATACTACCCAACAACTTCAAAACAAGGAAGAAGCAGGCCCCAACTAAAAGGGCATACAAGATAAACCATGAAACAGTATGAAAGAGCCTAGCAATGATCCACATTAAGGTCACCCACTTCAAAACCTACGGCCATATAAACATATATAAATGGCCTCTTCAAAGCTTTAAAAGATAAATTCAAGATAACGGGAAGATATTAGCTGCAACTATGCAACTGCAACGATCCAAGTCCTAAGCTAACAGAGATTGTTTGAACAACCCAAAACCGAAAGGGCGATGTTCGGATAACTTGGATTTGTTCATCATATCTTTCACTTTTGCGGGGTGTTTGGGAGTGGGTTGGAGGGCGAATGAGAACAATTAGCTGCTGCTTTCTTAGAGAAAGCGAGGCAGTCACAGAACAGCGTCATCCTAGACAAGGCTGTGTACGTAGTGTTGACAAGTTGTCGTTGTTTTAATAATAATAATAATAATTTTATTTATAAAGCGCATTATCAAACAATAGTCTGCTCAAGGCGCATCAAACACAGTCACACGCACAATACAATAGTTAGAATACAATAAATAAATAAAATTTAAAACAAAATCCATTAAAATTTAAAAAAAGAAATTGGAAGTAAACCTCACTAACACAATAGTCGCATTAAAACAATGTACTAATAGCTTAATAAGACTGAAAATATAATAAAAAGTCAAAAATAATGATGGAAAATGTAAAAACAGAAAATGTTATTTAAAAAAAAATGCAATCACATCTTTTAAGCTCTGGACAATAAATAAGTAAATATCAAATTCCAAGTTTAAAAAAAAAATAAAGATTCAGTCACATAAGATATGAAGAATGATTATTAAAAAATCATGACCATGATGTCGTAGACATTATATAGCACCCATACACAAACACCTAGGAATTGTCAGAAACAGACGCAAGTACACACAGACACACGCAAGCTGTTTTGGATCTGGAACTCACCCTGACTAAGACATAAAGCATCTGGATCTTTAAACGTCCATGCCATGCAATGCACGCGTGAGACCTCGGTTTATACTCTCATCTGAAAACCGTAGACGCATGCACCGCGCTTCCTGAGCACCAGGGTCCTGTAATTGATATGTGCTAGGGGTTCACTCCAGGCGGTGCGAACCAAGGTCGGCATTTGCTTAGCTATCATTTTCACCATTCGGCAACTGCGAACCTTTTAGGAAATAACAGTGTCGGGAAACTTAAAAGATGGATTCGGGTAATGGAAGACATCTGGGTTCAAGTCAACAACAGTCAGGATTTCAACCCTATGGTTTACGGATGTCTGTTTGAGGAACAAAACAGAATCGTCGGACATTTTGTAGCTATTGTGACAGAATCAACAAAGCAACTGATAGCTTCAGTGCCTCAAAGGAAGTTCAATAATGTATCAGTCTCCGTGTTAATGTGGTCACTTAGCGTCAGTAGCAACCTGTTTCCACAACGCGCTAAGGGTGTAAGAGTTTTTTACAGTTGCCGGTAAACAATGAGAGCAAGCATATACACACCGATGTTTTAGACTGCGCACGCACGCATTCCATCGCTGGGACTTTTAAAGATCCCAACGCTCTTGTCCTATTCACAACTTTCCGGCACCTCTCATAAAAACTCGTGGGTATCGCCATTATAAATTAAAACGAGGTTAGAATGAAACCAAGTTCCGGTCTGGCTTGTTTTGCTTTTATCAAAGCTTGATGCGTGACTTTCAAATATGGCAAATTGCCGAAAACGACGATTGTTAGAGCCAGAAAACGAGTTGGATAAGTATAAAAACGGTGGAGGAAGTACATGCTCAGTGAAAGGATGCAAAAAACAATCGTAGAGGCCTGTATTTGTGGCGACTTCGGAGGTGCGTCGATCATCGACAGAAAGTGAAACAGGACCTGAAGACTCTTGTAGTTTTCCATAGCTTCGCCGTCGCAACCTTCACAAAACACGAAGTAGTTGAATATGTTAGGCGAGCGTTGTGGCCAAGTGGGCTAAGGCGGGACTAACTTGCCTTGTCCACAAGCCAGAAACCAATGGCGCCTGACAGGTGTGGGTTCGAGCCAGCATCTGGGCGTTATGTTTTTTCCGAATATTTTTCAAAAATTCACAAATAATGTTAGGTAGGTAGGGTTTAGGCGCGCCACTGGCGATAGAAAGGTATAATAAACTGCAGCACAAAAAAAAGTGAGGGTATGATACTGGTGGCCAGTGACACATGTTATTATTCTTGAATATTTGTAAATAACTCACTAAAACACGCGGAGAAAAAAACCGGAAGTATGTTTCATTTAGGGGATTTCCGTTGGTGCATAGGATAGCAGAAAAGTGTTAATTCGAGGTGCATAGCTAGATTGGAGAGGATTGGGCCCCGCCAGGTTTTTCTTGCATGATGAAAAGAACCATTCACTCCATGCCGAATCGGTCGTTTCACACCGATGTTTTAGATTGTGCACGCACGCATTCCATAGGGGGGACTTTTAAAGATCCCAACGTTCTTGTCCTATTCGAGGTGCGTAGTTAGACTGGAGAGGATTGGGCTCCGCCAGGTTTTTCTTGCATAATGAAAAGAACCACTCACTCCATACCGGATAGGTCGTCGCCCGGGTCACCAAAGACCCCGCCTTCCGTTGGCCACCAGGACGGAGGTGATAAGTGTGTTACTGATGGGCAACTTAGCAAGATCCGCACGAGAGACAACATCGTCATAGAAACCTGGAATGTCAGGACCCTAACTGCGGAGGGAAAATTAGAAGAACTGGCCCACGAGCTGGACCACAATCGATGGGACATTTAAGGCATCAGCGAACTGCGCTGGAAAGGCATAGGTGAAACAACGACCGACAAAGGTCACAAGCTTTATTTCAGCGGAAGGGAACACAGGCACGAACACGGCGTTGGATGCTTGGTTCACAAAGACATTCTAGCCACTGTCATGGGTTGCCGCCCAGTCTCCAGTAGACTCATTACCCTCCGTCTGAGAGCAGCCCCTTTCAACAGTACCATCGCCTATGCCCCAAAATCAGACTATGACAACAGCGAAGTCGAGGATTTCTATGAATATCAGCATGCTGTCCTTGACCCAGTGCCGAAGAAGACAAAGTTATAGTGCAAGGCGACTAAAATGCCAAGGTTGACCAAGATGCGCACCACAACTGATGAGACACATGTGAACCCCATTGCAAAACGAGACAAATGAAAGAGATCTCAGACTCTTGGAGTTTGCCAGATACAAAATTCTGATACTGGCAAACACGCCTAGTCTCCACAAAAAATCCAGGCAATGGACCTGGCTCAATCTAGCAGGGAGCCTCACAACCTGACTGACTACATCATTGGGCTTCAGATCAAGCGTCAACATTGGCAGGACACGCACTTTTCCAGGAGCAGATATTGGAAGTGACCACGATCTCGTGATGATGTCTTTTCGGCTCCACTTGAAGAGAGTAAACACAGCAAAGTACACCAGACTGAAGTTCAGCCTGGACAAATTGAAAGACCCGGAGGTGGCAGAAATATTCCAAGCCACAATTGGAGGGAAATTTGCACCACTGCTCATTTTGGGAGCTGGTGAAGTAGATGTCAACACCATGACCACCACCTTTAACTCAGCTGTGACAGATGCCGCCACTGAGATCCTTGGCAAGCACCGCCCAAAGAACAAACAGTGGATCATACCTGAACTTTTGGACCTGTGTGACAAACGAAGATGAAAAATAAAAAGAACACCTCACAAAGAGCTGATGTCTACCATAAAATCAACAGTGACATCCGAAAAGGCATGAGCATTGCAAATGAGAACTGGATAGAAGATCAATGCCAGTAAATAGAAAACAGTCTGAACAAGAACAACAGCAAGAAGGCCTACCAGACTGTGAAGCGGCAAGTATTAAACAGCCCAAGGTCTCCACGATCCAAAAAGGGTAACCCTCAAGAGTGTGAAAATTACCGCCCCATCAGCCATCCCAGCAAGGTCCTCCTGAAAATAATACTCAACAGATTGAAACCCCAAGCTGAACAAATCATAGCTGAAGAATAAGCAGGATTCAGGGCAGAGCAAAGTACCACTGAACAGGTTTTCAAACTCAGAATAATCTGCGAGAAATACCTAAAGAACCACCAACATCTCTATATCATGTATTTGTAGACTTCAAGAAAGCGTTTGAACCAGTCTGGCAAGCAGATCTGTGGGCAACCATGAGAGTGTACAACATCAGCCCTAACATTATTGAAGTCATCAAAAGCTTGAATGACGAGGCTACCAGTGCAATCCTCCACAACATCGTCATCGGGAACTGGTTCATAACAACAATCGGTGTGCGTCAAGGTTGCCTACTCTCTCCAACATTTCTGCATCTTCCTAGAGCGCATCATGTCAGATGCCCTTGCAGATCACGAAGGCACAGTCAGCATAGGGATAGAGCAATCGCCAACCTCCGTTTTGCGGATGACATTGATGGATTGGTGGAGAGGAACAAAACTTGAGCAGCTGGTACAGAGGCAAAACACCTCCTCCAGAGCCTTTGGAATGACAATAAGTGTAGAGAATACCAAAATGATGACCAACAACACCAATGGCATCAACACAGACATCAAAGTCCAAGACCAATCCCTCTACACAGTGCATAGCTTCAAATATTTAGCAGCCTTTGTATCAAACAATGGGTCCCGACAGGAAGTCCTCTCCAGGATTATTCAAAAAGCTTCGTTGTAGATCTGCTGTGAGGGTCCATGTTTCGCAAGCGTATAGACAAAGACATCCTATACCCTAAAGCGTTATTTATCATTAATTGATTGACATCAATCCTACATGGGTCTTCTGTGATCATCGCTCGCTCCTTTCTTTTTGTACAGTACCATAAATCTTCCTCGAAAGCCATTGTATACGACCGACCTCTAAAATAAAAGGCCCAATGAACTCAACAAGACAATCTTAACAAATCTCTCTCTCTCTCTCTCCCTCCCCCATCCTCCCCTCCCCCTTCAGCTTTTTTTTAGCTGCCACAGATCAAGCGAGATTGATCAATACGACTTTTTATCGACTGTATGCCAATCAGCCGTTGTCACAGCGCGAGTTCAAAGGGGGAAGCTGATAAGTTTGCTCCACTCTCTCTCTCTCTCTCTCTCTCTCTCTCTCTCTCTCTCTCTCTCTCTCTCTCTCTCTCTCTCTCTCTCTCCACTTTTTACCTCGAAAACATTACAAAGACCTAAAGAGTGCCAATTTTAAAATTTAAAAAAAACAACGAAGAAAACTGTTTTAAAAAATCAGGTGTCACCCAAACAAACGTTGTTAATACAGAGTTTGCCAATAAAATGTTACCACGTTTTATTCGTAAATAAGTTTTTTTTAAATTTTATTCACAAAAATGTCCAAATAATCATTTGATACCGAACATAATGTTTTTACAGGATTTCCTCAAACAATTCTTTCATGTAGATAGGCTTATCGCATGGTGCACAGACAACTCATGGCCTGCCTACTCCCCTGATCTTTCCCCCACAGACTACCTCCTATTGGGGAACATGAAGGAGAGAGTGTACTACAACAACCCACAGATCATTGGGCCCTGAAGACCACCATCCGTCAGGAAATTCGGAGAATCCCACTTGAGATGTGTGGCAATGTCATCACAACCTTCAATGTACGTGTTGCAACTGTAATCCAGAGAAGAGGAGCGTGGATTGAGCATTAGTAAACTGTGTACAGAACGAGTGAAAAAGTGGGAAATCTTTGGTATGAAATGGTAATTTGGTGCTTCCGCGACATTTCTGTGAAGAAATATTTTGAAAACGTTCTCATTGTAAAAACTTATGTACAATTAAAAGGTGGTAACATTTTATTGGCCCGCCCTGTATAATTTGTATTCAGTACATTTATATGAAATACATGTTCTTGACCAAAATACAGGAGACTTGAGTTAAGATTTTTTTTTTTTAAATTAGGTCCAAAACTGAAAAAGCTGGAAAACTATTGTTTGTAGCTTTGGGCATCCGGCGTCCGTCCGTCCAGCGTCCGTCCCGCGTCCTTCTCTGAAACTAATGAACGAATTTCTGTTAAACTTGGATTTTAGTTAGGAAATAGTGAACCTTACCAGCTGACACAAAAGAAGTATGCATGTTGGGTGACGTCCTATTTTCTCCCAAACTACTGACGGGAAGGATTTAATTTCGAATTTGGTATGTTCTTAAACTTTACCTGTGACTTCAAGGTAAAACCAAACTTATGCAAATCGAGTGAAGTAATCGTCCTGAAGTAATTTTAAAAAAGAAAATGTTTACATTTGTAGTATATAAAAAAAAATCGTATGTAATTAGAGTGTTGCTTTGAACCTTAAACGAAACAATGGTTTATTGTGTGAACTCATAATGTGAGGTGATCATGGTGACGTCATCTAGTGTTTTTTTTTTTAATCTTTCTAATCTTATTTTCTCCCAAACTACTGGAGGGATTGGGTTCAAATTTGGTACACAGTTTGACTTTACCTATGCCTCCAACGTAAAACCAAAATTATGCACTTCGAGTGAAGTAATCATGATGAGGTCACCTTAAACATGTTTAAAAAAACAAACATTTCCTTTAAACTTTGTATGTAATGAGAGTGTACAGATGCGTTGAGCCTTATTCAGAACTTACGTATATCGAGTGACGTCATCGTGGTGACGTAATAGTTGTCTTTTCATTTAATTTATTTTGCAATGAAACTAATAGACGGATTTTTTTTGAAACTGGGTATTTTTTCTCTATTTTTTTAAATGGGTGTGGTGGTTGATGGGCAGGAGTGGTGGTGAGGAGAGGGGTGTGGAGTGGGTGAAAAGCGAAACATTTTAACTAGAAAGGCAAAACCCATATGACTCACATGCTCCTTACGGAACTCGCAATATTGAACATGAAAATAAGTGGCCAGAAAAAAAAGAAAATGAAACGGTGGCATTACAATGCAAAGCAATGCCGACTTTGATCTTTCTCTTGGACCTTGATAGGACCTTGATCTCCGGCTCCAAATACACAATTAAGTACAGTACTATCAAATATACTACAGCGAAAGTTGTATTATGCCAAAAATGGTGACCTCGGAATGACTTTGACTTTCAATGACCTTGACTTTGGGATGACATTGACCTTTGTGTGAGATATCATGCACGTCTGATCAAATAACCCCCTGTTGTTGCATTCTATGCGTTAAAATGACCTTGAACTTAAAGATAAACGATCTATCATCTCTAAATACAACAAGTTTGAACTTTATATATCTCATAGTTTAGGGCCAAGTTACTTCAAAGTACCTATAATAAAGCAAATTTGAACAGCTCCAATGACCTTGACCTTGGAGTGATTTTAACCAAATGTGCAGAGGATGTGTGTCTCATTGATATATATCATGCATCAAAGAAATAAGTTCAATATTAATAAATTTTAAAAAGTAAAATTTTGTGAAAATTGTCATTTTTTTACTAACATTTGTTGATCCTGTGACCATGCCTTTGAAGTTAAGCCAATCATTCACTAATCATTTATGAGGTCTCGTGGACGGCGAACAGACAGACGGACGGACGGATAAAATTTTGTTGTTGTAAATATATTTTTTTCAACTATTTAGGACACATCTCGCACAGATTTGCAAAAATTTAGATTTTAAAAAAATTGGGGGAGGGAGGGGAGGAGAGGGGGTGGAGGTGACTACATGGACTCACATTTCTATGCATGTGAGTAAAAAAACACAGATGTGTCTGGTATTTTTCGTTTTAATTTAATTAATTTATTTAAATAAAACAGACAATTTTCTTCTTTTTATTATTATTTTATTCCATGAAAGAAAAAAATATATAGTTGGGATATGGTGTGTGTCCTCCATAACAGCGCCATCGAGAACTGGTTCAGAACAACAATCGGTGTGCGTCAAGGATGCCTACTCTCTCCAACACTCTTCAACATCTTCCTAGAGCGCATCATGTCAAATGCCCTTGCAGATCACGAAGGCACAGGGGGTACAGTCAGCATAGGGGGTAGAGTAATCTCCAATCTTCGTTTTGCGGATGACATTGATGGACTGACTGGAGATGAACAAGAACTTGAACAGCTGGTACAGAGGCTTGACACCACCTCCAGAGCCTATGGAATGGAAATAAGTGCAGAGAAGACCAAAGTGATGACCAACAACACCAATGGCATCAACACGGACATCAAAGTCCAAGGCCAATCCCCCAACACAGTGCACAGCTTCAAATATTTAGGAGCCATTGTATCAGACAATGGGTCCCGACAGGAAGTCCTCTCCAGGATCGCACAAACAACTGCTGCCCTGACAAGGTTGAAGCCCATTTGGAAAGATATGACCATCAGTCTACATTCCAAAGTAAGACTGCTGCCCTCCCTTGTCATCTCCATCTTCCTATGTGCTTGCGAAGCATGGACCCTCACAGCAGATCTCCAACGAAGAATACAAAGCATGGAGATGAGAAGCTACAGAAGACTTCTGGGCATTTCCTATACCCAACACATCACCAACGACGAAGTCCGACAGACCATAACACAAGTCATTGGACAACACGATGACCTGCTCACAGTGGTGAAGAAACGGAAACTCCGATGGTATGGCCACGTCACCAGATCATCAGGCCTTGCAAAGGCCATTCTGCAAGGCACGGTGCAAGGAGGTAGAAGAAGAGGGAGACCGAAAAAGAGGTGGGAGGACAACATTCGAGAATGGACTGGTTTGACACTGAGCGAAGCCATAAGGGCTGCTGAGGACAGAGAAAGATGGAGTATGCTGGTTAAACGATAATCTCTGGTGCCCCTACGACCTCCGGGTTACGGGACAGGATAGGATAGGATATGATGGTGTGTGTCGGTGGGGTCAAATAATATGAATGAACTATGTGGGTGGAATTCGGGTTGAATTTTCAGTGAAATGTCTAATGGAAATTCCACCAAAATTGACTCTGAAATGTTCGAGTTAGGTCACAACCAGACAATTCTTAAGTTTTCAGTTTTCATTTGTGTGCGTGTGCGTGTGCGTGCGTGTGTGTGTGTGCGTGTGTGTGTGTGTGTGCGTGTATGTATGTGTGTGTGTGTCTGTGATCACGCGACTTATTTTGAAATTTCGTGTTCAGAATCACATTTAGAAGGAAATGCCATCTTGACAGTGAGAACTGCAATTCAATGTGTTGGACTTCAGAGTTAATATAAATATCACCACCATAACCATCATCATCATCATCATCATCATCATCATCATCATCATCATCGTAAATTGATTTATTTGGCGGCTGACTTTTATATTCACAAGAGCTCCAGGCAAGGTAAGAGGCAAAAACATTTGATTAACGTATCATACATGGCGATGATATAACACGAGAATTAAGCTTACACACTGCACTGCACACACACAAACAAACACACGCACTCACTCGCACACACATACATACACACAAAGACACACATACATCGACCCAAACTTGTGTCGAAATAAAACCGGGCTCAAAACTACAAGTAACAGGTATAACACTGACACCCCAATTCAAATATGTATAAGCCATGACAACACTCAACACTAATTAATATTAGCTGCAGTTGCACGCACAATGAACATAGAAGAAGAAGAAGAAGAAGAAGAAGAAGAAGAAGAAGAAGAAGAAGAAGAAGAAGAAGAAGAAGAAGAAGAAGAAGAAGAAGAAGAAGAAGAACAACAACAACAACAACAACAAAGAACAACAACAACAACAACAACAAAAACATGGATTGACACTACTTGAAGATGCAAACACTGAACGCACCACGCTGCATAATGACGAATCTACTGCTCAAAACAATTGAAGAGCCACCGTCACTTATGAACTTGGTAAAATATCGAAGTATTTTGAATTGTTCAAAATATCTTTTTGGTCTGTTTGCATGCAGCATTGAAGAGTCAACGTGAAAGTGAAAAAAAAATTAGTTGAATTTGTTGTCAGCAACCTTCTTTTATCAGGTAAATTAGCACTTCAGGCACGTGAAAAATGCTGCCAGTTTAAGCGTTTCCATATGAATTAGCAGAAATAATGGACAAAACCCTGCTTTGCACAGTAAAGCCATGCCAGTAGAGAACACAAATCAGTGATTGTCGTCAGTGTAATGGGTATATGGATATATAATGGTGTAACGGGGTGGCCTCGTGGCGCAGTGGATAAGTCGCCGGTTTCCTATGCCGAAGGTCGCGGGTTCGATTCCCGCAAGGGACGAACGTATGTGACTTAGGTACGAGACTATTGAGGTCACCGAGGGTTTTCTCCGGGCACTCCGGTTTCCTCCCTCCCTTCAATAATGGTACAGGACGCAGTCAATATAAAAATTTCAAAAATAAAAATTCGATTTTCTTTCCGTTTTCTAATAGCGATCTCCCTGCCTTTACACCACCTGTTTGAGTGATGGATGTGAGTTTGGTGTGTGTGAGGTTGGATGAAACAGGTGAGCGTGTATGTTGGTAAAGATCGCCGCGCTTTGAGCCTGATTGATTTGGGGAAAGGCGCGTATAGCATCCTGTATTATTATTATTATTATTATAAATGTTACAATTTTTCCAACTTGGTTAACCATGCCCCCAAGACGACGTCTGAGTGAAGCAGACTGGGGTCGGGCTCTTGCCTGGCTTGAAGAAGGTGTTGGGATGCGAGAGACTGGCCGCCGACTAGGAGTACACCATGCAATGCAGTCATACAAAGGCTGAGAAATCATTTCAACGACACGGGAACGACACGGGAACGACCGCCGAACGAGAAAGGCCTGGACGTCCTCGATGCACCACCAGACAGCAGGACAGATATCTGGTTGTGTCCGCCCGACGGGAAAGAAGAGCCACTGCCAACAACCTCCGGGGCCAGCTGCGTGTAGCCGCTAACATTACTGTCTCAGATCAGACAGTACGGAACCGCCTGAGAGAAGCGAACCTCCGCGCCAGGCGTCCAGCAGTACGACCAATCCTGACGCCTGCCCACCGCGCAGCGCACCTGGCATGGGCCAGGGCTCACGTGGGGTGGATCAGACAGCAGTGGGCGGCGGTCCTCTTTTCTGACGAATCGCGCTTCACTAGGTCCTTCCATGACGGCAGAAATCGGGTTTGGAGGCGAGAAGGCGAGCGCTACCACGACGCGACTGTTATGGAGCGCGACAGATACGGTGGAGGGTCCATCATGGTGTGGGGTGGAATGGGAAGGGCCCACAGAACACCTCTTCACAGAGTTGAGGGCAACCTGACTGGCGTCGGCTACAGTGACAACATCCTGGAGCCCATCGTCATCCCCGCTTTGCAAGCCATGGGCGCCGGCGCCATCTTCCAGGATGACAATGCGCGGCCGCACCGAGCCAGGGTGGTTAACGAGTTCCTCCAGCAGCAGAGGGTCAAAAGCCTGCAGTGTCCAGCATGCTCACCTGACCTCAACCCAGTAGAGCACCTCTGGGACGAGCTGGGCCGCCGAGTTCGGGCAAACCATCCCCCAGCCTTGAACCTGGATCACCTCTTCGGGATGCTCGAACAAGAGTGGCACAACATCCCTCAAATGACTCTGAGAAGGCTTGGGGAGTCCATGAGACAAAGATGCCTGGATTGCATTCGAGCACACGGTGGACACACGCAATATTGACCGTTTTCTTCATTATCCAAATGTATAGAATTGTGAAAACTGGGGTTATTTGTTTCAAGCCCAAAAAAGATGTAAATGAAATGATTTTTTCTTTTTCATTTTAGTAATGTAATGTTGTTCAATAATAAATGTTTCCATCTAAACCAAGTTTTTTTGTTCCGGTAAGTTATACATTTAATTTATTCCTCTGGCTCTTCAATTGTTTTGAGCAGTACATATCTCTGTCTCACTTGAAAGCAATCATATTCGTCTTCTCTTCTTTTTCGCCGACTGGTATGTAAGCTTAATATGTTTATGGATTCTATTGATAGCATCCGTTTTTGATGCAAGCATAGTTTAGTTAAAAGCTTTGAACTGGTTTTCCAATAGCTGGGTATATTTTATTAGATTTGTGTTGTTGTGTTTGTGCGTGTTTGTGTGCATTTGTGTGTGTGTGTGGGTGTTTGTGTGTGTGTGTGTGTGTGAGAGAGAGAGAGAGAGAGAGAGAGAAGAGAGAGAGAGAGAGAGAGAGAGAGAGAGAGAGAGAGAGAGAGAGAGAGAGGGAGAGTTTGAACCAACTCTCGATGTGTTTGACGTTCATAACCCACCCACCAACCAACTAACACGGCAAGACGCATAACACTAACCACAACGACGTGTATGTACAACAATGCAAACACGGCAACACTACCGCCGGACACAAAGTCGAATCCCGGCAATACCAGTACTTCATGAAGCACGCAGAGTCAAACTAAACTAAACATAATATTTATGCAAGGTGTAGTAGTAGGAAGAAAAAATGCCAAACTACATCTCCAAAAACAATACATCGAGACCATTAAGGTCCAAGGTCCTCAAACTACAATAACAATTATGTTAAAGGCACAACATCAATTTAAAATATAACACAACCTACACACGCACAGACGCACACACACACAGGCAAGACATCTAAATGTATGTCCAGACAACCCCACACACACTTATGAAGAAGCTATGGCAACATAACACCACAGTTTCATGCGGGACAAGGTCAACGTGCAGGCAGGAAGGAACAACAAAACTGCGTAGTGAGCAATGCAAAAGACTGCAGCAGATAGTCATCCGAGGAGGGCCTGGGATACTCTATCTCACCATTCATGAAGTCTGCTGAGACCTCCATGTTAGTGGAGGGTGCTATGTCGACAAAGCTGGAGGCAATGGAGATCTCTGACGGGCTTGATATGCCATCCACATGGTCTTCCCCTGACCTCATGGATAACGTCCTCGGCTTCATTTTACTGGTCGTCCGGTGGACGACGATCTTCTCCGCTTCTGCAAAGCAAATCAATCCGGTCTTATTCTGTGGCGTAATCCCACTCCCCCCCCTCCCCCCCCCCCCAAAAAAAAAAAAAAAAAAAAACAAAACCACAAGCAGCGGTACCTGGACAATAAATATTTCTGAACAGACGGCCGGAGACAAGTCGCATTTCCTATCATTTCCTTTCTCCTCGGAGTTTTGCATCCAGCAAGAAGGATTATATCCAAGCTGATTTCGTTGCCTACAGTCCGCAAGGGTCTGTATCTAGATCTGAATGTAATTTTATTTTCTTGGGGGGTGGGGGGTGGGGGGTGTGGGGGTGCGGGTGGGGTATCCCACTTATTGATCAACTTGAACACACTGCGTGTCCTGCATTTTTCACGCAATGCGATCCAAAAGCGTTGGAACTTCTGATCCGCGAGGTTTACCCGCTGAATTGCATTGTCAGAGGCTTTTAAAAAAAAACACAATCATATCCTTGACGCATGCGTGCGACCCCTCCTCAACTTCACCACCTTCCCTGTTCCCAGTGTAAGCTTACAATCGTTGAAACTTACTAAGGGACTTATACAGTACTCTTACTGTTTCAACGCATTTCGTGTAAAATAGATCTGCGGGTTGGATACACCATCAAGAGACACAACTCTTCACGATTTATCAGCCTATAAAATATCTGCAAAGAATCAGAGCGTTGCCTGGGTAAATCCTTGAGCAAGATATTTATTATTCAGCGTGCTCACAGAGCCGTTTTCCGATATTAATCAAATCTTGTAATGCTAATCTCCTCCATTCTTCTAGCCGTTCTACTTCACTCGCATGTTCCCATAGTTTCCTATTCTAAACCCATGCCAGAACCAATACTATTAACCGAGTACGGGAATAGAACTACGTCAAATGGAACTGGTCATCGTGCATGTTCGTGTTGATTTTGTTTCCGGCATTCTGAACGGGTCTCAAGTACTGGTCCGACACCGATATTTCGTACTAAACATAACAATCTAGGATGAAATAATAATTAATGGGAGTAAGCAAACATGATAAGAAATGAGATGAAGAAGTCTATTAAAACACAGCAACTATCTTTTATATAAGCTTGCTTGTTGCCTATCCTGTAAATCATTGTTTGTAATTATATGTTTTTCCTTGAATAAAGCATTTGTTTAAACCATAAAGAGAATGGAACTGATGGACTGCGAAAACCTGTGGATCAGCCATTTTCCTGAACCGTGGGAACAATGACAAACACTGATGCCAAGCGCAGCGCCAGCGAGCAAGGCTGTGAGCGTGTTTAGTTCACGTTACCACTCGAGTGAAAGCCTTCGTGCACGCGCTATGAAAACAGACGTTCTTTATTGTATTACATTTCACATTCAAATAGAAACTGGGATTTTGACAAAAGTAGCATGAAAATAACCGCGTTATTTCTAGTGCCGACAAGTATTACAAAAAAAAAAACTAGACTCTCACGGAAACAATCCCTTTGCTCTTCAGGCCTGTTTTGGTTCCGTGTGGCAAGCACTGTGCCGTGCCCCGTTAGACTTCACACTGCTGCAGAAGAATTGCACTGTTGTGTCTGCGCCTCTAACCGCCGCCCGACAGGTGGGCTGATCAATAACCATCACCTAACATCGATCTCAGCGCCTGCTGCTGATCGCAGGGATGCTGAACGATTGGGCGAGGGGCAGGAAAAGCTGATTGTGTGTCGCGCGTCTCGATTGGGTCAACAACGGATTTTCTCTTTGAGCCTGTCAAACCCAACACCCAATTCGTGTCGCCTCGGCCACACCTTAAAGGTTTCGGTGATTTATCACTTTCCTGAATGGGTCCAAATCGGATTTCCTATTGGCGTCTGTCAAACCAAACACCCGATTCGGCACAATTTGAGTTTCCTTCTTGCAACACGTTGAAGAGGCCGGCGATTGTCTCGTCTTGCGTGGGTCAAAATCGCATTGTATTCTTGCGCAATTCGCGTCGCCTCTGTCATACTTTAAGGGTTCCGGACGAATTCCGACACTCAAAACTAGTTTTGTCCCTCCGCTATCCCAATAAGAAATGTCAAAATTAGTGCTCTATTCTGCACCCATACGCAACTCCTGTCGCCATCACAACACACTAAAGATCCCGGTCCTTTAAGTGTCAAACCAAAACGAATAATACGTTTACTCCGTCCAGGCTGTCAAATCAGACTAAAACACACTTTCACTCCGTCCATATTCTATATTCATCATGCATCGTCTGAATGCGCACTTCGTCAACGGTTTCTGGTCTGTCTGCTTGTCTGTCTGTCTGCCTGTCTGTCTAAATAATTTACCTCAAAACTTTAGCATTATACATTCTTATATCGGTTTGGTTGGCTGGTTATAAGCACAAACTCATCATTATCTCATTCATTTGATATATTTTTTCATTACAGGCACAGTAAACATCATTCTGTCAGGATTATACAGACGACAACTGTAATTCAATCTGGATTCATTCGAACGAGTTAGGAATATTTAATGTTACTAAACATATATAAGATTACTCACTATAGGTATACTCATCAAATTCTCTTATCACCATTTTAAACAAAAAAAAACTTGTTTTGTTAATTTGACATTATCGTGCTTATAACTAAAACGTTTGAGTATCATCACTTCGTTGCTGCAAGGAAAAAACATGTGAAAGTTTGTGTGCGAATGCGTGTGGACGTATGCCCCTAAAGCAGACCTCACGGCCTGGGCACTATATAAATCAGTAGTAGTAGTAGTAGTAGTATAGGGGCCGGGTAGCTCAGTTGGTAAGAGCGTCTTGCTAGTAACCGAAAGGTCGCTGGTTCGAATCCCGGATTGGTCAACGTGTGATCATATTATTTTCCCCTTTACCAACAACTGGCCCGCTGGTGTCAGTATAAATCGGTCCAGTAGTCACCTATATGCGAAAGTGTCGTGTGACTATAATCTACAAACAAACAAACAGTAGTAGTAGTAGTAGTAGTTGTAGTAGTAGTGTGGTTACTATAAAAAAATTAACGCGCGCGCGCACACACACATACACACACCATTATTTTGCGAACAGTAATCAACAAACAATACATCACCGTCCTCATCATAATCAATAAACAATACATCATCCACACCATTGCAGCTGGTCCTACATAGCCCTATTGGAAGCCAGCAAACTGCACACTCGCAATGCACGATCACCACTGATCGATAGCCAATAGCTTGACTCATGGTCAAACTGAAAACTGCCAGCAAGTCCCTCAAGAGATTTACAGTTTACATCTCTAACAAACAAGCTGCGGTCAGGGCTGTGTAAACAGCAAAGGTTAAAGGTTAACTGTAGATTATAGTAACACGACCCCGAAGCGTATAGGCGACTGTGGTCACACTATTCTGACACCAGCCAACCAGTTGATGGTAAGGGGAACATTATATGGCCACACGTTGGCCAAAACGGGATTCGAACCAGGGACGTTTCGGTTACTAGTAAGCCGCTGTACCAACTGAGGTACCTTGCCCCTCTACATCTTCTTCTTCTTCTTCATTAGATTAGTGTCCCCGGACACATGGAGCATATAGGGGACGCCCCTCTACAGCAAAGTAATGCAGTATTTATACCGGAGAATTCATAGCCCACCACCGCAGCTCAGTGGCAGAGCGTTCGCCTGGCACACGAATGACCCCGGTTTCAAAATCCCGCGGTGGGCAAGATAAAAGTGGCCATTTTTACTGTCCATCTTAGCAGCATGCTTGCTCTGGTGGTTCAGTGTTGATGATGATCATGATGATGATGATGATGATGATGATGATGATGATGATGATGATGATGATGATGATGATGATGATGATGATGATGATGTAGTCCTGTAAAGCGCCGTTTTCACGTCAGCAGACATGCTCGATGCGCATGCAAGAAAAAAGATGATCCAAACATTTGGGAGCTGCCATCAGATTAACCAAAACAAAAAAAAATAAATATTGTTTTTTTAAAAAAGAAGTTTATATCGTATTCATAGTTTTGGAATAAATTTTGAGTCAGAATGCATTGTTAAAAAGATGAGTCTTCGCCGCCCTTTTGAATGAAGACAAACTATGGCCATGCTTCAGTAGAAGAGGCAGTGAATTCCAGAGATTCGGAGCAGAGTTTTTAAAAGCTCTATAACCCATAGATGTCTTGTTTGTGTTGCCCTCACGAACGCTTGGCAGCCCGAGTCGACGCTGACTCGCAGATTGAAGATTTCGTTCTGGATGATGGGGGAGGGGCAATAAGCTCTTGAAGCTATTGCGGAGCAAAATTGTGCACTCAACTGTAGGTCAATGATAGGATTGCCGTGGGATGGTTATCCCCGTCTACCGTATCGTCATTGGTGGATGTGGACGTTAAACTTCAATATTCATTCTCATTAAGGAGATTTCAACCATCGATAATAATGATCGCCGTCATGAAGCCAGCTGCCTTTGAGAGAAGAGGGGCTCTATATTCCTCTGCCCCCCCCCCTCCCCCCATACGAACAATATAGGTTACAAACAAACAAAAAGTAATTATCAACAAGTCCTGAAAAGAGTTCTGCGTCCTTTGGTTTCATCTTCACTAAGCTGGTTCGTAGAAAAGAGAGGCTTTTGAATGTCCTCTCCTTTCCCGAAGACCGACAGGATAAGGAGGGAAAACACACACACACACACCACACACACACACACACCTACACACACACACATACTTGCGCAGACACCGTTATTTGGACTTTCCTCTATCGCCACATACGTTCTGTGGACAATGGGTCGTGCTACGACCCCCTTTTTAAGTACTTTAAAGTGTTCTAACCCTAACCCTAACCCTAACCCTACCCCTAACCCTAACCCTAACGGATCATTAAATGGACGTCCCAACAAGGAGGTCTGTCCGAAGAACGTATGTAAACTTGCACTAGTTTGTCCCAATAACGCCGTGTAAACATCCTCACCTACACACACACCCACCTACTTGCACAGACACCACACACACACACACACACACACACACACACACACGCATACTTGCACAGACACCGTTATTTGGACTTTCCTCTATCGCCACATACGTTCTGTGGACAATGGGTCGTGCTACGACCCCCTTTTTAAGTACTTTAAAGTGTTCTAACCCTAACCCTAGCCCTAACCCTAACCCTAACGGATCATTAAATGGACGTCCCAACAAGGAGGTCTGTCCAAAGAACGTATGTAAACTTGCACTAGTTTGTCCCAATAACGCCGTGTAAACATCCTCACACACACACACACCCACACACCCACACACGCACACACACAAACACACCTACCTTACACCATCGATACTGAAGCCAGTACTGTGTGGTCAAATATATCGATCCCATCATCAAGTCATAATAGTATCAATAATGGGTGCACGCTGGTGCTACAGCTTTTGAACCATCACCAAATGTGCCACGGAATTTGATTGTCGATATTTTCTTGGGATACATGCCAAATACCAAACTGCTACTAAAACAGGGTCAGCAAGCTTGTGCACTGTTTGGACTGACCAAACAACCTAAACGTCTCATTAACATTGTGTTTGCACTATACACATTTTACTGTTTGTAGAAATGTGGTATTTTGGGTTAGGGTCAAAATGTGTCCCCGCAACCTTTCGGTTGTTGGGGAGTGAAGCGTTTGGGACCTCCCTTTAGATTCTAGAACCCGCTTCATGAGAGCGTTGCCTATTTTTTTTCCCCTCACCGCTTTACCTTCCCCGGTTCTACACAGATCCAGGTACCCGCTCACAGCTGGGTGGACTGGGGTGTGTCGTGCGCTGGTTTCGATCTTGTTGTGTCCTTTGTTTAGTGGTTGCCTTCCAAGTATAGTCACCCTTCCAAGTACTACCAATCCCTCCCGACGTTGCTCAACATGAAACATTGCTCGCTGAGTGCCCAAAGCACTACACTACACTGCTGCGTCACCCTGGGTTAAAGTATATAGGTATCCCCAGTTGCCGACACTTTTGTTTTACCTCACAGTTTCAGTCTATAGTAACATTACTCGATCGCAACTGCCCACATGACTGATAATTATAAACTATATGTCAACAATCAGTTTTATTCATGTCTAGATGTATTTCAGTTAGTTTCCAGTTAAAAACGTGGGGCTGAATCAACAAAGAATGGGTGTCGGCAACTGCGGACGGAACTCATTTATGGGATTAAATCTGCCATAAACTATGCAGTAGAAGTTTCGGTCCACCACTCACTCCACGAAGTGATACGTATAAAATGTTTTGTTTATAAACAAAATAGTTTTTTTGTGTTTAATATTTACAAATGGCGTGACGATCCGTGTATGATCTCTTGTATATCGTAAAAGGTAGTATGTAGCTATAAAAATGTTGCTTTATAGCTATAAAAAGTGTTGTATTGCTATAGAATGTATTTTATAGGTATATAATTCATTGTATAATTATACCATATCTTTTATACAGGTAAAATGTATGTTCTATAGATATAATGACAATAATCATTTAATTCGTGGGGCCGGGTAGCTCAGTTGGTAAGAGCGTCTTGCTAGTAACCGAAAGGTCGCTGGTTCGAATCCCGGATTGGTCAACGTGTGATCATATTATTTTCCCCTTTACCAACAACTGTCGGAACGGGCGAACACGTCGAGTATACAAAACTGATAGCTAAATCTACACTACACCGATAAAAGGTCGTTCGGTCTCATAGACTCTAAATATATATATGGATGACGCAACAGACTTTTTCTTTCATATATATATATATATATATATATATATATATATATATATATATATATATATATATATATATATATATATATATATATATATATATATATAATGCCTAAATATATATATGGATGACGCAACAGACTTTTTCTTTCCAGAGTCTATGAGACCGAACGACCTTTTATCGGTGTAGTGTAGATTTAGCTATCAGTTTTGTATACTCGACGTGTTCGCCCGTTCTTGGACTGGTGGACCGAAACTTCTACTGCATAGTTTATGGCAGATTTAATCCCATAAATGAGTTCCGTCCGCAGTTGCCGACACCCATTCTTTGTTGATTGCTAAATAATAATACCATAGAAAGCCCTAGTGACAATTTGGCAGAAAGCGTCCAATATCCCCAAGCTGACCCAACAGTCCCCATACATAAATGAGGAGTTTTGGGAGAGTTTTAAAGAAAAAAGGTAGGTGACTGGTCTAGCGAAGTAGATTGATAGAAGAACAGGTTAGAAACGAAAAAGAACAAATGAGAATGAAAGAAACAGTGGTAATGGTAAAGCACTAAATTTCCACACAGTGGGGATACTATTTATACAGAAAACCCTGCCATCCCAACGGGTATCACACAGAGGAGGTCGCATTGGATCTGCCCATAACGAATGTAATTAAAGGCACGAAACATAGTTCTGCAAAAAATAGTTCTAATCATTATAAGGGCCACAGATTTAAAAACAGAAGTGTGAAAGGAGAAATTGAGTTTAAATGTCGCCCGATAGATCCCCACCTATAAGATTGTAACAGCAGAAATAGTGACGACAAAATGTAGGAAATAAGCTTAGCGCAAAATAGATACCATCGAATGAAACTGGACGTTATTCAACAGTTATCTAAAAAGCAGCACACACATGGCGAATTAACTTCCTTGAGACAGTCACACCGCCAGCCGCTCCAGATACCATCTAACAGACTTAGCGATCCAAGACTAAATAGCATACTTGAGGCAAAACTGACCATAACGTCGTCTTCGTTAACTAGCTGCTCCACTATGACCAGAGTCACTGAGACACTAAGTAGCCTAGGCTCCGCTTATCGTTATTACATCTATCCTACACTCTACCTCTGACACTCCTATTCAAGGATAATTATACTGTCTGGTAAATAAGGCAGGTGTGGAAAATATCCAAATAAAAACGAATAATCCTGTATAGGCGAGATTAACTAAAACGAGAGTTAAACAATTGGTCAGAAAACTATAGGGAGCCCCTGCAGGCCCTTGTAGACCCAACGTTAGCTCGTAAGTCGCATACGAAATACGAAGCTGCGAGGGTCAAACCCAGGAACAAGCTGCAGTGAACGCTTATCCTCAGCCTTATCATCAAGATAGACTAGAGACGGTTTCACGGATCCCAGAGTCTATAAGTAAGATAACATTAGTAGTTTTGATATGTGTATGCTTATTTTATATTGATTGCCATGTATTAATAATATGTTCTTGATATATATATATATAGTTACAGAAACAGATTATTGTTTCTGAGACAGTATGCATGTGGATTGATGTATCTTAGCCTTAAGATTTGAATCGAATTGTGCATATGGGAACCTTGCAGGTGTCTGATGCTATGGACACTTTGCAGAGGAGACCGCACACTTGTATCTAACGAGAATATTGTAGCCAGAGCTCCGACTTTTACAGGTCAGCTCTGGGCCAGTTTGTGGAGACAAAGGCATGACGCTTGCTCCCGTGGTACAGAAGGAGAACCACCAAGATTCTACCTCTCAACGTCCTCCCCTCGTTGCTTCAAGAGATAGACGATTCACCCGATCAACCTGAGAGGCAAGACTGCTCAGAAGGACTCCATCACTCGCCGACGCTCAATAGATAAGTCACCCACAAATGCCAACTGAGTGTTACCCTCGAGAAAAGATAATCGACCACTAGAGCATTTAGTGAACTATGAATATATTCGCGTAGTAAATGATGAAGAAGACCTGCTGACAAACTTTCCCAGCACATCGAACTTTTAGAATTATTAATTTACCTGTTTAATGAAGTGCATGTAAAAGTTGTGTTGAATATATAAAACGAGAAATTACATACATACGACTGGTGTCATTCTATTTGTATTGTTGTGTAGCTATTAGTTTTCTTCTCTCGAGACATAATAATCTAGTATTTTGATTAGTAATCAACGTTCCTCAAGTTGAGCCAAATGATACTAAAAAGCCGAGAACAAATATAAATTTTATGTGACCAAAGTGCCGTGATCAGTCTCTCACACAGCTTTGGAATTCTGGTAAAAGAACGATCGATAGTGGTAGCCCATCACCCATCTATCAATAAGTCTTACCCCCTAGTAAGATAAACGTATCTGCCCCAGAATATCATCACAAAGATAAGATAATTTATTATCTCTTTCAAGAAATTGCATTGTGGTGTAGAAACAGTCAACACAAATATTAAACATGCATCACAATAACAATAACAATTTAAATTGACACTGAGAACAAAACTCGCTTGTTGTTACAAATTCAACTAGTGTCCGCCATACAAATGGACACTGGATTGGATACAAATACGAAAACTTTATTATCTTTATGAGAAATTACATGCAACGTGGTGTACATGATACAATCAAAAGCATAATTTGCTTAGTGTCAATCTCTTGACTAGTGTTCACTATGGTTTTTAAGATAAGTATGTCTCAAATGTATTTTGTTAGACACTGTGACCAGACACAACTGTTTCTACTCTGGGAGCGTCTTCAGCGGTCGCGGGGGGCTGATGGAACACAAAACTTGTCTCACGTGCCATGCGCCACCGCTAGACTATCTCTAAGGTTTCTGAAACGGCCAAAGACCGTTTGCGCAGTATATTTATGTGTCCAGGTTTATGGCTTTTTGGGTTGAACATGCTCATTGTGCGTGTCGTATGTGATGGAGACAAAGTCAAAAATATAATTCTTAAAGTCTGTGTGACGCAAGAAAATAGTACAAGTACCCATTTTGCTTAGGAATAGTTCCTCATGTTAGAAATACTTCAAATTCCAAGCAATTGAGATCCTTTCTGGGGGTTTCTGCAGTTATACTGTGTCTCCGTCTTCGTACTGAGTCTCTTCATAAGCATTTCACTGCTGCCAAACCCCCCGTGGAGGTACATGGGGTTTCTGTATAAATAGTATCCCCACTTTGTGAAAGTGTAGTGCTTTAAAATTCCCATTTCTGTCATTCTCATTTGTTCTTTCTCGCTCCTACTCTGTTCTATCAATCTACTATCTTCTTCGCTAAACCAGTAACCTTTTTTTTTTCTTCAAACTCCTCATTTGTGTGTGGAGTCTGTTAGGTCAGCTTGGGGATATTGGACGCTTTTAGCAATGTAGGCATCTTATATGTATGTGTTTTGTTAATATTTTAAAATGATGTTTATAATCTATTATGTTTTTGTAAACGGGGTTCGATAACTTAGAGTACAGCCTCAGCGTCCTCTGAATGCCAATGGGATGCCAAAGTGACCGGCTGGTGGAGTGCCTTCAGTGTTACTATTAGGCAGGGTTGTTTCGGCAGATCTTTTATACGGATCAGAAGTGACCGGCTGATGGAGTGCCTTCAGTGTTACCATCATGCAGAGTTGTTTCGGCAGACCTTTTATACGGATCAGGGGTGAGTCCTCTTTCAACCAAGTTGTGGAACTGATTTGGCTCTTTGCAGTCCGCTGGAACCTATAAACAATGACTAACTATATAACTAACTGCTGACAAAACATGACCATTTAGTAATAAATATATAGCTATATTATAGTGCACATGTCTTTAAAAAGCAGCCCTAAAGGATCTAAACCTCCCTGGTATACTGCATCCAACAGCCACACAGTCCAAATATTTAAATAACCAACAGTCAAAGAGAACATTGCTCTTAGAGCGCACCTTTGGCTAGCCTACGGAATCCTGCATAGTTTGATGTCCACGCCTGATTGATAAATCTACTAGTGCACCCCGTTAGTCGTAGAGTGTAAGTAATAATACCATTCGCAGGAACGTGCATGATCGATACATCACTTCAGTGGGCGCAACACACATGCCAGAAAATCGTTCACTCGCACGGACTTAAAAGATCCTGACGGATTATGTCCTAGGCGTGAATGTTGGTGTAGCATCGTCAAAGTTTCGGGTATTTTATTTGGCCGGGCGCCTTTGCGCATGCCCCAGGTCAAGTCGGGCAGGCCTTTTCACGATGTTCTTAGGCGTCGTAACCCTAACCCTAACCCCAAACCCTAATCCTTACTAAGACTACGATAGCATTGTGCGCATGCGTCGAATTTTGTAATGCGTAGACCAATCAGAATGCTCCCAGTCGCTCCCAGTCCAAATAAGATACTAGGAACTTTGACGATGTCACACCGGCTACACAAATAAGGAGTGGCCTGGTAGATCAGTGGATAGTGAGCTGGTTTCCTATGCCGAAGGCCGCGGGTTCGAACCCCGCGTGGGACTAACGTACGTGACTTAACGTACGAGACTTTTCAGGGCACCGAGGGTTTTCTCCGTGAACTCCGGTTTCCTTCCTCCCTTCTATCCTAAATATTATTGGATGCCGTCAATCTAAAATGACCAAACACAAAACTTGATTTCTATTCCAACTTCTGTAATAGCGATCTCTTCAGATCGCCGCGTGTTCAGTTCGCTTGAAGAAAAAGCGCGTTGATAACATCCTGTAGTAGTAATAGTAGTAGTAGTAGTAGTAGTAGTAGTAGTAGTAGTAGTAGTAGTAGTAGTAGTAGTAGTAGTAGTAGTAATACACCCAGCAAGCACTAGGTTCCGTCTCCCCTTACACTGGTCGCCCAGGACTGTGTTCAGTTGTCTGGGGTGTCAGACGATGCGCCCAAAGACTACAAGTGGGCGTCTGGAGTCTCGGGCGGTTTGAGTTAGATCCTGTATCCGCCGACGCCCTGAGCAGCTCTTGAGCTGAAACAGCGCTATATAAGAACGATAAAATAAATAAATAAATAAATAAATAAATAAATAAATAAATAAATAAATAAATAAATGGATGGAACCAAATATAACTGGCTCTCATAAAGTCGCTACTGTCTAAGTTATTGGCTAACTTCCTCGCGATCGCGGGCAATTGTATTATAACGACTTCTGCCCGCTCTGCTATGACCTCACGCACCCCAACTGAAATTCCCACCCGTGGGTTTGATTACGCTTGCGAAACATGGACCCTCACAGCAGATCTACAACGAAGAATACAAAGCATGGAGATGAGGTGCTACAGAAGACTTCTGGGCATTTCCTATACCCAGCACATCACCAACGACGAAGTCCGACAGACCATCACACAACATTGGACAACATGATGACCTGCTCACAGTGGTAAAAAAACGGAAACTCCGATGGTAAGGCCACGTCACCAGATCATCAGGCCTTGCAAAGACCATACTGCAAGGCACGGTGCAAGGAGTTAGAAGAAGAGGGAGACCGAAAAAGAGGTGGGAGGACAAAATTCGAGAATGGACTGGTTTGACATCTGTGGTGCCCCTACGACCTCGGAGTTACGGGATAGGATATGGTTTGAATAATGATCGCAACTGGAAAAATTTCGATTTCCCGCAAACAACTGGTCCGGTCATAAAATGGGCAATTTAAAAAAAAAGAAAAAAGAAGAAGAAGAAACGATCGCACTTCCGAAAAACAGGAAGAAGAGGAGGCGGAATGGATAAAAATGAGAAGAAAAAAAAAAAGAATAGACCACAAGGTATTATCTCTGGTATATATGCTTGCATCGATGGCACTGTACCGGCCAACCTACAAGGGCTCGTCTCTCGATATCGACGCTTGCATGTTTAAAACCGTATCCTCCAAACCTTTTATGATTCGTTCATCTCTTCTATTCTCACTATTTCCTTTGTATGTTGTTATGGAAGTTTGTCTTTGGGCAGTAGGAATGTGTTGGACAGAGTGGTAAGAGTGTGTGGGAAGGTTGTGGGAGTGCAACAAGTGAGTATGATAGCGATGTATGAAAGGCGAGTGGCGAGAAAGGCCTGTCCCTTATATGCGAAAGTTTCTAGGGACGTTAATCTAAGGAACGAACGGCCCGTCGCATACTTCAAGACAGCAGTCACGTGCTCGCGCACCACTTCAATCTCCTGCCCTCGGATAGGCGCTACAGGACACCAAAGTTCAACACTGTACGCACTAAAAATAGTTTTATACACACCGCAATCTCTTTATTAAATGATTACGAATTTGAACGTATGATGCTTTTACATGTATTATGACAGTGTGCGTGGCATGATTTATATAATTAATGTCCACTCCGCACGAGATAGTGGGTATGTGAACCTGTGATCTTATAATTCCTTTAAGTGTAGGCCTATGTGCTTAGCGATTTTTATATTCTTTTATGAACATAATTATCTAAAGTCTTACGTTGTTGTATATTGATGCGATTATTGCTTGCCAACAGTGATTATGTTGCAATACCTTCTATCATGATTATGATACTGAACGCAAATCATGTGATAGGTATTTGTTTTCCCCATGTAACTTCTTATGATTACAGTTTTAAATGGTTAATTCAGTAATATCTTCTTGAAATACTGTTATCCTGTTTTACTGTTTATTGTTGTTATACTGTCCTGTATAGTCTTTTGTAACATTTAAATGTAGCACCACGTGTTAATTTCTCTTCTTTGATTGAGATAATAAAGTGATCGTATTCGTATTCATATGCTCCCTCTCACGGACTACGCTCGGCCTCACAGCTCCGGCTTCGGGTGGCTAGTGTTAAAAGGCACTGGAAGAAAAACCTTGGTGCTAGATCGTTTGAATGTGCTGCACCTTGTCTGTGGAATGGTCTTCCTCAGTTTTTTGCGGGCATGTGACACAAAGGAGTCATTCAAGCAGCGGCTGAAGTCTCACCTGTTTTGAACTTTGACAATTTTCAGGCACTTTCCCCCCCTCCTCCCCCCTATACTTTGTCTTTATCCCGTATTTTTCTATGCGCCCTGACCATGCTGTGACAGCATGGATTATCAGCGCTTTACAAGTGACAATCAAATCAAATCAAATCAAAATGGAAGGGGAGAAGAATGAATAAAGAAAGAAGGACAAACAAAACAAAAAAAAAACACGGATCAATAGCCACTATCACCCAGATCCCAGATATGGGATATCATATCGATTGCTTTCTCACAACCTTGAGAGATTGTGCTATGGCAGTTTTGGTGGCGATAAGACGACTGCACCAACCACAACAAACGGTCCGTCGCGTGCGTGGAATTAAAGCGATAGCGCCTTGGAGAACTGATAACGCAGTTGTAGGTGGATCATCCCACGTCTCTAGTTCATGTGTTACAAAACCGAGGGTCTTCGCCGGGTACTTCTGTTTCCTCCATCCCTTCAATAACGGTATCGGATTGCGTCAATCTAAATGGGTGAGAGGTGGGGGGTGGAGAAGGCTCCGAGTATTGAAATTGCTGGCACTGGCCATCTTACTGCCGCTATCAATCGGCTGGTTGTAGGTGGAAGAGTCGACGTCATAGCTTGCTACAATAGGGTCAAATTGGCAGGATTATCTCCCGTTTCCAATGTCGCTCAATAACCTACAGATTGACTTGAAATGCAGTTATGTCCCCTTCGCTCTTGTTTATTGTTTTGTTGTCGAACTTTTGACAGGATTATCTTTCCCGTCCAAATGTGAAATATTAGATGAGATGACTTGTTGCGTACGTAGAGAGACCGCTACAAGTATCCTAACAAGAGAGCTAGTCTCAAACATCAAAGAAAGAAGGGAGGGGGGATCTTAAATGTAACTGCAGTGTTAAGTTCATGGAGTACTTTTTGACTGTTTATAGCTGTAGTTTATCCGTTTGATTAAGACAGTCTCCAACTTGAAAGAAAGGAAGAAATCCTACTTGTGTCCATAAAGTTAAGTTCATAGAGTACTTTTTGACTGTGTATAGCTGTAGTAATCAATTAGTCTACAGAACGATTACGACTTCAATAAGCCAGTGAGGTCCACACTTTGGTTTCCACATATAGTTCACTGTCAGTCCATCCATTATCTTTGTCATACAGATAACATGTAAAACTAAGCACGAGTTCCTTCTTTGCTTGGAATATCCGCCATGTTTTACAGACAAAGCCTGTTGAATCTAGTCAAGTTGGCGATTAGAAATCTGTATGAATCTTTCTAATCTTTTAAGTATCAACGTTTTAAGTAGTATTTATTAGACCGCTTAAGAATTATGTTCCAAAACTTCTAATGGACATAGCTTGGCCTGGGATATATATATATATATATATATATATATATATATATATATATATATATATATATATATATATATATATATATATATATATATATATATATATATATATATATATATATATATATATATATATATATATATATATATATGTAGCGGGCACTGACATGTCCAGAACATGAGCGTCAGGATCTTTAAAAGCTCGTGTGATGGAATGCGTGCATGCACAGATTCGACCTCGGGTCCGAAGTCGCAAGTGTGATGGATGCATTGTGGATTCAGGGGACTAACTGTGTTTCACGGGAATAAATTTTGGGTAGAAGTTGCTTCAAAAGTTATATCGTGTTCAACCTACGATAATAATCGAACATTCCTTATACAAAGTAATTCTTTTTCATAGTCATTGTAGAAAAGATACGTTTTTTCAAAGCGTTCTCGTTCATTGTTACCGGCATGGTGCCTATCACTAGAAAGATTCTATAGTAAAAGCCAGTGGAATCTAATCTGTCCTTGATATTAAGGGAAAGACCTAGCCGATAAGCCGTATGACTTATCGCTTATCAACACAAGTACCACTACGCATTACATATGCATGCTGCTAGTAAGACTGGTACCAAAACCAGTGAAACTTCCGACTGAGTGTCATAGAGAACGCTTGTGTCAACGAGAAAAGAGTCTCTATTTACAATACCCTCTGAACTTCATAGAGTAAAAGTGCATTATTTGATACCCTCTGGTAACCTCGCGTTTTTAGAGGCCATGGTTTTGTAGTGTGGTGAAAATATGAGGAGGGGTTAATCATGCATGGGGGAATATGATTTGCTTGCAGTAGTACAAATACTCTGCAAGGTAGGTGGTACACTTGTCTGATATTACTGATTGTAGGGTGGGACAAGTATTAAAGTCCCCAACGAAACACATATCACAACAGTTCGATCCCAACTATTTCATGAGTAAGCCATTACTCTTTCTGTCATGTTAAGACCAACCCCCCCGCAAGGACAATAATAATATAATGCTCCTGTCGTCTGTTTCCGTATTGTTAAAATGATGATGATGATGATGATGATGATGATGATGATGATGATGATGATGATGATGATGATGATAATAATAATAATAATAATAATAATAATAATAATAATAATAATAATAATAATAATAATAATAATAATAATAATAATAATAATAATGTATGCTATATACGCGCTTTTCCCCAAATTAGCCTACAAATCAGGTTCAAAGGCGGCCATCCGTACCACCATAAACGCCCAACAAGTTTCATCACCTCTCACACGGGCAACAAACACACATCGATATCAATCACTCAGACATAATTATGGTGTAAATGCATGGAAATCGCTATTGGAAGACGGAAAGAAATTCGAATTTTTAGTTTTGAAATTATAGAAGATTGGCTGCGTTCGATACCAGAGTTCCCGGAGAAAACCCTTGGTGACCTGAATCGAACTCGGGACCTTCGGTATAGGATGCCGGCGACTAACCAATTAGCCTACGCCGCGTTTAAAAGTATTTAATACTCCACCACAAAATAATGGGATGAGGCAGTCCCCCCCTTCAACTCCTCCCTTATTGTAGTGGGCTTGAACTTGTCATTTGGGTTCTGTTATTATAGTGTAATTAGTATATTATTATTATTATTATTATTATTATTATTATTATTATTATTATTATTATTATAAAATTATAAACACAATGTTTAAACTAGTGTTACTGTATAGCGCAGCGTTCCTGATCGTAGATCAGAAAACTGCGATATATAAATAGTAGTAGTAGTAGTAGTAGTAGTAGTAGTAGTAGTAGTAGTAGTAGTAGTAGTAGTAGTAGTAGTAGTAGTAGTAGTAGTAGTAGTAATAATAATAGTAGTAGTAGTCGTAGTGTTGGGGTGTCGGATAGTGCAGTGGTTGGAGCACTCGCTACTGTGTCGAAAGTGAAGCACCGTCCGGTGCGGTTAGCACTTGGATGGGTGACCGCTAAGGCGTGAAGCGACAAATAACAACGCCCCCAGTTGACTCAACTGTGATTGAGTACCTACTCTCTTGAAGGTGGGGAAGGTAAAGCAGCGAGGGAGAGAGTTGGGCATCACCCTCATTACGCTGGCCCAAGATAAGTGTGATCTCCAACATCACGCTCCCCTACGGCCACAAGGCTGTGGGACTACCTTTACCTTTACCTTTACCTAGTAGTCGTAGTCGCTTCCCCCCTCACCCTCCCCTCCCTATCTCTCTCTCATTCTCGTTCTAATCTCCACCTCCCCCATTGATGCCCCTCACGCCACTCTCGACATCCCCTCTCCACCCACCCATGCCCTCCTCACTCCATTCCATCCGCACTTCGCTCTTCACCCCCACTTTTACCCCCACCCTCCTCTCTCCGCGCACCCCTAAGTGGTTTTATGTAGCTCAACTGTGACGGGGAAGTTAACCCAACGATAGAACATTAGCATGGAATAACGCAAGAAAAGCTCCGATAAGCCTGCAACAATAACGTAAAGACGAAACCGATCTTATGTGACAGTAATGTATGCGATCGGTCAATAGAACGGTTTTGGCCGAGGGGATGAAAGGTACACAGGTGTAACTACAGAATGGTAAAAAGTTCACTGCTAGCAATAATAATAATAATAATAATAATAATAATAATTATTATTATTATTATTATTATTATTATTATTATTATTATTATTATTATTATTATTATTATTATTATTATTATTATTATTATTATAACTTTTAAAAATAATAAAATAAAAAAGTTATTTTTTCTAAAAAAGTAAACAAAATGAATCATATATTGTGGGTGTGTGAACAACTACACCGAAGATCTATTACTTTGTATTGAAATGTAAAATGATATAAATTATTATAATTGGTAGTGTGCAGGGCTTGGTTTCCTCCGAATAATCTTTTCATACTCCACTGAGGATTAAAGGACCATTAGCGAATGGTGAATGATGATTTAATCGTAACTAGACCTCCTTTGCGCCTTTTCACACGCAGACCCCGTTTTCCCCTGTTGCGCCTATTCCAGATTTCTAGATGCAAGCAACGCAATCTACGCATACAGACCTATACATACTACACACAGCCATACAGCCACATTGTGCGTAGCTGAGACTATATGGGTTTTACGTTCGACTCTCCACCAATGAGTGGAGAGGTTAAAAAAAAAAAAAAAGGTAAGCCTCTGCGCGTCTCTGCTATGCAGTGTTTTCATACCGCTATACAAAACCAAGGAGGAAGAAGAAGAGGGGAGGGGCCGGGTAGCTCAGTTGGTAAGAGCGTCTTGCTAGTAACCGAAAGGTCGCTGGTTCGAATCCCGGATTGGTCAACGTCTGATCATATTATTTTCCCCTTTACCAACAACTGGCCCGCTGGTGTCAGTATAAATCGGTCCAGTAGTCACCTATATGCGAAAGTGTCGTGTGACTATAATCTACAAACAAACAAACAGAAGAGGGAGACAGACAGAAAAAGAGGTGGGAGGACAACATTCAATAATGGACTGGCTTGACAATGGGCGAAGCCATAAGGGTTGCTGAGGACAGAGAAAGATGGAGTACGCTGGCTTTAAACGGTCATCTGTGGTGCCCCAACGACCTTTGAGTTACGGGATAGGATACAAAACCAGGGCGCACACTCATAAACGTAGGGGATCGGAAGGGTGGGGAGATGAGGATGGAATAGGGAGGGGGTGTCGGAGGGGGGAGGGGAGGAAGGGAAAGAGTGAAACTTGATTGTTAACTAATCACATATTTGCCCTAACACACACCCACCCACCCCACTACCTGGTCCGCCCCCCGGCAAAAAATACACAATAATTTAAAATCTAAAACATAATAGGATCCTCCCCCCCCCCCCCTTCCACTCGTCGTTATGTTGTGACTCGTTTGGGAACTTTCAGAGGGGCCAAAAGAATGTACGGGTTAACAAACACTTGTACTTATTTTTATTGGGTCAATTCAATTCAATTCAATTCAGTAATTTATTTTAACGCCTTTTCACATATGTGATTTTAGACCATACAGTCATTGGAACGCCTGGAAGCACATACATATAATAAAATATAACAATTTAAAGTTGAACTATAATCATACAAAGTATCTAACAGTACTAAAGAAGTTTACCAACTGCAGACATGTAAATTATATGGGCAATATCTATCATTGCCGGGCTATGCAACAAAATGTCAACGAATTCTGACTGTTTACATCGATATTCTTTCTTTTATATAACAGAACTAAAATATGATATTAAAATAAAATATGTTTAGCAGATATCGGTTGTAAACATTCACAATCTACATCTTTTGAAAACTTGCTTTTCCATGAATTTACTCATAGTTTATTAATAATTCTACTTACATGTCTTGGACAATAAATATGTTCACTCTTTCTATTGCTAGATAAATTATAATACATATTCTTTTCCAGGGCTAGAAATTAACTTTTTTCTTTGGGGGCCACCGGGCCCCTTGATTGAAAAATTTGAGGGCCCACAAGCAACTTTCGGGGCCCAGCTTGAAAAATAATGCAAACAAAAAAACAAAAGAATTATTGACAATATAAGTAGAAAGTACAATTTGTCTGATAATCTAAAATAAAAACAATTGAATTTCCAATTGTGCTGAGTGATGTCATTTTTATTTGCCTTTTCTTTCACTTTCAAACATTACCAACAAAAAAAGGAAAAACAAACAAACACACACACATTCAGTGACACACATATTCCAGTGACTAGTGAGCCTGAAATGGTCATTAAACAAAATATAAAAAAATCAAGTGAGTCTCTTGTATAATACTTTTCAGTTTTGTGACTGAGTATTGCACAATACACATCATTAAATTTTTAATATGAGTAACCTAACAAAAAATCTGACCTCAATGCACAAAAGTTCAAAACAAAACCATGAAAGGGAACTAAACTTAACAGTACTCTTCCTCGTTCACTTCAAGGCCATGCCATGGAAAATTTTTTTCCCCCCTTCATTGTAGTTCCTTGATCTTTTTTCTTCTTCATACTTCTTTTTTCTCTCTTTTTCTTGTTCTTTCCTTTCGCCGACGTTTTCTTCTGGCGTCTTCCGCTTCCCAAAACTTTGAAAAACGCAATCGCCGATTGTTTTAGCAACTGTATGGCGACGATATGTAGCCATACTTTCGTACTTGCAAAGATGGACATTTTGCGCTTATGTTGTGCCATAGCCTTTTGTTTATTATATTAAAAAGATCGTGAAGTGTATATTAAACTTTTGAGTGCAAAATTAAAGGGTTTTCGCTTCTTTTCTCTGTTTTTTTTTTCTGTCCAAATTTAGGGCACCGGTGTGGGTTGCTTCCCTTGGCCCAAATACGAAACTGCCGAGTACAGCTAGCTGTAGCAGACGAATTATTTTGCGGGCCAAGCGGGCCCTTCGTTTTTCAACTTTCCGAGCCCGAAATCAACTTTGCGGGTTTTTGGCCCCGGGCCCCCGCTAATTTCGAGCCCTGCTTTTCTAATAAAGATATTAATTCAAATACTGAAGGCTTTATATCGCTTTATGCAATAGTATCACCTACTTTCATTGCTCCTCGGTTAGCCAATGTATCAACAATAATTCCAGTAAATGCTGGTACCAGAAGGAATCCAGCAAAAAGAGACTCCTAAGAAAAATCATTTCCAATAATTTGCCGGCTTGTGAAGTTAATGCTATTGATCTATAACTATCCACTGAAGATCTTGTCTGGCCTAGTTTTAGAACTGGAATTACAACTGACTTCTTCCAGATATCAGGAAGAGCTCCATTTAACTTTTTTTTGGGGGGAGGGGGATGGGGGGGGGTAAAATGAGTAAAGTAACTGTTTCTAAATATTAGGCAAATGGGTCAACATTTGATAAGAAATGCCATCAAATGATCAATACCAACAGCAGATTTATTAGATTTAAATGTATTTAGGGCTTCTAAAAATTCATCGTATGTGATAAGCGAATTCATATAGCTCTCTGAGCTTATAAGTGCGCTATAATAAGAGTAATCTTTTTCTTTCTTAGTGACTTTCGTTCGGGAATGGATCTTCATAATCCTCTTTATTTTCTTCTGTTAATCTAAAATTGCTGATTTTATAGAGAATTGAAGAAATTATATTTTCTGTCAAGTTTTTAAGAAACTCTTCAGTTTGAACCTAAGAACTAGGAAAGGGATTAGTTTCAATTTTTAGCGATTAATTTTGAAGATGGTAACCATTTAATTTGCTTTACTTTCTTCCAAACCTTGCATTATCTTTCGATTCAGAAACTTCACATATACAGATTTCTGTCCAATATATCATTTTAGCTTGTGCAATTACTCTGTTGCATTGAATTTTGGTGAGTTTCATTTCATTGTGATTTTTGGTGCTTTGTTCTTTAACCACTTTTTATTTGGCAAACTCAATAATAATTCATAACAGAATTTGGAACACAATTGCTTGTCCCATGCCAACATTTCTGAGTCAGCTTTCAGAACATTATTCATAATATTATCATTCTACTTTTTCTGTTTAACTTACCAGGGATCAGTTTTATGAGCAGATATACTGAACAGAGAGAGAGAGAGAGAGAGAGAGAGAGAGAGAGAGAGAGAGAGAGAGAGAGAGAGAGAGAGGAGAGAGAGAGACAGAGACAGAGTGAGACAGACAGAGAGACAGAGACAAAGACCTACAGACAGACAGAGACAGAGAGATTTTAAAGACCCCAAGATTTCAAAATTTATTTGTACAGAAAAGCCACAGGCCTTGGTACAATGTACATACACTCAAACCCTATCAGCAATTATGTACCAGCAACAGACAGTATAACGACGCAAATTGGCATTAATTGGTAATTAATTTGTCCTTGCTTGTGTAAAGGCTACTCTAAAGCAATATACATCAAGATTTGAGAGAGAGAGAGAGAGAGAGAGAGAGAGAGAGAGAGAGAGAGAGAATATATGTGTATTTGTGTGGGTGCGTGCGCAAGTGGGATGTGGGTGTGCGTGCATGTATGCTTGTGTAAGTAAGTGTGAAGGGATATTAATTAGGCGTGAATTGTCTGGCGACAAGAATCTAAACGCTTTTAGTACTGTGTCAGCTGGTAAGACTGCCAGAATGAAGTGTGGAATAATTCATCGTCTTCTGGGACACACACTCCAGCACAATCCAACCTGATCCAACCTTACATTAACCAATCAAAATGACCCCAACCTAGCATTTCGAGAGTTCGTCATGTTCGCGCTCTCTCTCTCTCTCTCTCTCTCTCTCTCTCTCTCTCTCTCTCTCTCTCTCTCTCTCTCTCTCTCTCTCTCTCTCTCTCTCCAACATGGCTTTCCACCACCTTATTTAAGCGATCTATTAATTGCCGTGACAGAACATTACCGGTCCAACAAATACATCCTTCCTCGAACGCGAATTGACCTGTTTAAGAATAGTTTTGCATTCTCAGGACCTGTAATCTGGAACTCTCTTCCTTTAAACATTAGATCGTGTACCACTCTTCCTTCATTCAAACGTACATTAAGGCAACATTACCTTAATATGACATAACCACTGATTTTTTTTTTATTTGATTTTTTTTATACTGTTTCGCAATATGCTACTTGATTATTTGACCTGCACTTGATGCCTCTTAAAATGTACGTGTAATTGTACCACCTGATTATTTTATATACATTGGGTTGTTTGTTATGTATTATGTAATTGTAACACCATAACTGATTGTCATATAGCTTGTTTGTACGCTGCATAATAGTTCTTATACTGTTATAGTTATTTGCTTTGTCGTGTTATTATTGTTATTTAACTAGTCGTTGGCATATTTGACTGAAAATCGCAGAATGTGAGTGTGAATACTACGAGGAACGATTGTAAGATCGTTTCCTTGTTGTGAATAAAAAATCTCTCTCTCTCTCTCTCTCTCTCACTCTCTCTCTCTCTCTCATGGAAGTACAAACTAAGAATCCATGCTCTCTCTCTCTCTAACTAATGGTAGATAGATAGATAGATAGATAGATAGATAGATAGATAGATAGATAGATAGATAGATAGATAGATAGATAGATAGATAGATAGATAGATAGATAGATAGATAGATAGATAGATAGATAGATAGATAGATAGATATTCAGTGTTTATAGGGTCCAGCGGATTGCCAAGACCGAATCAGGACCACCTAGTGAATAGAGCACAATATGAGGTGATTTCTCCGCACTCTAAATAATGATATACTATCGGACAGATCTGCCTCAATACGAGTCACGAATACATGTACTAGATTACCAGATGACTGAAATCTAATGTTAAGTCAGAAACTCCAAAATGAATGCATGTGATTCCATGTTCACGGTAGAATATGGTTATATATATTATTGAATCTTACAATCAAACAATAACCAGAACTAGAGCGGAATTCGTGATATATACTCTGTAACAGATTTTTAGCATGAGTCAGATACTCAGACTGAGATACACCAACTATGTCAAGCCGAGAGATATTCGGAGAAGCGAATAATGAAGACTAGACCAAAAACCTAGTAAGCCTCGAAATATTCGGAGAAGCAAATGCGGAGAAGCAAATTAATCAAGGACTAGACCTAAACAATTATAATACTCTGAATTGGTCTCATTTCGGTCCATTTACTCTGGAAGCTTCCCTCACTGGATCCAAACTGATCACCCGGAACCGTCACTCCTGGAATCCTCCGAGCAAGCGTCATATTGACACCCTCTCGTCCCGCTCCCCTGGCGATATTGCGGGTAAACAAAACATGCTGTGAAGGCGGATCAGCTGTCGCCTTTCACTTCGCATACCAGGATTTAATTCCTCCTGTAAACTTTTGCACCATTCAATGGTATAAATGCTATAATCATAGGCTATTACACCTACTTAGCACAGTTCCTACACGCTCTTCTGGAAAGTACGTACTGCTTTCTGAAAACCCAAACAGGTTTCGATTGTTTAGATTCAGTAACTAACTGCTAAGAATTCCCGTCTTTCAATAAAGAATTAAATTTCTTTCACAATAGTAGTAAAATCTTCGTTAAATAAATCGTGAATGAAAAAGTTTCACTGGGCGTAAGTAATCTGTGAAAATGGATCATCTTTCGAGCACGTTATCTTAAAGTGTGTAATATTATATACGCTCATATAATTTTCAAACAAGACCAAAACAAACGTAAAACTGCAAGACCCAAAGATGTTTGTGTTTGTGGTGGAGGGAGGGGTGGAGGGAGGGGATGGAGGTAGAAAAAATGAAAATGTTTATACATTTTGTTTAATTTTATACAACTCATAATATAAGCTAATGCATATATATACTTTCTTGCTTACACTACAGGATCAAGGACCTCCGATCGTTCACATTCCAGAAAACCGGTCGCATAGATCTCTCTCTCTCTCTCTCTCTCTCTCTCTCTCTCTCTCTCTCTCTCTCTCTCTCTCTCTCTCTCGATTTCGTCCTTTCTTTTTCTACCCTACTTTTTTCTTTCTAGTAATTAGGTCTGTTATTATTTAGGCTAATTAAAGTACCTGGAGACACACACACACACACACACACACACACACACACACACACAAAACAGGAACAAAACTATCAAATAGTTACGGTGCGCTGGTTAGGAGTGAGTGGGGTTTGGAGAATAATACTGACTCCATCCGTCGGTCGACACTTTGATCATGGTCAGAAATTGGTAATTACGTATAATGATAATAAGAAAACCTTAGCAGCGTAGATAAATAGGTGCGTAAAGCCATTGCGGAGGAGTGGATGGAAGGGCGGGAGGGGTAGTCTTCTAAATCCAAATAAAATAAGTGGTCTTGAAAATTAGATCGCCTTTCAAATATAAAAACAAAAGCTATAGGCCTACTGACATAGCTAGGGTAAAGCGGTTGCGATTTCTTGAATGAAAATGGTCATGAACTCTTGTCAGAACAAGGAGAGGAAGCATTTTAGAAGCAGTTTTCATACACAAAACTTCGACATACCTGCCATTTTTCTGCAAATTGTAGACAAAGTCCAATCGAAGTTATAACCAATTTCTAAACCAAGCAGGCGTCTATCACGGAAACCTTTAGCTGATCGTCTGCGACTGCGAGAGATCTGAGCCTGCGGTGTTCTGGCTCTCGCTCCAAGATTTATTTCACAACTAGACTTTACGTAGCCGATGACGCGAGCGGTTCTTTCAGTACAAGTACCGATAGCGTTTTCTGTATGGCGCGCGACCGCATTCAGAAGCGCGAACATCGAACAAGCAATATTTATAGAACAAAGGGACCCACTTTCAGCACGCGCCCTCGACAGATCCTTTTAACATTCACAGTGAGTGTTGTCCCACTGAAAAGTATTTTTGTTTGGGATTTTTTTATTCATTTAATCAATACTGAAATTCCGAAGTGTTTTGTGTCTATTGTTAGCAACCGTTAGCCACCCCTCTTGAACTAAAAATAGCATCTACCAAAGCCGATAAGAGGGAGACCCTTTAAAAAATTTTCTCGGTAAGGGTTTTCGTTTTAATTTTAGGTGGATATAACAGACCCCAACCTACGTACCCAGACATAAAAGACGCCTCCTTTAAGACTCGTGGTTTATTCAGAAATAGGGTCATAAAAGGTTACACAGCTAAGGTATTGGTGTACCGTTAAACAGGGGAATTAACTCCCTGTCAGAATTGAAATTGAAAATTAAAACTGGCGCTGTTGGTTTGAGCAACGAAAGCCCACTTTATCATTGTGTAATGTAATAGCAATGCAAATGTTAGGGTAAACCCGCGTTGGCCAAAAGTCAACAAAAACCTTGGAATTGGGGCCCTTTAACGAATAATCAAACAGCTGAAGATAAAACTAAAACTATTTTCACAATAATTTTGGAAAACACGGGCCTTTTAGCGATTTGGGCGGAGGGGGAAGAGGGGATCCCGATGGGGGGTGGGGGGGTCCCATGCTGTCTAATTTTAGTCATTAAAAGAAAAAGAGTCGAATTAACTTCACTATTATTGGTTGTTGTTGTTTTTTACCACATAGTTATTATTATAGTCTCTTTAATCATTTTAAAATTCTAATCGAGTTCACTAATTGGTTGTTTTCTTCTTCTACATATAGTTATGCATTGTTATTCTCACATTATATTTTGTACCGGCGGTGGGCCAGTTATGCTATGGTGGCGAAAATATTCATACATAATAATAATAATAATAATAATAATAATAATAATAATAATGATAATAATAATAATAATAATAATAATAATAATAATAATAATAATAATAATAATAATAATAATAATAATAATAATGTTCGTCATTTGTAAGGCGCCTTAGCCTAAGGATCAAGGCGCGCAAGGTGTTGGGGGAATGGGAAGACAAGACGGACAAAACTGGACAAAAGATACATAAAATATACATATGTACAAAATACAGTTGAACAACTATGAAAAACACAAGCACACACACCCGCTTTAAACTCTCTTGTATATGATTAATTTAAATATTCCATAAAGAGGTATGTTTTCAAATGTGATTTAAAAGAGGAAATGGAGGAAGAATGTCTAACGTCTTATGGAAGGGAATTCCAGAGCTGAGGACCAAAGACAGGTAGAGAGCGGTAACCATGCGATTGTCTGTTGAAGCGGTCCTGTCTAAGAAGACGTGTGTCAGCAGATGATCGCAGAGCTCGAGAAGGGGTGTAGATGGATAAAATATCAGAAATATAAGCAGGAGCTGTGCCTGTAAAAACAGAGAAACAAAGGCAAGCTATCTTGTATTTTATGCGTTCAGCAACTGGCAGCCAATGGAGTCTGTGAAGCAAAGGAGTAATGTGTTCACGGAGGTTTGAACGGAAAATGATGCGTGCAGCAAAGTTTTGAACTTTCTGTAGGGGATCAAGTGCAGATTGGAGTAAGCCAGCCAAGAGTGAATTGCAGTAATCCAATCTGGATAGGATGCATGATGTAACTAAGGTTTTAGATGCTTCAACAGTAAAATAGCGACGAATGGAACTTATTCTCTTTAGTTCAAAGAAACACTGTCTACAAACTTTACTAATGTGTTCTTTCATGTCAAGAGAAAAATAAAAAATGACTCCAAGATTCCTGGCACTCTCAGAAAAAGGTATGCTACTGGAGCAAACAGTAACAGCTGATGGCAGATCAGAGGAGGAACATGAGCCAGAGAACAGAAGAGCTTCGGTCTTGTCGTCATTTAACTTAAGTCTATTGTCTGTCATCTACTGTTTGATGTCAGTCGTGCAGTCTTGAAATGATTGAGTCAAGGTGTCGATGTCAGCAGGATCGCAAGAACCTTCAAGTTGTGTGTCATCTGCAAAAAGAAAATGGTCGACGGGATGTTGTTGAATGACAGAAGACAAGGGAGAAGTATACAGAACAAACAAGGCAGGCCCCAGTACTGAGCCTTGCGGGACACCATATAGTAAGGGAGTTTTGCTAGACTGGAAGCCATTTACAGAAACATATTGTGAACGGTCTTTCAGGTATGATGTGGACCACTGAAGAGCAGTGGGGCAGATGCCAAACTGAGACCCAAGCCGAGAGATGAGAACATCATGGTCTATGGTATCAAATGCAGCAGAGTTATTGAGCAAAAGGAGAACCGAAAGCTTATTTTGGTCTAGAGATGAAAGAATGTCATTGGCGACACGTAACAGAACAATTTCGGCGCTGTGTCCAGCTCTGTATGCTGACTGAAGTGTGTTAAAGAGATTGTTGGGTTCTAAGTGCCTCAGAAGTTATTTTAGCACTACCTTCTCTAGAATTTTGGACACAAATGGCAAATTTGACACCGGTCTAAAGTTCTTTAGATCATTCTTGTCAAGTGATGGCTTTTTCAAAAGTGGTTTCACTACTGCCAGTTTAAGGTCGGTGGGAACAATGCCTGTGGTCAAAGAGGAATTGATCAGATTTGTGAGGGCAGGGAGAAGGACATCAAGATTTTCGTACATGAGCTTGGTAGGTATAGGGTCCAACTCTCACGATTTAGGCACAGTGGCTTTGAGAATCTCAAGAACCGACTGCTCCGAGACTGGCGTGAAAGAATCCAGCTGAGTACCGGAGTACTCAGATCCTAGAGGAGTAGGGACAGCAACAGGAAAGTTGTCGCGAATCCTTTGAACTTTGTCTGTAAAGTAAGCTGAAAAGATTGTGGGGAGAGTGTCGGGGTTTTCACATGCAGACGAAGGAGAAACAGTATCTTTTCCAAGGAGAGAGTTAACATTTTTGAACAGTTCTTTGCAGGTGGTCGACGAAAGAATCTGAGAGGAAAAGAAAGATACTTTTGCCTTATCAACAAGGTCAGTAATCTTGTGCTTGATGGACTCATAGATTTCTTTATGTACCGTTAGTTTGGTCTTCAGCCAGCGCCGCTCAGCCTGACGACGCTCGCGCTTAAGGATGCCAAACTGTTCGGCGATGTTGCCGAAACAAGGATTGGTTTTACGCTGGAATCCTATCCTATCCTGTCCCATAACCCGAAGGTCGTAGGGGCACCACAGATGATCGTTTAACCAGCATACTCCATCTTTCTGTCCTCAGCAGCCCTCATGGCTTCGCTCAGTGTCAAACCAGTCCATTCTCGAATGTTGTCCTCCCACCTCTTTTTCGGTCTCCCCCTTCTTCTACCTCCTTGCACTGTGCCTTGCAGAATGGTCTTTGCAAGGCCTGATGATCTGGTGACGTGGCCATACCATCGGAGTTTCCGTTTCTTCACCACTGTTAGCAGGTCATCGTGTTGTCCAATGGCTTGTGTGATGGTCTGTCGGACTTCGTCGTTGGTGATGTGTTGGGTATAGGAAATGCACAGAAGTCTTCTGTAGCACCTCATCTCCATGCTTTGTATTCTTCGTTGGAGATCTGCTGGAAGGAAGTATTCAAATATAGGAAGTAATTAACTTGCATTTTAGAGAACAAAGACTAACACTAAGAAAGAAATGGCCAGTGGAAAGTAATATACAGAAAACAGAATACAGAACTTATTCAGCCAAAAGTCAACATAGCTTACATTGCATATGGAAATTGCTCTGATGTTGGTAGACAGTCACACATACACACACACACACACACACACCCACATACACACACACACACACACACACACACACACACACATTCGTGTATTCATGTTTAAATGGGGTCCTTTGACCTAATTCGCCGCCTAAGAGGCAAATTTCTTCAAAAAAGACACCTTTTTGCCAGAAGTTTGACCTAATTCCTCTCTCCTAAGAGACGAAGTAGGTCAAGTTTGTTCAAAAAAGCACCTTTTTCGCAAAAAGTTTGACCTAATTCCTCGCCTATTAGGGACGAAGTAGGTCAAGTTTGTTCAAAAACACAGCTAGGATAAGGAACTTTCCTCGACGATTAGGGTAAGGCAGTGCCTCGACGATTAGGGTAAGGCAGTGCCTCGACGATTAGGGTAAGGCAGTGCCTCGAAAAGGGTTAGGGTCAGGGCTAGTTGCAGCGCTGCAACTAGCCCTGACCCTAACCCTTTTTCGAGGCACTGCCTTACCCTAATCGTCGAGGCACTGCCTTACCCTAATCGTCGAGGCACTGCCTTACCCTAATCGTCGAGGCACTGCCTTACCCTAATCGTCGAGGAAAGTTCCTTATCCTACCCGTCTGGAAGATGCACTACAACTACACCAGGTCAAGTGTACTTGTAGTGCATGTGCACTACAACTACACTTGACCTGGTGTAGTTGTAGTGCACATGCACTACAACTACACTTGGCCAAGTGTACTTTAAGTGCACATGCACTACAACTGCACTTCGCGAAGTGAACTTTAAGTACACATGCACTACAACTGCACTTCCATGCACTACAACTGCACTTGCATGCACTTAAAGAGCACTTGCGAGCACTTTGAAAAAGTGGGGCCCTGAAAAAAAGTGGGGTCCTAGCAAAAGACCCCATTTATGACTAAATCAACACAGTCGAGTCCCCACTTTGACATAAATACACGTGCACACACACACACACCCACCCACACACACACACACACACGAAATTGCTCCGATGTTGGTAGACAGTCACACATACACACACACGCACACTAACACGCACACACACACACACACACACCCACACACATAGCCAACACACTCCACACAACACCTTTTAAGATTTCAATTAATAGATTAAATTAAGCCCAATCACAATGGACATATCAAGTATCAAAATATTACAAACAAGCTTTAATCACGAAACCTAATGCGGGCGCGCGCGCACACACACATACACACACGTGCGCGCGCACTGCCCTCCCCCTTCCACACACACACACACACACACACACACACACACACACACACACACACATTTCGATAACTTTATTACAACCCAAATCGCTAACTTTAAAAATGAACTCCGCACAGTTCGTCGATTACACCACCCGCAGCCTGAATCTTATTTGCTTTCACACTTTTTAGAGCCGACCATGACCCTGGTTAATTGGAATCGAGCGAGGCTTTACCTCTGCTGCCATTATAAGCCAATGAGCTGCAGTCACGTTTCCATAACTTTTTTTTACAACCAAAACCGTGAACTTTAACAACGTTGTAATAAACTGCATGAGGAGCCGATCATGACACAACCTAAACGAATTAGAAAGAAAGGCTACAAATAAAAGACATATAAAAGGGTTTTATTTTGTATTTTACAAAGAATCGAGGACGTTTAAGACATATAGGCCTAAGTCATAAACAAATTTTTAAAAAAAATTCGTTTCAAATGCTATACACAGAAGAGTTTGCTTTGCGCATCTGGGAATAGTACAACAATAAACAAACAATAACAATAACACCAATTTAAAACACATTTGTTCCCGACACCTACAAATAGCTCGGGAACTAAAAACAATGGAATTCATTCACTTAACATTCAACAAAGCATACAGCGCACGGTACAAAAGAAAAATCGTCTCGAAAAAAAAACAGTCACACAAAAGGAAGAATAAAAAAGACTGCCAACAACAACAAGAACAACACACACACACACACACACACACACACACACACACACACACACACACACACACACACACACACACACCCACACACTCACACAAACGCGCGCGCGCGCAGAGGACAGAATTAAAGAGAGAGAGAGAGAGAGAGAGAGAGAGAGAGAGAGAGAGAGAGAGAGAGAGAGAGAGAGAGGGAGAGGGAGAGATGTAATAAAATGATATACTTCAATAAATTCATAACTATAGTCTGTTCTTCTGTGTACACAATTATGAACACAATAATTAAATTACTACTACTACTACTACTACTACTACTACTACTACTACTACTACTACTACTACTACTACTACTACTACTACTACTAAAAATAATAATAATAATACGAGAACTTATAAAGCGCACATATCTCAAGGCGCATTCATGCACATTCTTTTGCATTAACAATTCAAGCACACTGATACAAACTTGCGCATAAATTACATGAAGATGGCAAGGCAACAACGCAAGCAGAGACGGCACTCCAAACTAAGCATGATAAATATTCAAATAATGATTATATGCATTGCCATTTACAGCTGCTCTGATGTAGGCTTGCGGGTGAGGTGGGTTGGGGAAGGGGAGAGGTGGTGTAGCGGGGCACTGGATTAATTATGGAAAATAAAAGTCTTGAAGCCTTAATTACTTGTAAAGACTTTTGTTGACGGAGGGGGAGAGGTAGGGATCGAGTTCCAGTTGGTGGAGGCTTGAAAAAAAAAACAAGGAACGTTGGCCTGCAGTTTTAAATCTTGTATGAGGTATGTTAAGTTTGAGGTTGTCGTTTGAGGAGCGGAGTGGTCGAGAAGGTTAATAGAGTGAGAGGGAATCAAAGAAATAGGTATAGGGACAAGCTTGTGGAGGTATTTGTATGTGAGTGTTGAGCTTGTATTTGATCTTATGTGAGACGGGAAGCCAGTGGAGTTTTTGCAACAGAGGGGTGATGCGGTCTTTCTTTTTCTTTTTAATGACAAGAAGGGCAGAGCTGTTTTGAATGCTTTGAAGACGACAGATAGTAGAAGCGTATATGAAGTCCAGCAAGAATAAGGGAGAGACGAGAGAGAATGGAACAAATGACACGTACGTTTGACTGTAAAATAATATAATAAGGTTCCGCACCTAATTCTTTATAATAGTTAAGCTAAAACAATTATAATCTGTATTTTAGGTGGGGAGAGAGAACGACCGACCGACTGAGGCCGACAAATATACTACTAGAGAATATATTATTTTGTTGTTAGCCAGGAACTAAAATTTCGAGTGCACCGTGCACCGTCAAGGGAAAGCACTCTTTTAGTAGTTTGTTCAAAATGGCGAGCTTTTCTGAACAAATGCACAAGTTCTTCCAGTTGAATGGAAGAACCAGGGACATTCAGATGCACACAGCAAAGGTGCATTCTGTGGCTTGGAGTGCTGATGGCAGGAGATTGGCTTCAGGGTCATTCGACAAGACAGTAGCCATTTATTCTTTGGACAGAGATCGCTTGGTGAGTGACTATTTTCATTGCACGTTTTTTTGTACGCTGAAATTACCATGATAGGAGTAGAGTGTAGAACAGCCTATATAATTTACAATATAGGCCTCAGTCTCTGTCAGGTTATTTGTAGATAATTTAAGATTGTAATGTTTCGCCATTGATGTACTCCGTAGAACGTTACCGTCTTGGGGTGAGTTTAGAAGAGTTAGAGCCATAGAGGTGATCTTATCTTAATTGTAAACATACAAAATATTAAATAACATCGACGAAGTTAATCACTTAATCATGCTAATACATTTTTAAAGTTTAATGCTGGACGTAATACTAGAAACTCAGAAGACAAAATTTTTTTATCCAGCACTGTCGTACTAACAAAAGAAAGCACTGTAGTGTTAGCCATAGAATTGCATCACTCTGGAACAAACTACCATTACATGTGAAAAAAGCTAACAACTTAAATACCTTTAAAAAAGCTTCTGGAAAAGGTAAGTTTCATTGTGGAATCCAAATTTGATTTTGATGAATGATTTTCAGTTTAACTTTAATTCCCGGAACAACTGCAAAACTAACCGGATAATTTAATTTCATTTTGTATAGAAACAGGGACATTAAAAAAAAGCTGTGAAGCTTAACGGCTAGTCCCTTGAACTGAACTGAACTGCACTTGGAGAAGCCACATCAGTACATTGTTTCATTTGCTGCTGTGGTTGTTACTGCAATACAGTTTACTAGTGGGTTGTGGTGTTTTCCGTGGTGATGTGAGAAAAAAAATTTTTTTGTAAAACTTTACATCGAAAACCATCATTGGCATCAGAATAAATTATTCTTTGGTGTCAGATCCTGTAAGTAACCCTTAGGAAGATATATAAATCAAACTTCCTACCCAGTCGGCCGCGCTCAGTGGCCACTCAGGTAAATTCAGGTAAATATGTTTGTATGCCAACAGAACTGTTTTATATAATATTCTGGAGACAGTTGCAAACTCGGTATAATGCAAACTGGTAGGTTTGCCAACACTCATAACAACTCACTAGATAACTGAAGTAGTAAAGAATTGGTGACACTGACAGTATCAGTTGGTTGCAAAGATCATAGCCAAGCTTGACACACTTCAGTTCAGAACAGTACATTTCATAATACATTTTTAAAAAGTAATATACTGCTACTTAACATGTTTCAGGGTAAAGAACACATATTTCGTGGACACAATGACAGTGTAGATCAACTGTGCTGGCATCCAACCAACCCAGACCACTTGGCCACAGCTAGCGGTGACAAGACAGTCAGGATTTGGGATTCAAGGAGCAGCAAGGCGGCAGCTGTAATCAATACTAAAGGTAACTATGCCATGTAAAAGGGGTCATTGAGTTTATTTTTACCTACCACGCAGACAACCCAAGGTCAAACTCCATTAGTAGCAAAGAACTATAACTATAAGTTATACTATAAGTCAGAATGATCGATCAACAACATTGAACACTAGTGGTTTTGTACCCTGGCAAGCAGGGTACACAGGGTACCAGGGTACACAGGTTGCTGTTTAAAATGTAGACAGAGAGACAACTGTTTTCTGCGAGTTTCATTTGGACAATGATACCTCCCCATATCCCCCTTGATACCTCCCCATACCCCCCCCCCCCTGACATCTCCCCCCCCATGATGCCTCACCATACCCCCTTGATACCTCCCCGAACCCACTTGATACCTCCCCATACCCCCTTGATACCTTCCGTACCCCCCGTGTAACCTACCTGTACCCTCCTTGATACTTCCCCGTTGATCGTTTCGCAGGTATGGATGAAAGGAATCGACCATCACCATACCCCCTTATATATACCCGTATCTCCGTTATGCCTACCCATGCCCCTTTAAACCTACCCGTAGCCCCCTTTTACCTACACGTACCACCCCATCCCGATCCTTGGTAATAATAATAATAATAATATTAAATATAGAATAATACAAATAGAAATCATAAAAAACACCAAGGTTTTAAAAGAAAATTTGATATAAGATATAATAATAATAATAATAATAATAATAATAATTTATTATTATTATTATTATTATTAGTTCATAAATAATAATAATAATAATAATAATAATAAATTAAAGGTAAAAAGCCTAAAATAAAAAGTTGTTGTTGTATCAAATTTTATTCATCAGATTAACATAAGTTGTACTGATAAATAAAAAGAAAAATATCCAAATTGTAGTGTTAAAACAAAAAAAAAAAAAAAAAAAAAAAAAGGCCCGCCTGAGATTTGAACTTGCATTGCCCTGCACGGTAGGCGAACGTTTTACGAAGTAAGCTACCAAGGCTTCGTTGGAAAACCATCAATTTTTTGGTCTATATGGGAAAACATGCTGAAAGCTCAATTTGATTTTTCATGGAAGCGCGCGGAATGAGGCTATTGCAGTTTGTGGACATTTTGTTTATTTATTTATCTCAGAAACGGTTAAACGTTCGGTAAGGAAATGTCGGCTATAACGATTTCGCTGGTTTTGAGCATACAGCAGGCCGATCCGCAGGGCCCAGCACCTGCCCAGATCAGCGTCCATACCGGACAAACTTTATAGTAGAGGCAAAGAAGGACTTCCGGCTAAGCAATTTATATATAGATGGACCCTCAAGAAGAAGAACTAGCATGAACTCCACTTGTTGTTTTTCACTTCCCTCAGATATTTTCAGACTGAGAGGCACCTGTATACAAAATTACATGAATCCATTTATACTGATTGTGGCTTCTGTCCACAAGAAGAAGTCAGGACCTGCTGATTGATCTGTACTATATCACAGTACAAGTAACGTAAGGTGAACGAAGGTAAAACACTGATGTCCTGCTCACTGTTTTTATTGATCAATACAATGTTGTTTTCCTTCAGGAGAAAACATCAATATATGCTGGTCACCCGATGGCAGCACAATCGCAGTGGGGAACAAAGATGACCTTGTGACTTTCATTGATGTCAAGTCAGGAAGGTCAAGGACAGAAGAGCAGTACAAGTTTGAGGTCAATGAGATATCTTGGAACAATGATGGAGACTTGTTTTTCTTGACATCAGGCAATGGAAGCATCCACATCTTTAGGTATGCCTAGATAGATTCGTACCCTTTGCTGTCAGTGTTTCAGGCTTATCAGTCACAGTGTATTTCTGGAAGGATTGTGTACACAAGGAATTTGCATACTAAAGGCCATTTAAATTAAGAGGTAATCAAAAAAATAAGTCACTGAAAAAAAGTCTCTTAGGGAGGAAAAAGTCAGCAAAATTAGTTTCTTCATTTGCTACAACCCTTGCAGACCCATAAATGATATGTTTCCTGTGGGCAGAAGGTCTCTTTGGTCTAATAACATTTTTTAATGAATGGCTTTGTCAGCACTGGGAAGAAGTTATGAAATCATTATCAATGCACCTAGTTTTCTCTGTAAATTGTAAGTAAGCCAAGTCGATACAAATTATTTGTTAGTGGTTTCACCTCACAAATTTAGATGCTTGTATGTTTTGCAGTATAAGAAGATAGTCTCCTCTCTGAAAATCCTTATCAGGAAGAGAGGGGACTATAAACTGATTAAAAAAAAAAAAAAAAAAAAACAGTATAAGAAGGTGATGTGGGAAAAACGTGAGGAAGAATAAAGAGATGGAATGTCTGTGTTTGCTAGGACAAGGTTGTTTTTGGAGGGGTGGAGACAAAAAAGAGTGATGTTGAAAGAGAGGAGAAATTTGACAGCATGTAATTGCAAAAATTGTTGGTTGCAGTTACCCAGATCTGAAGCTGCAGCATGTTCTGAATGCGCACCCAGCCAATTGTATCTGTATTGAGTTTGATCCCACTGGACATTATTTCGCTACTGGCAGCGCAGATGCTCTGGTTAGTCTTTGGGACCTTTATGACCTGGTCTGCGTCCGCACTTTTGCCAGGTGAGTTTGACATTGCTTTTCTGTCCTTTTGTCTCCATCCTGTCCCTGTGTCTCTCTGGTATTCTTACTCTTTCTACTTCATCTCTCTCTCTCTCTCTCTCTCTCTCTCTCTCTCTCTCTCTCTCCCATCGTTGTTGTTTATGAGCTCATCTATCGGGATAGTTTTCACTTTAATAACGTGGATTAAAATGAATCTCACCTATATTTTTTAAGCAAATTTAACCGTAGTAATGTTTTGGAGTAACTGTCATTGAAAGCAAGTGCCTGTTGTGAAACGCTAAATCGGATGGCAAATGGCCAAACGGGGTTTTTCGTTTGTGATGTAGAGAATTAGAAGGAAATCAAGATTGGTGGAATGTGTGCTGTCTCTGGGTGTGGAATCCCATCCAGTCACAAGATATTGATTAGTATGCAGTGACAGCTATTACAAAATGCAATGGATCAATTTCTGTCAATTTCCTGAGTGACTTTCAGGGTTTGTGACATAAAATGGAAATCTGGATTTTCTATTGCGTTTTCAATCGCACTCTGCAATCTTGCGGAAGGTTAAATTTTGCTTGGGGTATATGCCTGGGTGCGATTCTAAAGAAAAGGGGTATATGTTTAGGTTATACTTATAGTTTGGGTATACACTTTAACTGACAAAAGGTATTTCATATTAAACTCTTCTGTGTTCAACCTACATGTATCTTCTGTAAAAGTTTAAAAAAAAAAAAAGACCTTAGTCACTTTAAAAGTTGTTACTGCAAATTGCCAATGTCGGTATTAATGACCTATAATATCATTGTTATAACACAAATTTAAATAGCATTGGTCTGATTTTGCAGGTTGGACTGGCCCATACGTACAATCAGCTTTAGTTATGATGGCAAAATGCTAGCGTCCGCTTCTGAAGATCTCGTGATTGACATCGCAGAAGTGGAAACGGGTGAGCATAATTTGTGTAGTTCGCCCATTCAAATTTTTAGAAAGTTTATAAATATCATGTGATTTGTTTTTAAAATAATCAATTTATTTAAAAAAAATTCTTGTATCACCTATTTAACACGAGATCAGTTTTAACTTTCCTAGGTTAGGTTCATTTCTTTGAAAAGTTTGGATACTGCTATTGTGAGTAATGTATTTTCCTGTGTCTAATATTCTCTTTAATGCATGTTCAAATTTTGTTTGTGCGTTTGCTAGATCATATAATCTTTTTTTGTGGAGGTGGGGGTGAGAGGAGGGATTGATGGAGAGTGGTGGAGGTGGAGGCAGTGGGAGGGATAGAAAGGAGGGTTGTAAGTTGGACAGTGTTGTTGGTGGTAGGTGGGGTGGGACTATGGATGTACTTAAGTGTTTGTGCATTGTGCTGTGGACATTTTCCTTCACATTGTTGCTGAATATCCGTTGAATGGTTTTCAGGAGAGAAGATTCACGAGATTCCTTGTGACACACCCACCTTTACCGTAGCCTGGCATCCAAAGCGCCATCTGCTGGCCTACGCTTGCGACGACCGCAGCGACAGAGACAGGGACCGTGACTCTGGCGTAGTGCGGGTTTTTGGATTTCACAATGACTCCAGAGATTAACATCCAAGTGTGAAAGTGACCTCTAGGTGTGCAAAAAAGTAAAATAAAGGTTTTCTAGGCAGCATTGTACATGTATTTATGTTTGAACGTTAATTGTTAGATTGTGTCTAGTACTGTGCTATGTGAATAGGTTTGAAGTGAGTGTGAATACTGATTGATTGTCATTATGTGTGAATGTTGAGACCCATTGTTGTATTATTTTGATAGCCATGTGTGTGGATGAAAGTTGTAATTGTCATGCATGTTTGTGAAAATATTTGAGCACAGTGGTGTGAATTTGATGATAATGAAATGTGTGTGTGAGAGAGAGAGATAAATGAATTTTGTTTTTTGTTGAGAGTTTGCAGATGTTATTTGTGTTGCAAAATGGTCCAGCTGTACGTGGAACAAACAATAAAACTCACAAGTGTTCGAAGAGACCTTGAATGACGAGAGATCATGTATTGTTGTTAGTAGTGTTAAAAAAAAAAGGGTGCAAAAAAGATCTTGGTATCACAGACTTGTTATTAAAATTAGCATATGCTGTGTTCTAGTGTTCATTACTGTGGTGTGGCATAGGTGATGTGTTCTTAATGGTTATGGTTGTTAATACTGATGTTTTACCCATTGTTGACAACCATATAAACGGCAAAGGTAGATGTGTCACAAAGAATAAGGCTCATACTATCTTTTTTGTTTATTCAGATGTGAAATGAGAAATGAGAATGTTGAATTTGAGTTCTCTTCTCCCATGTTTTGAGAAGTGAATGTTGAGGAGGAAAAATTACTTAAATATCATTTAATTTTATTTTTTAAATTTTATTTAATACATTATCGACAAGATGATTTATTTGTCCTCCTTTACTAAAAGGAAAATCGACACGGCTAGGCCTGTCCTTTGTAATTATTGTTTGTTTTAATTACTTGACATAAATTGACCCGATTGTTGGGCATTTTTATTACAAGTTGTAGTTCTTTGACTTTTGTTTCAAGTTATTTGGATTTTGAAAATGTAGATTTTATTCGCCGCCATGCGGGTGAAGTTTGAGCTGCCTTTTGAGTGAAAGTTTGGCAGCCACAGGAGCAGCACCACCCAGGACAAGGAGGAAAAATATGAACTATAGTGCATGCTGGGTGTATTGCTGGAATCTGCCACTCACTCGCTTGACTCATTCTACCTTGATGGTAACGGGCCACCATCCTGTTGGTAACTGCGACAACCGTACAACTATTTCTCTAAGGTCCAGACTTTGCTTTTGTATATGTGAAACCTGATTAATTGATGATTATTGTTTGGCTGAAGCTGATCTGAACTTGTGTCGGACAGTCTTGTCTCAAAATTCGCTTTTTTTGGGTGTGGTCTGGTTAGTAAGGAAGCGCTAATAGAATGAGCTCCCTTTATGTATTTATAATTTATATGCCTAGTTTTGGAAACGAAAGCAAGCAAAATGCCATGATGAAATTAGGAGAAAGCAGCATAGTGACAATGTGTTACTGTGTACATATATGTATTTCTGATGCAATTATTGTTACCAAAAAAAAAGTTTTCTGGTTCGCCCCATGGGAATGCCAGGGGTTTCAGAATAAATAGTATCCCCACTTTCTGGAAATTTAGTGTTTTAAATTCCCACCGTCGCTATATTTCTTCTTTGTTCTTTCTCATTCCTACTCTGTTCTATCAATCTACTATACTTCTTCGCTAGACCAGTCACCTACCTTTTTTCTTAAAAACTCTTTCGGGACAAAACTCTTCATTGTGTGTGAGATCTGTTGGATCAGCTGAAAAATATTGGACGCTTTCTGCCAAATGGTCACTGGGGCTTCCTGTGATGTTATTATTTAGCAATGTAGGCATTTTATATGTATGTGTTTTGTTGATATTTTATAATGATGTTTGTATTCTATTTTGTTTTTGTAAACGGGAGTTTGATATATTAGAGTACAGCCTCAGCGTGCCCTGCGTGGGATGTCTTTATTGTAAAGTGACCAGCTGGTGGAGTGGCGTCAGTGTTACCACTGGGGGTTGTTTCAACAGATCTTTTATGCGGATCAGGGCTGAGTCCTCTTTCAGCGAAGTTGTGGTCTTGATTTTGTGGTCCTGATTCGGCTCTTTGCAGTCCGCTGTACCCTGTAAGCAATGAATAATTAACTAACTTGTTTTCCAGTTCTGGATTCATGATTAAAGGTACAACTCAGAACCTCATGCAAGTCGCAATAGCTTTCTTGGATATTGTTCTTCTCATGTTACAGTTTATTCTCTAAAGTGTTTTAGGAGTGGAAATGCATTTGTAAAAGTGTTGTTACTGTGAAATTTAAAAAAATTGACGAACAAGAAAATATGTATTTGTTTTTCAGCTCTATACATTTCTTTGTGTTGCTTGTTCCAATCAGATTCTCTCTCTCTCCACAAACACACACACAACCCAGTGGGGGTGCGGGTGTTTCAGTATAAATAGAAAAAAAAACTTTTCTGGAAATTTAGTGTTTTAAATTCCAACTGTCGCTGTCTTTCGCCTTTGTTCTTTCTCATTCCTGCTGTGTTCTATCAATCTACAATACTACCCTCGTGAGGGTGCCGGGGGTTTCAGTATAAATAGTATCCCCACTTTCAATTTAGTGCTTTAAATTCCCACTGTCGCTGTCTTTCTCCTTTGTTCTTTCTCATTCCTACTATGTTCTATCAATCTACTATACTATCTTCTTCTTCGCTAGACCAGTCACCTACCTTTTTTCTTGAAAACTCTTTCGGGACAAACTTCCTCATTTGTGTGTGAGGTCTGTTGGATCAGCTTGGAAATATTGGACGCTTTCTGCCATGTGGTCACTGGGGCTTCCTATGATGAAGAGTCTGCTGGACCTAAAGCAATAATAATGTAATGTAATCAACTATACTATCTTCTTCGTTAGTGTTTTAAATTCCAACTGTCGCTGTCTTTCGCCTTTGTTCTTTCTCATTCCTGCTGTGTTCTATCAATCTACAATACTACACCCGTGAGGGTGCTGGGGGTTTCAGTATAAATAGTATCCCCACTTTCTGGAAATTTAGTGCTTTAAATTCCCACTGTCGCTGTCTTTCTCCTTTGTTCTTTCTCATTCCTACTCTGTTCTATCAATCTACTATACTATCTTCTTCTTCGTTAGACCAGTCAACTAAAACCTCAAGCATTTACAAACAAATCATGTGGTGAGAGATCATTTTCTTTTCAAGGACCATTGATATGGAATAGCCTCCCAGCCGATGTACGCTATGCGACATCCTATAACTCTTTTAAGAAAAAGTTGAAGACATACCTTTTTACTGCCACATACAATTAAACAAACTTTTTTTTTTTTTTTTTTTTTTTAAATATTGCTGCTTTTTGTGTGGGAGTCTGTGCGGTACACATGATGTGTGTGGGTGTATGTGTGCGCTTTGATCTCTGCGAGGGAAAGCGCCAAATAAATAAATAAATAATAATAATAATAATAACTACCTTTTTTCTTGAAAACTCTTCTGGGACAAAACTCCTCATTTGTGTGTGAGGTCTGATGGATCAGCTTGGGAATATTGGACGCTTTCTGCCAGGTGGTCACTGGGGCTTCCTATGATGTTATTATTTGGCATGTAGGCATTTTATATGTATGTGTTTTGTTAATATTTTATAATGATGTTGGTATTCTATTTTGGTTTTGTAAACGGGGGTTCGATAAATTAGAGTATAGCCTCAGGGCCCCCTGCATGGGATGTCTTTATTGTAAAGTGACCGGCTACTTGAGTGCCTTCAGGGTTGTTTCGGCAGATCTTTTATGCGAATCGGAGGGGGGAAGGGAATCCTCTTTCAGCGAAGTTGTGGTCTTGACCTAGTGGTCCTGACTCGGCTCATTGCAGTCCGCTGGACCCTGTATGCAATGAATAACTAATTGTGTTCGCCTCTACCACAGAGAGCATATGACACACACCAATCTTTTGTATTCTATAATTTGAAAGGGAGTTTTAACAAACTGTATGAACTTCAGTGGTAATTTTACCAATGACAATATAGTAAAATTTTGATCTTCTATATTCGTAATCATTAATATGATAGTATTTTGCATGGGAAATATATTCTGCTGATCTTGAATCGTTGTCCAAGTTCTTGGTTAATAATACTACTTTACTGTGCTGAATTGCTGACTCTGTATTAAAAATAGTTTCCAAAGAGCTGACAAACCACCCAAGAACGATCCGAAATTTTGACGCATTACTACAACTTTTGACCCACGGCTGCTGCTATAAAAACTGGCCAAGTGTTGATCACGTGACTCGTCCATGTGTTTCCTGTATGCTCTAATATGGAAAGTTTGCAAACTTCGTAAAGTTTTGCAGGTAATGTATTGAATTGAATTTTTAACCTATGAAATACAAGAATATTAATGGTTTTATGTCGTTATTGGCATGTATTATTAATGTTTGGAGGCAATTCTGCAAGTTGATAACTTTTTGAGGCACGAAGACTTTTGAAGCGGCAGAGACTTGCCACTGACAATGCACTAGTGAAAACAAGCCCCACCTTTTTGGAAGGTTTACATTTTCAGTTGTTTTAATTATATTTTTATCACACCATGACACTATTATTTACAACGCAGATGAGAGCATGGTGATGAGTCTACGGGAGTGATAATGGATGAGTGCGAGGAGATTGAGACCCAAATGAAAATTGAGATCGACATGGCAGAGGATGGTGGAACGCATCTGACAGGTGAGGATCAATGTAAAAAAAATATAATTTGCTCTCTTGAGTCGTCCTAGCTCTCTCCTTTTCTTTCTCTTTTTCTCCACGCGCACTTCCCGTTCCCTATGGCTCGCTCACCTTTCCCCCAATCTCCCTCTTTTTTGTAACAACCAAAATGACAGATTGGGTAGGTTGAATTTGAAGTATGAATCACGTCTACACCTACCATTGGCCAGCCATACATATGGCAGACGGTGATAACCGTCCCAGGGAACAAAGGGCGGGGACCTAAATCAACAGTAAACTACCAGAGCAATCATACTGCTAAAATGGACAGTTAAAAGGCAATATCCATGTAACTATTTTTATTTAAATCAGTTTATAGTCCCCTCTCTTCCCGCTAAGGATTTTCAGAGAGGAGACGACCTACTGCCATGTAACTAATGATATAGAGGGGAGTATATTTGGATATTATTTGTTACTTTTGGTGAAAAAGGGCCACTTTTGTCTTGCCCATAATGGGATTCAAACTTGGATCATCATTGTGCCAGGCGGACGTTCTACCACTTAATATAATAATTACAATTATTATATGATGTCTGAAAGTACATACTTGTTATCATTTATACAAGCTAAACAGACAAAAGTTATTTGATTATATAAATACATACCAAACAATGAATCATGATCAGTAATAATGTAACTTAATTTAAGTATAAACTGACCTCAAAATAGAACACAGGTTCACTCACAAGACTTGGAACAGCTGTAATGTTAGTAGTGTCATAATTGATTTTATGTTTAATCATATTACTATTTTAATATTTCAATTTCAACATGTTGTTATCATTAAAAAAACAACAACTGTTTTTTCAGAAGAAGCAGTATTAAGGATGAAGCATCACTGTCAAGTGTCCACATTGGTTGCTTCTGGCTCTGTATTTCCAGCTGACATTACCATCAAACAAGAACCAGGCACAGAAAATGGAGAGCAGGAACATCATATCAACATCCAGTCACTCAGTGCCGAACCAACAGCATCACAGTGCAGATTTGCACCTGATCTTTGTAATAATAATAATAATCTTGAGAGTAAACATCAGACAAAAATTTCAACCTTTGAAATCAACTTCAAAACAGAACTTGAATCAGATCCAGAAAATCATACTGAACACTCAAGGACAGAACCTGAAAAAATATTTGAAATTAATTTCAAAACAGATCCGGATCCAGAGGATCTTGTTGAGATTTCAAATTCAAGGGTACAACCAGAGAACATCTCAGTTGATAATTTATCTAGTCTAAACTATTCAGGTTTGAAAAAGCATCATGGATCTGAGAAAAAGTCAAATTTATCAGAGAGTCAAGAAGTTTGTGTTAGACGTGACAGTATTGTGATGAATAATATCAGTGAGGATTGTTTATCCATTGTGAAAAAAGAACAAGCTCTTAAAATGAAACATCAGCTGAAAACAGTTGAAAGAGTTGTACAGGAATGCAGGGATAAGCATGAAAATGAAAAGACCAAGAATAGTTGCAAAACTGAAAAGAAAGAAAGTGGAAAAACACAATATTCTTGTTCCAGATGTTCCAAGTCATTTCCTAGTGCTTTTAGACTGAAGCGCCATGCTGTGACTCACGAAGATGCCCGGCATTTTGAATGCTGCGTATGTAATGCTCAGTTTAAAACACAGTCCCTTCTCCGACAGCACAGCAATTTACATACTGGTATTCGCAAATTTGCCTGTGACGAATGTGACGCCAAATTTTCACGTTCCGATCACCTGAAGCTTCACAAACGCATGCACCTTGGCCTCCGTCCGTACTCTTGTTCTGAATGCAGCCTCACCTTCACCCAATCTGTGCACTTGAGGAAGCACCTGACTAGGCACCAGGACGACCGCATGGTGAAGTGCAAAATCAAAGCCTGTAAGGCTGTCTTCTATTCTGTCAAGGAGCTGGAGAAACACAGGGAGACCCATGCGGATGACAGCAAGTGTAAAGTTTGTGGCGTTGTTCTGTCGCGGGCGGATGACCTGAAGAAGCACATGCTGATTCACACAAACATCAAACCCTTTTCCTGCCAGCTTTGCTCTAAGAAGTTCACACAGGCAGGCCATCTCAGCACCCACATGCTGTCGCATTCTGGAGAAAAGCGTTATTCCTGCGACTTGTGCGGCTTCAAGAGCAAGCAGGCATGTCATCTCCGAAGACATATGGCTGTTCACAAAGGTCAACGTCCGTTTGTCTGCCAAGATTGCGGGGCTTCTTATGCACGAATTTCCTGCTTGACGCGTCATGTTCGTCAGTGTAATCCTGTTGCTGTGACAGACAATGGAACTCGGTAGTTCTGTTTGTGAGTCAAATTGGAAATGTATTGTTCATTTATTCTTTTTTTTTCCTTTTTTGCTTTTAAATTTAGATTTAACTCAGTAGTTTAGGTTATAAATCTGATTTGAAATGTTCTGTTAATTTTTTTCTTGTTCTAATACTTTTTTTTCCCTAATCCTGAACAAGATTCTGCTGATTCTTGTGAAAGAAAGAAAGGAAACTTGTAGCAAAGACCGTTAGATGGTAGAACAATAAGACAGGCAACTTGAGGCTTATGAGCGATCCCGGATATAGAGTACTGTCCCTTAGGGCGTAGACGAATAACAATCAACTTTATCTCTCTCTCTCCATATATATATGGCCTCGTGGCGCAGTGGATTAGTCGCCGGTTTCCTATGCCGAAGGTCGCGGGTTCGATTCTCGCAAGGGGCAAACGTATGTGAATGAGGTACGAGACTATTGAGATCACCGAGGGTTTTTCTGGGCACTCTGGTTCCCTCCCTCCCTCCCTTCAATAATGGTACTGGACGCAGTCAATATAAAATTTCAAAAATAAAAATTCGATTTTGTCTTCCAATAGCGATTTGCTTGCCTTTACACCACCTGTTTGAGTGGTGGATGTGTATTTGTTGTGTGTGTGTGTGTGTGTGTGTGTGTGAGGGAGGATGAGACAGGCGAGCATGTATGTTGGTACATATCGCCGGCGCTTTGAGCCTAATTGATTTGGGGAAAGGCACGTATATAACATCCAATAATAAATATATATATAATTATTAGAAAGAAAGATTATAGTATCAGACAAGAAAGATAGAAGAAACATAACATTGCAAAGAACAGAAGAAACACACTGAAGAAATAACAATGCCAAGTTTGATTTTTTTTTTTTCCAAATATGAACTTTATTTTATTTAATAGGAGACAAAAAACCCATTAAAAATCAAAATTAACAGTAATAATAATAATAATAATAATAAATATAATTATTATAACAAATTAACAGTTGTTAAATACTACAGCATGCACGGTCACATGAATTATACTATAATGACTCTGTTCCTTGTATTCCTTAATGAACGTTTACGTCTACAAGCCAGTGGAAATAACCTAGTCCTTGTCCTCAGTTCCATTAGTATATGTATAGAAGGAGTGGCCTGTCTTATTGTTCTACCGTCTTTGCTTGTAGTAATAGTAGAAGTATAGTAGTAGTAGTTGTTGTTGATAATGATGATGAGAAGGAAACTTGTAGTAATAGTAGAAGTATAGTAGTTGTTGTTTATCATTATTATTATCATTAATATTATTTCAATTTATGTGTTTGTGTGGGGAGGGAAGTGTAAGCTTGTTCAAGTCTTATTTATCTGATAATTAGAAAAAAATACTAACACTTATAATACTGTCACTGACATTTTGAATATTACTGAATATAATAAATATGACAGAGTTTGACATTTTTGATACATTTTTATGCTATTTAGTATTTGCTAAGTAAAGCTTTGCTCTTGATAAAAGAAAACAATTAGGTGCCTGTGGTTCATTTTGCTTTTACAATGTGGTGCTTTAAACTTGATATATATTTATGTTAGCTTTATACACATGTGCCTTGGAATGTATTTTCCCTCTGGGATGAGGAAATTTGATTGCCTTATTAAGTTAATTATCTCCTGGATTTAATTGGATGTCAAACAGACTGACTTTCACTTTAGCTTGCATTAATGAACATGTATACTAAATAAACATACTATTAAATGAATAAACTCTCTTGTTTATTTTTTTTTAATCAATATATTTGCTTTTAATTGTATTGCTGCCTGAACTTTAATGCCTTTCACAAATGTGTTTTCTGCGTGTTTTCTTTTTCACATGCACTTTTTCTGTCTATTTTTCTTATCTTCTTATCTTAGTCGAGAGTTCACGATCAACTTGAAACTTTCATGAAATTTTACCCATCAAGGAATTCTCAGATTATCAGGAAGAACTTCAAGAAGTAATGAGGAAGAGGAAAAAACTTCTTGGGTTCTTTTCTCCCACATTTTTTTTCTAATCTGTTTATATTTTTTAATTGCAATTTTTATTGACGCCATAGACCAGGACCTCCCCCCCCCAAAAAAACCCAAACAAACTAACGAACATTTTTCTCCAGATTTTTGCAATCTGTGTGAGATGAGTCCTAAATAGTCCAAAAATGATATCAAAAGAAAATGACAGTCAGTCCTCTGTGTGCAAAAACTTTAAAAGTTGCTAAGCACTCGGAGCCTACATCTACTATCATAACCAAACTTGGTAAGATGGTGTATACCCATGAGACTTCGAACATGATCAGTGAATAAATGACTTCACTTCAAGGTCAAAGAGTCATCTTCAATTCATGTTAAGTTTTTGCGTTGATCTTGAAGGCCAAGTCATTTTAGACCTTGGTAAAACACCAAAATGAGGTCATCGCATGGGTGGAATGGTTGTTTATTTAACCCATAGTATGCAACAACATTGGATTATTTGATCAAAGAAGCATGAGAGATCCTGGGAGAGTCAAGGTCATCCCAAGGTCACTGAAGGTCAAGGTCATCCCAAGGTTATTGTTTTTTGTTGGGACATAATACAACTTTTGCTGTACTTTATTTGATAGTACATGAGTGTATTTGGAGCCAGAGGTCAATGTCATCTCAAGGTCAAGAGAATAGAAAGATCCAAGTCAGTATTTGCATTTTAATGCCAACATTTTATTTTTCATGGGCTCTCATTTTCATGTTATGAGGGTCGTAAGGAGCATGTGAGTCATATGGGTTTTGCTCTTCTAGTTATTTTATTTTTACCTCTGAATTCTGAAATATGGCTATCCCAGGCTAAAGACTTGTCAGAGTGGGGAGCGGCCTACACTATGGACCCAGTCGCTTGTCATCACTCTTCCCCCAAAAAATAACCTTCAGGAGTGTGAAAACTACTGCATCATCAGCCATCCCAGCAAAGTCCTCCTGAAAGTAATGCTCAACAGATTGAAACCCCAAGCTGAACAAATCGTAACGGAAGAACAAGAATGATTCAGGGCAGGCCAAAGTACCACTGAGCAGATATGATTTTCAACCTCAGAATAATTCTGCGAGAAATACCTACAGCATCAACATCTATATGTGTTTGTAGACTTCAAGAAAGCGTTTGACCGAGTCAGGCATGCAGCTCTTTGGGCAACCATGATAGTGTACAACATAAGCCCTACCATTATTGAAGTCATTAAAAGCCTGTATGACAATGCTACCAGTGCAGTCCTCAACAACAGCGCCATCGGGAACTGGTTCAGAACAACAATCGCCATGCGTCAAGGGTGCCTACTATCTTCAACACTCTTCAACATCTTCCTGGAGCACATCATGTCAGATGCCCTTGCAGATAATGAAGGCACTGTCAGCATAGGGTGTAGAGCAATTTCTAACCTCCGTTTTGCGGACGACACTGATGGATTGGCTGGAGATTAACAAAAACTTAAACACTGGTATAGAAGCTTGACACCACCTCCAGAGCCTTTGGAATTTAAATAAGTGCAGAGAAGACCATGGCATCAACATGGACATCATAGTCCAAGGCATATCCCCTTAACGCAGTGCACTGCTTCAAATACTTAGGAGCCATTGTATCAGACAATGGGTCCCGACAAGAATCCTCCCCAGTATTGCACAAACAATTGCTGCCCTGACAAGGTTGAGGGCCATTTGGAAAGACAGGACCATGTACACTCCAAGGTAATTAAGGCTGATGCTAATCCATTGTCATCTCCACCTTCCTATACGGTTGGGAAACATGGACTCTCACAGCAGAGCACAACGAAGAATAAAAGCATGGGGATGAGGTGCTAGAGGAGGAACAACGAAGCTTAACGTCCTATTGCATCAGCGTTAAGGACGATCACCACGTCGCCACCCTGACAACAATGATTATCATCATCATATCAAAGATGAGATCCTACGGATCTCTTTTTTTAGGAATACTTCTGGGCATTTTTATACCCAACACATCTCCAACGATCGATTAAGTCCGACAGACTATCACACAAGCCATTGTACAACACGATTACATGCTCTCAGTGGTGAAGAAACTGAAACGATGGTGTGACCACGTCCCCAGAGCATCTGCAGCCTTGCAAAGACCATCCCAGATCTGCAAGGTACAGTGCGAGGAGGCAGAAGAAGGGGGAGACAAAAAAAAGAGGTGGGAGGACAACATTCGAGTATGGACTGGCTTGACACTGAGCGAAGCCATCAGGTTTTTTTTTTTTTTTTTTTTTTTATATATGATGATGGTGATCATTGTTGTCAGGGTGGCGACGTGGTGATCGTCCTTAACGCTGATGCAATAGGACGTTAAGCATCGTTTTCCATGAGGGTTGCTGAGGACATGCGACCGAGAACGATGAGTATGCTGGCTAAACGATCATGTGGTGCCCCAATGACTTTCGAGTTACGTGATAAAATAGAAAGGATAGGATATGCTAAAGAACGCCATAAGCTATCTAGGTCTACATGTAAAGTCGAAAGAACAATTTAAAATAAACCTAATCACCATAGCAGACGCCTGTGCAGGAAGTGACCTCATTTGACCTTTTACTCCAAAGGCGAGAAAGCAGTAGGGGTACGCAAGGATCGCCTGCTATTTTCAGGTAATATTAGATTACTACTAACTGCGTTTTGTGGTTATAAGCTAAAAGCAGTAAATAGGCAAGGATATCTTTTTGTTATTGCATATTTTGTATTGCAGTTTGTGGCGTGAAACTTAAACTTTACCAAGCTGCAAACTCCTCAAGCATAGGCCTAGTCAGTGTTCCTTATACTGAATGTCCCGAGATCTACCACAGGCCTATTCATTGTTCCTAAGGCTTATACAGAGTCAGTGTCCGAGACGTCCCGCAAACCTATTCGGCATGGTATTACTGCTAAGTTCAGGCATTTGCCTTAGCAGTCCTTATTGTGTTTAGTTTGGAGACTTAAAATGTCAGTTTGTGCTTTCATTCGAGAGTATCTGAACCTACTGAGACATACATATCAACATCAAATGTTAGCAGCTGGCTCAAGTTCTCTAGTCCGCCGTACTCTGGATGATGTGCTAGATGCGTTGGAAGTACATTTATTGAAGAGTGTGGGGCCAGGTAGCTCAGTTGGTAGAGCGGTTTACTTGTAACCGAAAGGTTCGAATCCCAACGAGTGACCATATTATTTTCCCCTTATTTCTTGTCCCCCATACGCTCGATCTGTGTCCGGGGACGTTAATCTAAATAATGCGAAAAATTAAAAGATTTGTCTCCTATACGCACTGTGTCCGGAGACGTTAATCTACTATACATTACATTACATTACATTAAAAGATTCTCTATACATGAAATAAAATTTCTCAAAAACGCTTTGTCATGAGTTACAAGTAAAGAGTGGAGAGCAAGACAACTAGGCCATTGAGTGTAATTAACAACTGTGGCATGGGTAAATAGCCTACACTGTTGCATAAAAGTGCATATCAACTGGGTCAAGGGTAAAGCCTTTATCATTCAGTGATAAGGCAGCTAGTATTTTAATGTGAGCGTTTTCATTTTTCCATTAGGCTGTGTACTATAGCAAGTCATCATGCAGGCTATAAGATGTCTTCCTCGCCTTTTGTCACCTTTTGCAATGGTCAGCACACCGTCACAAGTGTTAGCAGTTTCTTCAAGTGCAGTTTCCTCTTCTGTGGTCAACAGACGGAGGTTTTCCAACAGGAAAATTGATCTTAGTGGAATTCTTCCTCCCATTACCACTCCCTTCAATAAGGACGATTCTATCGCCTATGACAAACTGGAGGAAAACATCAAGCGATGGAACTCTATACCACTCAAAGGTATATTAAGATACATAATAACTTATAATAGTTGAGGCTATAAGTGTTGGTTAACTGGTTGGAAGCAGGGTAGAAGTTAAAAGTCCAAAGACTTTTGAGGATTTTGATAAATAGGTTAATTGGTTTAGATTTTGTGATTAAAACTTGTCTGTGATATAGCATGCATACCTGTCAAGCTCTTGTGGACTCTTACCATAAGATTTTGCTTCCCATACCATAAGTTTGAACAAAATACCATAAGAAATGTGTGAAAATGCATAAATTGTCACATTCACGAACCTTATCGATATCTATCTATCTATCTATCTATCTATCTATCAGGGTGGAGAACAACTGAATCAAGAAATCTCTGAAATCCGGCCGGGGCCCAGGGGCCAAGCCCCGGTATTCGCCCCCTGGAAGAAAATGAATTTATGCAATTTTGAAAGTAATTTAGGGCCTCTCCTGAAAGCAAAAAGCACAAAGTAAACATGAATAGAAACAACAACAACAAAAAAAGATTGTTTTATGCACATGCCTTTCAAAAAAGTTAAGAATCTTGATTTGTAGGCCTAACAAAGTTTGAGGTCCACCACTGTTAAACACAAACTCCACATTTCCAATTTTACTGGGCACACGTTTGTCTATTTTGTAGCTGTAAACAGGCAAGAATTTTTATAATTTTAGAGATATTTAGGAAAAACACCACATCTTAGGTTTAGTGACTAGTGTATAGATTTAAATGAAATAAAATGCAAAATGAACAGAAATAAATTCTCTTTTGATTATCTACCTTTTTATACTTCTCTTGTCATGTCTTGTTTTTTATTACTCCATGTGTATACAAAAAAAGTTTTAAAAAGTCCAAACAAGCCCCCTCCTCTTCTTAACTTTCATGCCAGTCTGAAAGATCGTATACATGCACACTACTGACACTAATTGTCTAATGTCAGTACCGATCTCTTCCTCCGATTCCAAGTCCATTTCTCTCACTTTATTGTCTGATAAATGGAAGCCTGTAAACTCCTCTTCATCAGTCGAAGAATCCAAACCATCCATTTTAGACACACACACAAGAAAATTTGAAAACAAAAATAGAAAAAACGAACGCATCACAGAGAAAACTTGTGGAAATGCAGTCGAATGTTTTCATAAACAGAATAAACCGGAAGTCAATTGCCGGAAGTCTCGCAATCTTTCAAACAACGCGAGAATATAACCACATAATTGATACGGACGCTTTTGGACGTTTTGCCTGTTTAGACCTTCGGCCGCTTTTGGCCGCTATGCCCACTAAAGGGTAGCCCCTCAGCTTCTCACACTCGGAACTCAATATTTTTTTCTCGGAAATGCAAATGCCTTCCGCGGAAATCCGCGGATTCGCGGACAATTCTCCACCCTGATCTATCTATCTATCTATCTATCTATCTATGGACAACACACACACATAACCACATCACCATAATTTAAAAAAAACTTAAGATCTTCACCTTATGCCATAAGACTTGAAAATCTGCAAAATTAAGTAAGAATTATGTCAAAAGCATAAGACTTGACAGGTATGAGCATGTGACATATGTTCATTTGTGATACTTGATATGTCCCTTTGCATTGTGATTGCCCTTAATGTTGCATCTGTGTACGAGAGATCTTTTAATTAAAGTCTTAAAAGGTGGAGTGTGTACGTGTGTGTGATTGTCAACCAACACCTTTTTAGAGCAATATGTCCATATGCAATATATGTTGTCATTTGGCTGAATAAATTCTGTATTCTAAATGTCTGGAGGCGAAGTTCAGTGTCATTTATTTTGAATTGCACATTTTTCCAGTTTATTTATTTATTACTTAAAATGACTGTCCATTTTGTAGTGGTTAAATTCCTCTTCTCCCACTCTCCTCCCTGCAATAATGTGTTGGAAATGTTTTTTTTTTGTGATTGGATGTGGAATTGGTGTACACCCTAACACCTCAAGTCAAGTCAATGCATTCTTTATTTCTCAGAAATAAATATGTGGATTGTCGCTTTGCAAGACAAGACACCTCAAGTGGTTATAGAATGAATGAAACCATCAAATTTATATGAACCAATCAGTCAATTGTTGAGTTCACAATTACAAAGGGGCCTTTAGAAAGGCTTCATTTCCTGTTTTGCTGCGACACTACTACTTCTACTACTACTAATACTACTGAATGAAAGAAAATGTATTACCCGCACAGCACACATAACAAGAAACTAAAACACAGTGCTTATTTGCCCATGTGTTATTAAGATGCCATTGTGTGAAGTGCACAATCAACAGTTTTATCCTTTCACTCATTCCATTATCATGATTATTTGTTCCCCTGTTATTTCAGGCTATGTGGTCCAGGGCTCGACAGGAGAGTACACCTTTCTGTCTGAAGAAGAGCGCGTTGAGATGGTGAGGAGAGTGAAAAAGGCTGCTGCAGCGGGAAAGCTAGTTATCGCTGGCTCTGGGTGTGAATGTGAGAACCTTAACTTTTAATGTATACATGGAAATCAGTTGCTGTACCACTACTAGCAGTCCTATCCTATCAACACTACGTACTATCAGTACAATTACAAAAGGAACTGAGTGATAACATAAGTGTCTGAGGATTTTTCATCCAAATTGACAGCATCACGATGCCTTATTTCCATAGTCTTCCACGTGAAAGTTTTCCCTGTCACTGTATCTGGAACACACACACACAAAAAAAAAATTTTTTTGGGTCTTTTACTTCGAGTGGAGACAAAATAATATTCCAAAGGCAATCACCTGTCCTACTCTGTCGAAATTGAAGGCAATATGATTTTGATGCGAACTGTTACACCCTTACCCTTTTCCAGTAGAACTAGTCAGTTTCTGTAATGCATACTGTCAAAATGTCATACCTTTTAGTAGACCTCTAGTAGTCGTCGAGCCCCATTAGGAGGCGATGACGTCATGTTCGTAAATCGTCATTATTGTACCTCCCAGTGACTTCTCCTATGCTAGACCTATGTTACACTCTCCCCCCTTTTATTTTTAGATCGTTGCTACCGTGGCACATTTTAATGATTTTTATATTTTTTATTTTCCCCCCCCTCCCCCCCCCCCTCCTATTTGACATCAACCCACACTGCCAGGAATGTTTTGATTTTAAATTACCCCTACTATCCCCCTTGATTTGGCTCATTATTTTGGGGAATCCTCTTTTACTTTTCCTCCCCTATTCGGGACGATCCTTCTTGGCTTCATATCTATTCTATTTCTAAAAACTATCCCTATCAATTTGTATTACTATTCCACTTCTTCATAAGATCCCCCCCCACCCCCTCCCCACATTTGGGTTTTCATTATATATCCTAAACTCCCAGATAAATCCCTCACTTGGATTTTCAAATTATGCTTACCTACACCCTCTACTCAACTTCCTCCCCCAACCCTTACCGGAATAATACATTTTCCCAAACTCCCCAAATAGCCCTTTATGACTTTCTACTTTTTTGCCAATTTCTATAACCACTCTAACACTCCCTCGTGGACGGTGGACACTGCCTAGACTGGCCTCTTTCCGATTCTTGGGACTCAAGAATTCGAACCTAGTCCCTTCTGAGCTTTTGTGTAAATTTATTGATGACCCAGTTTTTCTCTTTTTGGATCAACATTCCCCAGTGAAGTGTTGATAAACCATCGAGGGTGATGATACCCTAATGGCACCACTTATTTATAGTCTGTATTTGTTTTGTTTTTTTTTTTTTTTAGCTCCACAGGATACTCTCCCACAAACAGCTCTTCTCCATTCTTGCTATTTATTTTATTTATTTAATCGTTCTTATATAGCGCTTTTCCAGCTCAAGAGCTGCTCAATGCGCTGGCCGATACAGGATCTAACTCAAGCCGCCCGAGACGCTCACCTGCAGCCTTTGGGCGCATGGTCTGACGCCCGGACAACTGAGCACAATCCTGGGCAGCCAGGGATGGGGGAGAAGGACCTAGGTGCATGCTGGGTGTTTTCTTGTCACCGGCACTCACCCGTCTAGGACATGAGCGTCAGGATCTTTAAAGTCCGTTATGATGGAATGTATGCAACACAGACTAGACCTCGGTTTATACTCTCATCCGAAGGAGTAGGAAAACAGGAGTAAAGTGTCTTTCCCAGGGACACAACACAATGGCCCGGCCAGGGCTCGAACCCGGGACCTTCCGATCCGCAAGCCGAAGCACTACCATTAGACCACAGTGCCACAACAAAAATCTCCTCCCATGGTTCTAAACCATATTTAGTTGCCATTTCTTAAGCAATTTTAAGTCTGCCTGGGACTGCTGAGGGTCTCCTTTAATAAAAAGAATAATTTTTCTTGCCTCTGTTGGCATTCCTCTCCATTTTGATGATCTTCCATCCGGCTTCATACAAAATAAAATCAGACACTTGCTAATGAATAAGAGACGAAGGAGGGAGGGAGGGAGGAGGGGAGAGCTAAGAAGGGGAGATGGGGGCAGTATATGATGATGGGAGGCAAGATCAGAAACATTTAAGGAAGAGATGAGTTTTCAAGTTGGATTTGAAAATAGCTATGTTTGGAGAGCTGTGAGGAGAGAGGGGAAGAGAGTTCCAAGTTGAAGGGCCAAGCACAGGGGAAGATCAACAGCCAGCAGAGGAGAGTTTGTAGCGGGGTATGTGAAGCATGAGGGTGTCAGAGGAAGAGCGAAGATTTCTAGAAGGTTTATAGAATTGAATGTTCTGGGTGAGGTAGGAAGGAGCTAAGCCATGGATGCACTTGTAACAGAAAATAGTGATTTTGTAGATAATTCTATGAGACACTTGAAGCCAGTGTATTTGATAATATCTGAGTGTATTTGGAGCAGGAGGTCAGTGTCATCTCAAGGTCAAGAGCATAGAAAGATCAAAGTCATTATTACTTTGCATTTTAATACCAACATTTCATTTTGTCTTTTCTGGGCACTCATTTTCATTTTAAATATTGCACGTTCCATATGGAGCATGTGAGTCATTGGCTTTGCCCTTCTAGTCTATATAATACTGATGTAGTAGCTCAATCTTGAATTATTATACACCTGAATCTCAGCTTAAGCCCAAAGTAAAAAAAAGAAAAAAAAGTTTAAACATGCAATATATTATTATAATATTGAAATGTGTGTTCAGCTTTGTAAAGCACAGTACATTTTTATTATTTGACAGCCACCCAGGCGACGGTACAGATGACAAAGAAAATGGCCGATGCAGGGGCTGAAGCTGTGATGGTCGTTACGCCAAGTTACTACAAAGCCAGCATGACCAATGATGCAATGATCTCGCATTTTGCTAAGGTAAATTATGGAATATATTAAACTTTAGCAGGTGGCAGACGCGTAATGCCGTTGTATGTCTGGTATACAAAGTAGCCTTGCTTTCGAATTAAAGTATAAACTGAGCTTACGTGGGTAATAAAATTCACTGTAATTAATCTGTGTCACACTGTCTTTGATATTGATTATGTAATTAAGGTTACTATAAGGGAGTATCTTCATATGCGTTTCTGCAAATAAATAATGAGAATAAAGATGATAGTGTTGATGATGATCATGATGATGATGATGATGATGATGATTTTTTTAAAGTGAAATTAACGTCCCCGGACACAATAAGCGTATAGGGGACAATTGTTGAGATGATGATGATTATGATGATGATGATGATGATGATGATGATGATGATGATGATTGTGGTGGTGGTGCAGCCCGTGAAATTTCCGGTTGTATCAAGAATCAGTATGTTTGGCCTGGTCACGAATTGAAATCGAATCGATTAGGAACACAAACTTCAAGTGAAATATATCTTTCTTACATTATGGTTTTCATGCTTTTTTCTAATAATTTTTCTGTTCCCATTAACTAATGAATAATGTCAGATATTTGATTTATGAGGTTGCAGATAGTAGTCCAGTGCCTGTGATATTATACAGTGTACCAGCGAACACAGGCCTTGACCTTTCACCTGACGTTGTTGTCAAGCTTGCCTCGCATCCCAACATCATAGGAATGAAAGAAAGTGGTGGAGATGTGAGTACCTATAAACACTGTTTGTCGTAGCGCCCCAGATTACAGCATTTATTAATTTATGTTATTTATTCGCCATGTTATTGATTTGTTGCATTTTTATAAAGTGGGGGTGTGGCGTGATTTTAATATTTTTTAATTTTATTTTTAAACTGCAGACCATTGTGATTTTTGCCTACAACTTGAATTGCCTTTTGAATAGGACATATTGTATCCCAGAAATACTGCATGGTAACTCACCAGCACATATAATACTGACTTAAAGGTCAACATCATTGAAATATAAAATTGAGCACAAAATATCTACATAATAAAAGATGTCACATGCCAAACAAATTTTTTCCGAAAAATACTGCCTTTTTTTAATATTTAATAAAATCTACTTCGAATAAACTTTTGCACCTTCGAAAAGCCCGCTCACGTGACCACATGGCTCGTGACGTCAACTGCTGGAGACAATATAGAGTCCGATAGTGCCCCTTCTCTACCAGGGTCCGGGTAGCTCAGTTGGTAAGAGCGTCTTGCTAGTAACCGAAAGGTCGCTGGTTCGAATCCCGGATTGGTCAACGTGTGATCATATTATTTTTCCCTTTACCAACAACTGGTGTCAGTATAAATCGGTCCAGTAGTCACCTATATGCGAAAGTGTCGTGTGACTGTAATCTACATACAAACAAAAAACTTCTCTACCAAAACGCAGGAAAACGAAGAGCAGTGGCCTATATTGTGCCGTTGGAGGTTGTACAAACAAACAAGCGGATGGGATAACATTGCATAGGTTTCCAAAAAACGAAGAAGTGCGAAATAAGTGGGTGAGATTTGTGCGTCGTCAGCAATTTGCGCAAAACACTTCGCTGAAGACTGCTACCCCCCAAGTGCCACTTTTATGCGGAGCTTTGGGATGAAAACAATACAGACATTAAAGCCTATCTCTGTTCCAACGATCCAAAGCCTCAACAACAGCAACAGTGATTCAAGTTACTAGTAGTAGGCCTACTAGTACTGCTTCAACTTCAACTACAGTCACAGTGGCTACTACACACATCCATCGTCTGCTATCACTTCCAGGAAAGTCAGAGGAGCTTTTCAGAAAAGGGAACGCAAGAGGTTATGTATTCACGGGTCTAGCTCGTATAATTATTTGTTTATTATTACAATTAGTACTCGGGGGTCGAATTCGTTTCTAACAGAAGAGAGCACTGCTGTAACACGACAGATCGAGTGAAGAAACACTGCTTGTCTCGCTTGTAACTTCTTCGCAATCGGCCATTGTCTACAGCTGCTGACGTTACTGCGAGGGGAGATCAGCGATAGCTGCGTTTTAGAGTATTACTTCCCTTACCCTTAATTACAGGTAGGAAATCCCACTTTCAGTGATCGATATCTATTAAACGATAGAGCTTTGCTTACCGAATTTTTTGCATCTGGTATTATTTAGTAAAGTTCTTTCAGCAGAAACTTTTTGACCGAGCACTGTGGTTGACCTTTAACACAACTATCGTGCATCTATCTATCTGTCTGTCTGTCAGTAAAGGCACATTAAATGCCTGGATGTTATGATTTTGCTGTGCAGGTGAGCAAACTAGCGTCGATGGCATACAGAACTAGAAACACAGACTTCCAGTTATTAGCTGGGTCTGCAGGATTTCTGTTGCCAGCATATACTGTTGGTAAGGCCACCTTTTTATGACATTTTTATTTCTCTGAGTCTGATGTGAATAATTTTGAGATTTTGTTGAGTTCTGTTGAGTACATATAGCCTCCAATGTTTTAGTTCTTATAAGGCATTGTTGGTTGATTTTGCTATTTTTGTGTTACACGGAACGCTGAATACATGGAATCAGAGTTTTTTTTGTGCTTTAGTTTTACATCTAACCGTAATCAGTAATGTGTTCCTATGTGTTGATGTTTTTCATCATATGTTCATGTGATATGTACGTGCTGCACCCAATTTTATGTGTAATACTTGAAAATAAATAAAAATCTGTACAGTAGAAAATAAAACATATGATTTTATAATTTATTATCTGTAGCTGTAGAATATAAACATGATTCTATTAATTTCATTATTTTTTTAATGTGAATAGGTTGTGTGGGTTGTGTGAGTGCGCTGGCCAATGTTCTTCCTGAAGAGGTGTGTAAGCTGGAGCAGCTCTTCAGACAAGGAGATATGAAAGGCGCCATGCTTCTTCAGCAGAAACTGGTGGGACCAAATGCTGCAGTAAGTTCATATGTAGTCCTTCCTTGTCATTTTCTTCTTCCTCCTTGATATAGACTGCCAGCGTCCATTGGTTGAGAAATTCATACTTTTATTGGAATATATTGTAAATGAGCGCCATGCGCCAGTTTTGAATAGTTGTGTTTGCTGGGAATCACGTGACGAAGCATGTTTCGGGTAAAATAAATATCTATTCTTGCCAGTGGCTGTGTCGTTGGTCACTTGATCAAGGCAACAAAATGGATTTTAATTTCTTTTTATTAGTTTATCATGATTTATTACCAACTGAACTAATAAATAAATGGTTAATCTAAATAAGTAATGAATAATAATAGTGCTAATAATAATGATAACAATATTGGTAATAAATCGTGATAAACTAATAAAAAGAAATTAAAATAGAATAGATATTTAGTCAGTCACTCTGTTACGTTGAAACGAACGAAAGTGTGTCTAAAGCGCGCACGATAGATCTAATCGTTTCGTTTTGCAAAGTATTCAATAATGGAGTTTATTTACCTTTGATTTGAGTTTGCATTGTTGTTAGGAGAGGCTTTGTATAACGTTGATAATTTGCGTTAGTCGATATTATTTGAGAATCTTCTGGATCTGCGTGTTTACTCTTGATAGAAATTTCCGGATGGATATCGAAGGTCGTGAATGTTCCCGGAAGTAGAGAAAATGTGAATGACGTAAGTCAGTGATGACGATCTTTAGTTCGATTGGTGGCAGTGCGTCATTTCTACCACGTACCAAATCGTTCCAGAAAAGAGAGAGGTTATTTAATCGTGAGCCGAGTCATTGTTGAGAGAGTAAAGTTGTTGATAGTGATTTGGAAAGTTGCTGTGAAAGTTGTTGAGTTGAATTGAGAATTGTATGCAGTTGTTGATGTGTGCTGAATAAAAGTGGAAAACTTCATACGTCGACTTTGTGAATTGTATGCTGTTTGGACGGGCTGTGTGAATAAACGAATCTGAGTTACACAACTATCAGGAATTCAAGCATCGGGGCTGAATCAGATACTGATAGAAAACACCAACATCAAACGGAGTGTAACATTTTGGGGGTCAAGCCGCGATTCACGCCATAGCCAAGGGTTCAACTGCTACAACAAGCGAGTCAACGTTACGAGAGGCAGTCATCGAGGGTAGCCGCCAACGAGTTGCGTCGAGAGGGGCCAACATACTGGGACTACATCACCGATAGGTTCGGGTTGACTGCAAGGGCGTGTAGTCGCCGAAGAGTTGCTTCGTGAGCGAACAACAGAGCGGGACTACGTGGCTGCCGCAGGACTACGTCGAGGGACAGTCTCGGAGCTACATCGCCAGTGTTACAGAGAGCGGCGAGCGGACGTCGCGTCTACTTCAGCACAGGAGCGTATACATCAACACCAGCGTGGTGCAGCGTCGCATACGACGAGGACAGCGGGGCCTACGTCAGCGAAGGCGACTAGTGACAAGCATCAGCGCTACTGCAGAAAGCGTGCTGTTCTAGAACAGTCTAGAAAGGTACAGCACAGTCAAGAACTTTCCAGAAAAAAAGAACTCTACAGTCAAGAACTTTCCAGAAAAGAACATTCCAGAAAAGAACTTTCCAGAAGCATCAAGATGGCTGACTTCTGGCAGAAAGGGATTCAACTGAATCTAAAAGGGAAACAGTTGACGGAGTACGTCAAATCCCAGGAGAGATTACAAGAAAGAGAAGAACAACGTCAGCGTGAAGAAAGAGAATTAGAAGAGCAGCGTCGTCGAGAAGAAAGAGAAGACCGGCGTCAAGAAAGAGAAGATGAGCGCAGGCGTGAGGAAAGAGAAGCTGATCGGCAGTTCCAGCTAGAAATGGCGCGTATCCAAAACAATCAGCATGCGCCACAAGTCATCAGCGACCACATGGCTCCAAAATTGCCAGCATTCGTCGACGGGAAGGACCAGATCGACAGTTATTTGGCGAGATTTGAAAGGTTTGCCAAAAGCTCTAACTGGCAACCTCAAGACTGGGCGATTCGACTAAGTGCACTTCTGACGGGGCAAGCACTCGACGTCTACACCAGATTGTCGGACGATGATGCCGAAGACTACGACGTCTTGAAAGAGGCCCTATTGCAGTGCTACAACTTTACAGAGAAGGGCTACCGTAAACGCTTCCGTGAATGCCGGCCTAAGTCAGACGAAACGCCAAAGCAGTTTGTGGAGCGCCTGTCGTCATATCTACACAAGTGGGTGGAGTTATCAGGCGAAACGAAGTCTTACGACAGTCTCCATGACCTGATCGTGAAGGAACAATTTCTCAATGCCTGTCACAAGGACTTAGCGACCCACTTAGAAGAACAAAAGCTGCAGACGCTTAAAGATGTGACTGAGGCTGCTGAAAGATATCTCATCGCTCATGGGAAAACCCTGGGGCCACCCAGCGCGACGAAACATTTTCAGAAGACTGGAAACCATGTGAACCAGATCCAGGGAAGCCAGACGAGCCAGAGACAGACAGACTCCACGCCTCCTCCCAGGGAAGGGCATTCAAGAGGCTGTTTCACCTGCAACGCTACAGACCACAGAGCGGCTAACTGTCCTCAAAACAAAAGTAGCGGGCAACGGGGCAGTACGGACAATGCAGTGGTGGGCAACCGGCAGAGGCGGTTCTCCAATCAACGGCAAACCAGTAGATCTGACCATCAAGTGTGCGGCGGGAGCGTCATTCTTCCGAGTGAGACCGAGCGCACAGCTACCCCTGCGGACGTGCAAGAGTGCATGACCGATGGCCAACTTCTCCTTGCCAACGGAAAATCCATCCCCGTCGTCGCTAGCGCAGCTGTGACCGTCCAGAACATGCCTGTTTCCAAGGGACGCGTCGGAAATCATGAAGTGACTGTTTTAAGAGACTCTGGCTGCAGTGGGGTCATCGTCAGAGAAGACCTAATCGCTAAAGAACAGTTCACTGGCGATTCAAAATGGACACTTATGGCCGACAGCAAATGTGTGAGAGCGCCAGTTGCGAAGATTCATGTCAACACCCCTTTCTACATAGGCGAAGTCGAAGCGGTTTGCCTGAAGAAGCCGCTGTATGATTTGATGATCGGGAATATCGACGGCGCGAGACGACCCGACGACCCCGATCCAGAGTGGAGTCCTGCCTCAACTCAACACGTCGAAGTTGTGGAGGAGGATCCATTGCCGTTTCCCGATGGAGACCTTACAGAGCTGCTACGGGACAATGTGGTTACTCCGGCTCAGCCCTGCCGACCAGAGATCGTCGGTGCTGTTACTACCAGGGCCCAGGCCAAGAGAGACAAGACGTCTACGCCACTGAAAGTCGCCGACAACTCCAAAGCTGCCATCGTGGACAGAGATAAGCTGATCCAGCTCCAGGGAGCTGATAGCACTTTAAACAAGTACAGGAACCGCCAAGACCACGTGACCAAAGGCAGTGGTACGGTCTACTTTGAGGTGAAGGCCAAGATCTTGTACCGAATCTTCCAGCACCCGAGGGTCAATGGAGGGAAACCACTACGTCAAGTATTGGTACCGTTACCCCTAAGGCGCCAAGTGATGGAAGTAGCTCATGACTCTATCATGGGAGGTCACCTAGGCATCAGAAAGACATCAGACAGAATCCAGGCGGTGTTCTACTGGCCAGGGCTTCATGCGGACGTCAGCCGTTTCTGCCGATCGTGTGACATTTGCCAGAAGACCATACCTCGAGGAAGGGTCCCGAAAGTGCCTATGCAGAGGATGCCTCTGATCGACCGACCTTTCAAGAGGGTGGCCTTAGACTTAATCGGCGAAATAAGACCTCCGAGTGAAGAAGGTCATCGGTGGGTACTGACTTTAGTGGACTATGCGACTCGGTACCCAGAAGCAGTGCCACTGAAGAAGATTGACACTGAAACTGTAGCAGAGGCACTGGTGGACATGTTCAGTAGGCTTGGAGTGCCTGAAGAAATTCTGACAGACCTCGGGACGCAGTTCGTCTCTGACTGCATGAAGGAGGTCAACCGACTGCTGAGCATCCGGCATTTGACTACGACACCCTACCATCCGATGTGCAACGGGCTTGTCGAGAAGTTCAATGCTACGCTGAAGTCCACCCTGAAGAAACTGTGCAGCGAGCAGCCCAGACAATGGCATCGCTACATCAACGCCTTACTTTTCGCCTACAGAGAAGTACCGCAGGAGTCCACCGGCTTTTCTCCGTTCGAGCTGCTGTACGGAAGAACCATCCGAGGGCCGATGCACATCCTGAAAGAACTGTGGACGAAAGAAGTGGACACCCCAGAGGTGAAGAACAGTTACCAGTACGTGTTTGAGCTACGGGAGAAGCTGGAGCAGACTCTCGAGATAGCCAGAGAAAACCTGAAGAAGTCCCAAGACTGTGGAAAGCACTACTACGATCGTAGGGCTGTGAACAGGAAGTTTAAACCTGGCAACAAAGTGCTGGTGCTGCTACCTACTGATCACAATAAGTTGCTGATGCAGTGGAAAGGCCCGTACGAAGTGGAGACCGTGGTGGGGATCAACGACTATAAGGTGAAGGTCGGCCAGCATTCCAAGATATACCACGCCAACCTCCTTAAGCTGTACGTGGAAAGGCCAACAGAGACTGTGCACGCAGCCACAGCAGCTGTGACCGACGACAGCTTTGACAGCGAAGAACTGTTGGAACTGGGAGACTTCCACAGCAAAGAAGGCATCGATGATGTTAAGCTAGGACCAGGCTTGACGGAAGGTCAAAAGTTGGAGCTCAAGGACCTTATGGGCGAATTTCCCCATAGCTTCAGCGATGTCCCAGGCTCTACGACTTTGGTCGAACATGAAGTCTACACCCAGACCGTGAGGGAGCTGTTCCACCGTCCCGCAGAAGCCAACCTGACCGTGAGACCCAGCGAATGCATTCTGGGAGCTGACAACGTCGACTGCGTCGGACATCCGGCGGGAGAGGAAGACAACGGAGGATGCACTGACTCCAGGAAAGCCCACGTGATCGTCGTCTTTGACCCTGGGCCGATGACAACCGCAACTGACGAGGGCGTCGTTACTTTGCGGATGAAAGAACATTGACTGTGTTGGTGAACTAAGAACATCGGTAATATCTAGACAGATTTGAAGATGAAAGAACATTGACTGTGTTTGGGTGAATTGAGAACATTGGCATTGCCCAGACATTCCTGAAGATGAAAATATTGACTGTGTAGATAAAGTGTGAACATTGACAATATCCAGATAGACTTGCGGATGGAAGAATATTGACTCTGTGTGAATGAACTGAGAACGTTGATAGTGTTCAGACAGTCTGAAATAAGTTTTAATTGTGGACTTTGTTTGTGCATTACGTTTCAACGTTGTTGAAAGAAATTGGGTAAATTTCTTCTTGAGTGGGGGGTTATGTTACGTTGAAACGAACGAAAGTGTGTCTAAAGCGCGCACGATAGATCTAATCGTTTCGTTTTGCAAAGTATTCAATAATGGAGTTTATTTACCTTTGATTTGAGTTTGCATTGTTGTTAGGAGAGGCTTTGTATAACGTTGATAATTTGCGTTAGTCGATATTATTTGAGAATCTTCTGGATCTGCGTGTTTACTCTTGATAGAAATTTCCGGATGGATATCGAAGGTCGTGAATGTTCCCGGAAGTAGAGAAAATGTGAATGACGTAAGTCAGTGATGACGATCTTTAGTTCGATTGGTGGCAGTGCGTCATTTCTACCACGTACCAAATCGTTCCAGAAAAGAGAGAGGTTATTTAATCGTGAGCCGAGTCATTGTTGAGAGAGTAAAGTTGTTGATAGTGATTTGGAAAGTTGCTGTGAAAGTTGTTGAGTTGAATTGAGAATTGTATGCAGTTGTTGATGTGTGCTGAATAAAAGTGGAAAACTTCATACGTCGACTTTGTGAATTGTATGCTGTTTGGACGGGCTGTGTGAATAAACGAATCTGAGTTACACAACTATCAGGAATTCAAGCATCGGGGCTGAATCAGATACTGATAGAAAACACCAACATCAAACGGAGTGTAACACACTCACTCAATTGCAAAATTGCAGAGAGGTTCACCAGCTCTACTGTAGTTGTGATAGAGGTCTAGTAGTTTTAATCTGTCAAGTTTTAAATCAATTTATGCAGTTTGAATGAAGGGTGTCTAGAACATCCGCCTTGGAAGTTTTCGTGAAGATTGAATTTGTGTGATTTGGTAATGCCACTTTGCTACTAACATGCTGCTGTCATCTGTTGTCTCTGCAGCGTGTATCAAATTACATTTCTGAAAGAAGACCGCAGTGTTTGGAGGTGTTTGGATTCATTTTTATTCCTCTCACCACTATTTTCCGTACCCTGTCACAATAATTTATTAAATCAGGCATGTGTTGATAACACAAATCCACAGCGCAATACTGCAAAATACCATCTTGAGTGTTAGTAGTTTTTGAGCATGGCAAATGGACATTATATGAAGAAGAAGAAGCAAGAAAATACCTATATGTACCGAAGTATAATTTATGCCCAAAAATGTTATCTGAAAAATAGTTCTACTGTAGGAAAATCTACTCTTGTTTTATGTGCCACAATGATTTGCGATAATTTTATCTACAAAAAGATCTTTTAGCTTTATGTGGTACACTTCTGTAAGTGACAAAAGCCCACTTTATTATGGTGTAATATGATAAAAATGCGAATTTTACGTTCAACCCATTTTCGCCCAAAGAAAACAAGGCTTTTGAACTTTTATGATTGTTATGCTGTGTTGTACAGGTAACAAAAATATTTGGTGTGCCTGGCCTGAAGTCAGCAATGGATGACCTGGGTTACTATGGTGGACCTACTCGTCTTCCCATGCTGCCTCTCACTCCTTCGCAAACGACACAGCTACGACAGGCTTTTAAAGATTCAGGCTACATGTCGTTTTAAGTCCAGATTTATGTGCAATATCACATAATATGAGAAATTCAAGAACTAAAAATGAAATGCAATAAGAGGTAGGTTTGTTTTTAAAAACAAGTCATCATTTCAGCTGCAATGGAAATGAATTGGGTCACAATGTAGTGACCATTGTTTTGTTATGTTTTAATAATTTTCTTCTTTATACGAGAAATGTGTGCCTTAATAAACAGTGTAAACATGTCAGATGGCCAAATGCTCAGGCTATGTCAATGTTTAGCTTTAATGTCAAAAAGAGGTTTTAAAAAATACAAAAAAAGGTAATTTTTTTGTCATTTTGAATTGTTTTAAATTTGGTGATTTGTAATAAAGAATGAACATAAGGCTTTTGTGCATCATTTTTTTCTTAATTTCTTTATTTTATATCAATGTACATGGTAGCAATAAGGGCTTACAGTTTAGTTGGATTTTGGTGTGGTTTGATTTTATATACATATTCAGACTGGTCAGTTCATAGTCATGAGAATTATTATTTGTTGAGACGTACACGTGTTTTTGTTAAAATTGATCCTCTCATGCATGAATAATGATTTGTTGTATAACTAAGCTTTCATCGAATGAATGGGTTTTTATTTCCAGAGTTTTATCTTAATAACAAATGTCATGAATATGTTCCTGTTTATTATGTGTAGATCATGATTTGGTGTTTATTCTCTTTTTTATCCCCTTACACATGAACAAGTTATGTTTGAATGATTATTAATAATTTTGTTGTTGTTGCCATGATTATAATGTTAAGGTTGGAAAGAAATGGTTGAGTGATATGCCTGTGGAAAATATGAGGGCCGTAAAAACGAGTGCATGGTAATAATGAGGGCAAGAAAATTCCATTGTATTTGCTATATTTCTATCACTGGACAAACTTGTTTCAGAGCAATCTTGGATTACTTAATTGTTCAAATCCTCTCCTGGAGCTACTGTTGTCATAATTCATTATTATGTAGTTTTGAATAATGACAGTACAATTGCCTTGCAGCAAAGACTCTGCAGGAGGACCCTGTATTTTCCAACGGAATACAATAATTCCAACATTCGGGATCTTAATTGTTTGGAACTATGGTAATGATGTCAATTGAATCCAAGTTTTCCCTGTGCCACATTTGTTCCTTGTATGAAGTTTGAACATATTGCTGTTTAGCTTGTGCTCAAATTGCTTACAAATGTTCAAGTGAAAGAGATAAAAATGTGCATGAGCTGTATACATTTATTATTGTAGTTATAAGTTTATATTTGATCATATGCGTTTGAGCTAATTTGTTGGGGAAATCATGGTACGTGAGAGCAATCTATTATTGTTTTTGTTGTTATTATTATTGTGCAATTCTTAATCTTCTTTCCATGGGGCTGCTGCTTTCAGTATCTTGAAGATTCTACAGCCATGTTATAATTAGGAAGTTTGTGCACATTTAAAAAAAGAAATGTTTGCGTTTTTGCAATATACTTATACAAATTCTTATGCCTAATGAAATAGACCTGATAATGGAGAATTAAGACAATTTGGTTCGTGATTGTATTAATTTGTGTTTTTGTTGTATGCAGGTATTTTCATTGCTCGTACAGCTGCCGCCATCTTTCTTATTCAAGATTTTTATTTGAAAGTATAAATGGACCAATTTTATTTGAAAGTATAAATGTTTAAATGTGTATCCTTGCGAGGGTATGTGTTTGTTTAGGCGTGCGAGCACTTTGAGCAAGCTTTAAGTTTGGTTTTGCGCTATAAAAAAAAAATTATTATGATTAAATGGGTGATTATATCATGCTTTGATGAAAACAGTATTTTGTGATAAAATAATAAAGCAACATATTTGGAAGTTTAGTTGGTGTTGTTGTCTTTGTTGTTTTATTTTCAGAAATGTGTTTTTTAATCTGTTATTTTCTTGTCTTTTGCCCAACACAAAACACAGTCTTGACCTTATCAGCTTGCCATACGAACGTTTTGTGAAAATTGTTCCCCTTTAGTGACGTCACATACATCATCCAAAATGGCGTTCCGTTCAGAAGATCCTCCCAACAGCCGGTTGTTTATTTTATGCCAGAAAGGCATTTCAGAAAAAGAGTTCCAAGAAAAGTTCAGTGAGTATGGAAAAGTTGAAGACATCTGGATTGTCAAGGACAAACGCACAAATGAAGACCGAGGTGAGGAAAAGAATAGTTTGATTATCAACATTTCATTAAAAACAAAAAATAAATTTCACCGTTTGGCGTTTCACGCCGTTTGCACGTTTTTTTTTTTCTTTTTCTGTTGATCTGATCTGATTTGATCTGTAGAATACGTTTTTTTGCATTTTCTTCCAGTAAACACTCATGGTCAGCTGACTTTTTACTTTGTTTCTTAGTATTTACCACAGATACTGAGATACTGCTCTGGCTGACTGCTCGTTGCTTGCTCCTAGAGCTCTGGCATCTTATGATTAATGCTACGGCGGGGTACACAGCGAAGTTTTGAACTATCGACGTCTGGCAGTTTCCATTTGAAACTCCCAGTAAATTCTGAGCTGATTGTAGGGTCATCCAAGTGGTTCCGAACGACAGTTAATGATGTTTGGGGCAATTGTTTTTGTTTTATATTAAATATTACAATGCGGTACCACAAACTGACAAAGCATCTGTTAATGTTATTCACGTATTGTACCCAATGAATAAAGCTGTCAACTAGGTTTTTATCGGAATAGAAATTGGAGGGTAAGTGTCTGGGGTGAATGTGGCTGCCTGCTTTTTGAGGGCTGAGGAAGTCATCTGGTGGAATGGCAGGTACTACTACTAGTTCCTTAATGATCTTGTAAAAGAGGGTGAAGCGGAGTTGTTTGCATCACTCCTGAAGCTCTGGGAGGTCATACTTTGTCAGGAGGCCTGTGACAAAGCCAGGATAGGTGTTTCGGTAGTCACTAGAAATGAAGAGCACTGTGATGTGTGGTACACACTCAATCCTGTCTTTGTCTTGCCTTGACAGACCTGGTAGCGATCCCAGACAAGTGCTCCCATACTCTGGGAGCGGATGCACAAGGGCAAATTAGGCATTAAGTTTGCATGAAGTTCGCGTATGGCGTAGATTTTTTGGCAGGAATCCAAGGGAATAGTTGACTTTCTTCATGATGTTGTTGATGTGGTCGGTCCATTTCAAGTTTCAGAATAGATAGCTTAAAGGCCTTTTCAGACATGAACACGTTTCATTGCAGACAAAGGTAGCAAGAATTGCAGGCAATGCATTGCTTATCTGTTGTGTTCAGACGCAGCAATGCATTAACAAAATGGGGTCGGTTGTTTTCGATAGGCTTTTTACTAGCAGTGATGTTGCTAGAAATTTTCAGCATAGGCCATTTGGCCAGTTCAGTCACAAACCTTTAGGACATTTTGAAAATCTTTCGGCCATCATTTTGACTTCTTTCTAACACCAAATGAGAGGTTTCTTTTTTGGTGGCATTTCGAAAACGAAAAGTGTTATTGCCAGAAGCACGCTGTTCGCAACAAGGGGCGTTACTCTAACTCTCTCTGCTGATGCATGTGTCATCTGCTTGGCGCTTTCTATACGCGATGTTCGACAATAACTCATAATAACATCTTTATTTATCCGATAGGAAATTAATATGGCCAGAAGCAATAACAACGAAACAGAAATGACACAAGCAAACAAAAAACGGACAAAGGGTGGCCGATTGAGGCGTAAAACCTTAGGACAGCGGGCCGATCAGAACATGAGTCATGACTCTTTCAGACATTTTGGAATTTTATCGGTGAATGGCCGATTTGCCGATGAAAACAACATCACTGTACTAGTGATTTAGATCTATAGTAACTTAACCATTCAATTGATCGATGGATAAATCTGGGATAATTAATCCTATTTAGGCCTAGTATGTATGCATGCATAGTATGTAGGTACTTTAAGTGTCAAGAGAAAAGAAAAGGACAGCAATGTAGGCCTAATCTTACTGCAGACTAATGGGTCTGCCACACTCGACAGTGCAAATATTCTAGTAGGACTACTTACTACTGAGAAATCGCATTATCATTACATTTACATACAAATCTTTCAGTCTAATAATAGTAATATATACTGTAAATTTAATAAAATAATAGAACTGTAGAACTTAAAAAATATATAAAATCACACGATAGGTGTAGAAAACATTCAATCAACTTCACCGTTCAGTTGATCAATGGAATCAAGAATAACCAACCAGTCACTCCAATGCCGAGTTCTGCAACGATCCTCACCATCACCTTGCAAGTTTCACCCACTCCCTCACACACCCAAAAAAAGCACAAATCTATCACTCAAACATGTGGTGTAAAGGCAGGAAAAAATTAGAAGACGGAAAGGAACCATTTTTATTTTTGAATTTTTTAAAATTTTCTTTATCCAGTATTGCCTATTGGATGAATACATAATAATAATAACAGGCAATTTATACAGCGCTTTCCAAAATCACAAAGCGCTTTACACAAACAAATGTAAACACAACATGCGTACATTGGTCGATAACACGCAACCACATGTATATATCTGCTCACAGTCTTCTTACTTCTCATCAGTCTGCTTACCGTCCTGGGCACAGCACAGAGACCGTTCTTCTTCGCGTTCTAAATGATCTTCTGATTTCTTTAGACAAAGACAAAATTTCAGTTCTTCTTCTCTTGGATCTTTCGGCCGCTTTTGATACTATCGATCATGAAATTCTGTTATCACGTCTCAATAACGATTTTGGAATCCAAAACAGTGCTCTTAACTGGTTTCGGTCTTATCTCTCAGAAAGAAAACAAGCTGTTCTCGTAAACGGTATTAAATCTACCGCACAACCGCTTGATTTTGGCGTTCCTCAAGGCTCTGTGCTTGGCCCTATTCTGTTCATTCTGTACACCTCTCCTCTCTCACGTCTCATTAACTCACATTCTGTCCGCCACGAAATGTATGCTGATGACACCCAACTTAGTCACTCTGACTCTCCTTCTAACTACAATCATTTAGTTCAGACCCTTCAAGATTGTGTTACTGAGGTAAAATCTTGGATGTCAAACAACCGTCTCAAGCTAAATGATAACAAAACTGAGGCCCTCCGTGTTTCTCCGTCATCTGCAGACCCCTCTTCTCTTCTCTCAACTATCACTGTTGAAACTACTTCTATTTCTTTTTCTGACACTGTTTGCGATCTTGGGTTTTTTCTCGATCAGGATCTCTCCATGCAGCAACACATTGCAAAAACTTGTCAGATTGCATACGTTGAACTTAGACGCATAAGCTCCATTCGACAGTATCTCACACAAGAAGCAACAAAAACACTAGTTAGCGCATGTATTCTGTCTAGATTGGATTATTGTAATTCACTCCTTGTAGGTTGCACACAGAAAGTCCTTAGACCTCTTCAGCAAGTCCAAAACTCTGCAGCTAAACTCATCTTCAAAGCACGGAAATCACAGCATTGCACGCCTCTCTTTCAATAGCTATACTGGCTCCCAATTGAACAACGAATTAAATATAAAACCTCATAGTCATGTCTCTGCTACCACATCATCTCTGGAACTGCTCCTTGCTATCTTTCCGAACTTTTGACTGCCTATGTTCCTTCTCGGTCTCTCCGCTCCTCTGCAGATGAAAGGATGTTCCGTGTACCAGAATACCACAGGGTGAGACACGGTGGTAGAGCTTTCAGTTTCTTCTCCGTTCAGACCTGGAACTCGCTACCTCGGTCCGTCCGTCACAGTCCTTCACTAGCGTCTTTTAAAACGAACTTGAAGACGCATCTTTTTAGAGAGGCCTTTTCTTAGGTGCCATGAGTGAGTGTTGTTTGTTATTTTTGGTATTGAGATATATATATGGGAGAGAAGTTGCTGAAGGATGAGACGTTCAAGTAGTTTAGAGAGAAAAGAAAGATTGGATATAGGTCGGTAATTCTTCAGATCATTACCATCGAGGTTGGATTTCTTCAATAAAGGCTTGACGATAGCAGTCTTGAACTCAGGGGGAACAATTCCAGATGTAATAGACTCGTTCATAATGTTGGTAATAGTGGGAAGTAAAATGTCAAGGTGCTCAAAGAGAAATTTGGTGGGCATGGGGTCAAGTTCACATGACTTGGGAGGAGTTTGAAGGATAGTTTTTTTTTATGAAATCCTCTGAAACAGGACTGAATTTAACCAATGGAGTGCCAGAAAAAGTTGAAGAATGCAAAACAACAGACTGGTCTGGAGAAGGAAAACTTTGGCGAATTGTGAGAATTTTTTTGCAGAAGAAATCAGCAAACATTTCCGGGAGCAGTTTTATCTCATTCCGTACCACGCGATCCATATGGATACAGTACAAAACTTTCCTAGGCTCCCACGTGATCCATATGGATCACTGTGTACCTGTTTTGGTTTGGGTGGTTGCTAACGGGATGCTTATCTCCCCTGCGGAAGTAGCATATTATCTCCCCTGCGGAAGTAGCTTATTTGACATTTGTCGGCCGTTTTCACTGTAAAAACTGTGTTTTAGGTGTGATTAAAAAGTGAAAAACGAAGAATGAACGCGAGTGATTTTCAATGACAGTGTGAGAGATGAGGTTTGTATGGCTAGTGACAGTGAAAATGAAGTAGAGAGTGATAATACTTTGGAATAACATTGCTCATGGATATTACATCATGGAAAACAGGTACTAGGAGTAGGTCTTGTATTTTTTTATTGTGCAAAGTTGTGTTTGTGCCTGTCCAGTAATATGTGTTTTTTTTTTTTTGTTTTTCATTTTCACTGCATTACCATTTATTCTCACATGTACATTCACACTTGTAACAAGTTGCAAATTAACCAGAATTTATTCATCTTTATTATGCAAAAAGCAGTGTTAAAATCAAATAAAAACTACATGAGATATGAATTTTTATTCGCGACTACCCGTTTACAGCCACAAAATGGCAAAAATACTTGGGCCGCAGGGCATGTTCACCCGAAAATCGCCTGGTATGGAATGGGTTAAATTAGACACCACAGGGAGAGACACCGGTTTTACTTTACCCAAAAGTGAGGACATGTTGTGAAACGGCTGTCTGCACGTTGAAGAGCTCGAAACAAGAGAGGAATAAAAAGCTGTCTTTGCGCTGTTTACTAAATCCGTAACCTTCTGCCTTGCAGCGTCATAGATCTGTTTATGTACTGTTAGCTGTGAGGCTTTCCAAGGGAGGGAAGAACCTGGAGAAAACTCTGTGATCTGAATAGTCTCATCCCTAAGTCACAAGTTAGCCCCTTGCAGGACCAAATGCAGGTCTATAGTAACAATGGGTAACAAAACAAAACAAAACTTAGCACAAGCTGGGAAGAGGACATCTGCTGGGATCTGTTGCATTGCTTGCCAGTTGCTTATTTGATTTTGCTCTTTTGAAACAATTTACTCCGCTTTGTTTGACACTTACTGAATTTTATATACATTTTAATTTTGCAGGAATTGTGTACATCAAGTTTAGCAAAACATCAGAAGCCTTGCTGGCAATGGAAGAAATGAACTCCCGCTGTATGCCAGGACAACCTAAACCCCTGAAGGTATGTGCTTCTTCTTGTCTTGAGATTCCTGTGCTCTGCTTATCCAACACAACTGCCCAATTAAAAAGTAATTTTAGTTTGCAAGCATAGAACTTACTAGATTTAATGCATTGGCAGTTTGACTGAACTATTGGTGATAATCATGACTAGTGCTCTGTCCAGTGGTAGGTTGCAAATGGGGTATTGTATTGCCATCAGTTCTACCATCAGTTATATGATTCCAAAATGCCTGCACACCGGTTATCACAGGAAATGGAAGCACTTACCTTTGTTTGCCTCGCCACTTAAAATTTCTGTTGAGAAGATCTTTCATTAGACCTTTGCAACATTGTTAATGGAGTTATGTTGAGGACCATTCTTGTTTGTATTTATTTTTATTTATTTTCTTTTTCACCCCCTCTTTTCTCTATGGTAACATAGGTGGTAGTAGCCAACAGTAAGAGAGATGGATCAACCAGGGACCCGCGTGAAGAAGAAAAGTTGGTGCGTCTCTTTGTCATCTGTCCAAAGACCTTCACAGAGCAAGATCTTAGAGCTGAATTTGAGGTAAGGGTTTTTCTTCTCTTTTTTTTTCTGCATTGCGTCACATTCTTTTTAAATCGATGTGCACAGTTCTCACTGATTCTGTAGATGATGTGTGTGTGTGTGTATTGTCATTCGTTGTGTCTGAGGTTTTTGGTAAGAAAGCCAGGAAGAGGATTTTGTTAAACATACAGTAATATCAAGTTTTTTGTATTTTTTTTAAAAAATCAATGATTCTCATTCTTGTTTTTGATGACCTTGTATTTCGTTTTAAAAAAAAAATTAATTGTAATTAAATTATTAAGCTGCATCCAGTAGAATTGTGGTGTAAGTTAAACAGCACTAACAGCAGCAATGATGCCCGGAAGACTTCCATAAGAAACAAATGATTAATTGCAGAAAATCTTTTGCTTTGTAGGGGAGACAAAACCTTAGTGTAGAACCCAAGAAATAGATGTCTGGCCTAAAGAGGTGGGACTAGAGTTTATTGATAGCACCTTGGTTATAATCCTATTTAGATGCTATCCTCGGGGGGAATGACGGGTTGATAGGAAAGATCTACCGCCCCTTTTCTACACAAAGCGTTTGCTGTCTACTGTTTAAACCTTTTTCCTCTCAAAATGTTAATGAAATTATATACATTTCAGGAAAGCTCACTTTTTGTCTTATGCATGGCTTAAAAGGTGTGTGTTGTATTTCTCGTTGCAGAAATACGGAGACTTGGACCATGTAACTGTGATTCGTGATCGTTCGTCAGGGGAGAGCAAAGGGTTTGGCTACGTCAAGTATCACAGGCCCTACCATGCTGCCCTTGCCTTCGAGAACTGCAATCAGAGTGAGTCAATGCGCCAATGCTGATTTTTTATTTTTTTTGGTTGCCGTCGATTCAAGGGGATGTCGTCTTTAATTTTGAAGCCAATTTAACCGTAGTATCGTAGTCGTGTTTGTGGTACCTGTTAGTCTTGTTACGTTTCTGAAGGCAGACAACTATTTTCTGTAGAGAAGACTACAAGGTGGGTCGAATGTGTCCTGTCTCTGGTAGTGGATTCTGTCATTCTCAGTTGTTCTTTCTCGATCCTAATCTCTTCTATATCTACTATCTTCTTCGCTAGACCAATCACCTTAATATTTTATAATGATGTTTATATTCTATTTTGTTTTTGTAAATTAGGGTTCGATAAATTAGAGTACAGCCTCAGTGTCTCCTGCATGGGATGCCTTTATTGTAAAGAGACGAGCTGGTGGAGTTCCTTCAGTGTTACCATTAGGGTTGTTTCAGCAGATCTTTTATACAGATCAGTGGTGAGACCTCTTTCAACGTAGTTGTGGTCTTGATTCGGCGCTTTGCAGTCCTGTGGACCCTATAAACAATGACTAACTAACAAACTAAAATTTCATCCAGTCACAAGATATGACATTGGCAGGCACTGAGAGCTATTACAAAAGGCTATGGATCAATTTCTTTCAAGACTTCTAGTGACTTTCATGGTTTGTGATGCAGGAGTGGATTTTCAATCGCATTCAGTGGGTACTCCAAACTGCTGCAGTAGCAGGGAAACTTTAGTTTAAGGAAGGTGGCGATCTTGACCCATGTTTTGCATGCTTTTCAGTCACTTATAAAAAAATCTAAAATCAATTGCAATAAACAAAAACTTATATGAAATGAAAATTTAGACTTCCCTTGTTTGATTTCTGAACTTGCAGTTGAGCTGAATGGCCGATTACATTTATTTAAAATTGTTTGTATTGCCTAAACCATCGCGCACTCGCCGAGAACCCGAGCCGAAATCACTGGTTAATCCAAACGCCCTCTCTTCCTCTTCTCTTCCCCCAAAATAAAGCTCTCTTGCATGCAGTGAATGGTCAGTTCTAAAAATACCAACAGATCAAATAAAAGAAGAGGGAATGCGCATTTTGGTGTCTATTTTGCTGAGATTAAATGGGTGAAAGTTTAGCAAGGCGTTGAAGTGTTGAGGGCCGAATTTCAAACCAAAAGACAAAACAATAAAAGGTCCATTGCCTTTCAGATTGTAGATCAGACATTCTACAACAAAACTGGTTTAAAAAATATATCTGAAGTGGCTTTCACGAGTTTAGCAAGATGTTGAAGTGTTGAGGACCAATTTTCATACCGAAAGACAAAATAATAAAAAGTCATTACCTATCAGATTGTAGATCAGACATTCTACAACAAAACTGGTTTAAAAAATATATCGGAAGTGGCTTTCTTGAGTTGCGGTTGTCGAATAAAGAGAGGCGGTGTTCTGTAGTTTTGACTTCCAAAGGCCGACACAATGGCGAACGCGAACGGCGTAGTGATGCTACTTTTCAGCAAGTTTGTGAATAAAGCAACGCCTTTAGATTCACCATCTATGACTCTTGTTTTTTTTTGTTGGTAAATACACAGATCGAAATTTATTTTAGCTTTGATTGTTTAGTCTTTATGCTTTTAGTGATTTAATAATTGAAATTTGAATCCAGTCATTGTAGGATTGGAAATAGAACAGGAAGTGGTTTTGTTGTTGTCAGAGAGGTAGGTATAGAATTTAATTAGATAGCCTGAATTAATTTGGGCTTCGATAGCTGTTATTTATTACATTATTTTAAAAAACTAAATTATCTATAGGAAAATTTTCCATTTAAGTAGGATAATGCTTTGATTGATTTTGGCTATTTCGTTAATTTATGTGGTCATGTGACTTCAGAAGAATCTACTTTCTATTTTTACTTTTGTCTTGCTTACAACCACGTCTTCCTTGCTTTCTAAGATTCTTTTTTTTTTCTCTCTTGATTATCGAAGCTGTGTATAAATTAGTGTCACTTATTTTGGGTTGGAACTGACTTGGCTGTTCTTTTTCAAGAAAATTGTATTGTGCTTTGGCAAATGACAGGCCAAGAGTTCCACTAATTTTATTTGGGTGGTTCCTGTACAGCACTTTTCCAGCTAAAGGTTGTGCTTGATAGAAGGATTTTTGCGTAATGAGGATGTATTGACTTTACCAGGAGTGAATTTTTTGTGGTAAATCAAGTTGCTCCGCCTGATGGTTTTCTAACAGCATTGCCAACTGCATTATTGTATGAGATTTTTATCAGTTGCTGTATCTAGATGAGGTATGATTCCAGTGTTCAAGCCCAAGTTTGCAGAGCCTCAGCGCTCCAGGGATGAGAGGGATAACGATAGCTCAGATTTCTACAACTTTGGTCCCAATTCTAGTGGCTCATCAGGATTCAGAGGTGGGTGTTTAGTTGTGTTTTTTTTTATTTATTATTTTTTTTTTTTTTAGAATGAAAGTCACAGCTTTTCTTACATGGCTTGTGGATTTTGTATTCAAAATCACGCAAGCACTTTCTTTTTTTGCATCCAGACATAGCACAGCCGCTGTCCACAACACTAAAAGTTGCTCTTTAGATGCAGTCCGAGTGAGCCGTGATGGCCTCAGTGATGCAACGCTTGTGTGTGTGTATGTTGGGTTGTCTTAATTTTGTCTCCTCTCCAACAGTTTTCAATTGGAAACTTTGTGCATTTTATTCCTTTATTGTTGCCTTTATTACTTTGTTGCTTTGTTATAGTCCAAAACCTTTTAATTGAGAGACAGGTAAAAGGGTTGAAGGAGGTAGAACACACCAGATTAATAGATTCTCTAAACATGTATTTCGCTATAATGCTTTATCAAGAGGTACAAGCCAACTCAATTTAATGAGTGAATTTAATGAGTGAATGTTTGTAATTTTATTTTGTTGCACATTTATTGCAATTTTGTTGTAGTACTCTCAGCATAGCATGTCTTAATTTCCCTGTTTGAGATAAGAAAATTTTCTTGAATCTTGTTCCTGCAAGCAGACATGCGTGTCTTTCAGAAGAGTTGTGGCATATTGTTGGCAATAGCAGTGATGGAGAAAGTTTTTAAGCTAGGGGTATTTATACCCTCAACCAAAACATGTGGGGGTTTTCATACCCTCATTGCGAACATAAGGGGGGTTTTATACCCCCTTTCAGTTTTTTAGGGGGTACACCAACATACGTAATAAAAACTTGGCGTGGAAAGTCTTTTCATCAGTTTGAGTTTTTTCAGCCGGGCCCGGTTGCGGCTCACCTTTTTCTTTTCTTACCGAGCACTCCAAGCCAAAGTCTTACAAAAAAAGTTTGTTTTTCTTTTCTTTCATCTTGTTTTAATTTTTTTGAGCAATTAGTTTTGTCTGCTTTATTTTTCATTTTCTTCGATTTCCCTTCAGATCGCTGCTTGTCGGCCATGTTAATGTTGAGTTGTTGTCAGTCTTATATAGCCAATCAAAAGCGTCGAGAAAAAATAGTGAATGTTGTCGTGCATATGATTGGCTGTTTCTCGGAAGCGACAGAATGAATAGGAGGGGGAGAGAGGGTGGTAGGCGGTCGCGCAGGACGCACAGGCACACGATCCAAATCGAGCGAAAGCTGTACGCACGACCGAAATAGTTGTACCTGATGATACCTCCCAGCAACTTAGCTTTACGTTTTCATGCCCCTTTGGCACTGACTTTGTGCGTGTTTATACCCTTTCATTACATTTTCGTTACGTGATTTCCCAATTCAGTACGTGAAACACGTACGATTGTACGTGATCTCCATCACTGAATAGTAAGGATTTTGAGCAGCGTTGTGTTAAAAAAGGCTGTATTTGCATATGAATTAATACAAGCTCGCAAAGTGTTCAGTTTTACAATTCATTTTAAACAGGCATACAAGAAACACATTTTATTAAAAGGTGGTTGTGTTTGGTGATGGTGTTTAGAAAAAAAATCATTTTTCTTTCAGAGTATGTTAACAGCGATAGAAAAATGTTAGGGAGTCAAAAGATATTTATATTTTTCTGACTGCTCTAGCAGCAATGCTATAAGTGATAACCAGCAGCACTTAGCATGCATGGTTTACGGCTGATTATGCAATAGTGAGGGCCGACCTAAGGAGCGGCCAGCATTGTACTGTGATAGAGAAATATTGACTAGATATGTGGTTATCAAGGGTTGGTTATTGATTGATTTGATTGTTCGTTATATTATTGGTTATGGAATGATATATTGACTGCTGTTTATGTGTTGCTTGTTATTTAAGTTGATGATTGGTTTGTGCAGAAATTCAATCTGTTACAGGTCAGAAGCGAACGTTTGAAGATGAGGGAAACTTCTATTCTGAACGATCTGGAGTACCAATCACAGGTAAGTAAATGGAATGGAATAAATTAAATAAGTGACATCTGGCATATGCTACTGTCATAACCCATTGTTTTGTAGTAGAGTTCCAGAGAGGGAATTGGTTATGGATCTCAGATGGGGAGGTTACTTTTTCTCTGTTTTGTGCCGGTGAGCGCTGCGAGCATTCCACATGTTGGGTGACGGTGAACAAAGCCGGTTGAAATTTGATAAAAGGTTTCCCTTGTTTCACTAAAATGTAGAGTCGGCTGCTGTGGCAGGTGGTTTCAGCACATCTCAGACGCCCGGGAACCCCATGTCCATGCTGGCAGACTACCCGGTTCCCAGCAACTGCTGTCGTATCCAGATTGTCGCGCCCATTGGCATGACGCAAGGCTACCTGACTAAGCTCTTCAACCTCATCCCTGGCATGGAGTACTGTGACCTCAATGAGTCCACAGGTAAACAATGGCAAGCTTATAACCCAGGATAGATAGATAGGTCCTTAGGTGTCACATCTTTAGCCTTTGGCAATTTGGTAGATATCCTTTTCTGTGTCACTGTCAAATGTCATGTGTACTGATGTTAAAAGATATATTTATAAAGAATGCTGTATCAGTGATGCGATAGCTATTCCAGTTCTTACTTTCTGTGTACCAATACAGATTGGATCATTTGAAGCCTCCTGGGGCTAGGATTGACTTGAACATATCCAATTTTCAGATAGTCAAAAATCTATTTAGCTGACATGAAGGCATTTTGTATGGTGCTGTAGAACTTGACAGATTGGTTTTAGGGAAATGAGGGTGAAAATACTTGTGTTCTTTACATTATTGCCACAGCTGGAAAGGAGAATGGTTTATGTCATGTTTATGCATTAATTTTTTGCAGGTGTTGCCTATGCTCGATACACAACACCTCAGTGTGCGGCTTATGCCAGAGACAAGCTGCATGGCTTTGAGTATCCTATCGGCAGTCAGCTCATGGTGCAGATGGCGGAGGAGAGTGGTCCTGGGGCCACTGTTGACGCCACACATTCTTACGAGTAAGTAGTGATAGTAGTACTATAATTATTATTGAGAGAATAAATCAGTTAAAACTCCTGAGTGCCTTTTTGTTAGTACATTACTACATTATTTCACCTTAAAATCCAAGTTTTTCCTGTCCTAGTTAGCACAGTGATATCTGAACGTTCAAGATTGAAATAGAAATTGTTACAAATGTTTTTTCAGCCCCTATGCGTCGGCAGGACGAGGTGATGACATTTCAGATTTGAGACAAAAGGTGAGGTATTTGTGTGTTTGTCTCTTTGTTACAATTCCGGAAAGCTAGGTTTAAGTCGGCCAGCACAGTTAGTGTGTAAGTCTGAAGTGACAATGTGCAGTGTTGAAGCATAGGAATGTTAAATACAGTGCTTAAGCTTGAAAGTTTTATTAATAGTGGGTGGCAATATGGTTGTGGATTGGTTGAGGGTATTTTGGAAACAAATTCTGAAGTAAGTGTAAGTCAGAATCAGAAATAAAATATAGCAGTGTAGATATATCAAGGTATCGAGGAATGTCTTTTAAGCATTTAGTCGATCCATGCAGGCGGCCAGCTTACTAGAGAAGGCAGGCATCAACCCTCAAGCAGTCTTAGCCACACCAGGTGCCACAGGCAGCATGGTCGGCCCTGGAGGTAGTAAAGTGGAGCGTGTCAACTACTGCAACATTCTCCTGCCCCTGCCCCAACCCCTTGTTCCGGATGATTCCCCGATCATCCAGCGTCTCTTCATCGTCTGCCAGCCAGCTGCTGTGTCGGAGCGTGTCCTGCGTGACTCCTTTAGTCGCTTTGGCAACCTCATTGATGTCTTCCTACTTCCAGGTAACTGTTTCATTTTTCTTTCCTCTTCCAACTCTCTCTCTCTCTCTCTCTCTCTCTCTCTCTCTCTCTCTCTCTCTCTCTCTTTTTTTTAGACTTGGACAATAGTATTGTTAAGAAAATAATATTGTCAAAAGAACTGATAGCTTAGTGTCATAATGGGATTTTTCCATTAACAAACAGGTTGCTTGTTACTATTGATATAAAGAATAATATTGATCGCTCGGCTCAGTTTTGCAACTTGGAGCTGTGCAAAGTGACAAGTAAGTGTTTTTGGCTTTTGGAATGGTCTTTAGGCTGACTTGCTTGCCTGTCTGCAGTCAAATATCTTTGCAGCAATTTTGACTCACATGCATAGCAGTGTGAGCCTGTGTACTCACTCCCCACCCCCTCCCCAAACCCCAATTTTTTTTTCTCCAGATTTTTGCAAATCTGTGCGAGTGGAGTCCTAAATAGTCCAAAAACGACATTACACAAAAAAAGTCAGTCCGTCTGTCTGTCCGCTGTCTGTCTGTGCAAAACTTGCAAGTGGATTAATATCTCAGAACCTATTTCAACTATCACAGCCAAACTTGGTAAGATTTTGTATACCACATGAGACCTCATAAATGATCATTAAATGAATGATGTCATTCAAGGTCAAGGTCACAGGGTCAACACATGTTAGTAAAAAAATGACAATTTTGAAAAAAATTTCGCTTTTTTCTAGGCTATTAATAATGAACTTGTGATTCTCTGATGCAGAATAGATATCAATGAGACACACATACTATACAAATTTGGTCAACCTCACTCCAAGGTTAAGGCCAAAGTCAAGGTCACTGTCCAAGTTCAGTTAATATAGGTACTTTGAAGTGACCTTGATCCTAAACTATGAGAGATATGAAGTCCAAACTTGTTGTATTTATAGATGATAGATTGATCTTTGATAGATGTTGATATATGTTTCGTTTTTATGTTTATGTTGAAGGTCAAGGTCATTTTAGGTCTTCCAAAAACATACAAGAAGTAGGTCATCGTACAGAGAAATGGCTCTATTTAACCCATAGTATGCAATAGCATTGGGTTATTTGATCAGACAGGCATTAGAGGCCACATGAAAGTCATGGTCATCCCAAGGTTAAGGTCACCGAAGGTCAAAGTCATTCCAAGGTTACCATTTGCTGTAGTTTTATAGGACATGAGTGTATTTGGAGCTGGAGGTCAAGGTCATCTCGAGGTCAAGTGCAAAGATCAAAGTCAGTATTTGCATTTTAATGCCACAATTTCATTTTGTTTTTTCTTGGCACTAATTTTCATGTTAAAGTTTCATAAGGAGCATGAGAGTCATATAGGCTTTGCACTTCAAGTTTGTAATAATACTCATTATTTGTGCATCTTCTCACAGGTCGTAACTACGGCTACGCCAAGTTTGCATCCAAAGAATCGGCGATGAAAGCCATACAGACACTGCATGGACAGAACTTGTCGGGTCAGAGGATCAAGGTCCTAGAGGCCGAACCTCCCAAGAACGATGATGGGCCTGCGAAGAAACAGAAACTCTGAATCCGATGGTGCTCTATATCAGGTCAGTATTCTCTCTTGATGGGTGAGGCTTTGCCAGTTCTTTTCTCCCTTACTCCCATCCCCCTTCTCTTTCTCTTACTTGGTTCTCTTTGTGTTTTTTTTGTTATCTCCCTCTATCCTCTTGCTTGATTCACTCATTTCTGTCGTGTGTGTGTTTTTTCACCATTTATGATTTTCAAACACATTTCTCTCACTTTTTCTAGTTTTTTCCTCTTGCTCACGAAGCATAGTTTTGACAGGTTGTTTGTGTGGGTGTGTGTGTGTATTGTATTTGAGGGATCGAGCATGGATGTGCGTATGACTTTTTCTTGACTTAATTCTGAGTTGATTTTACAGATTTGTTTAATGGTGGAATGTGCCTCTTCTGGTCAGCTTTCGGTATTATGACTTTTTCACATGACTAGTGCAGTTATTATTTGAACAATATTAAAACAACTTGACTAATGCAGGCCTGATGCCAACATTTAAAGAATTTTGTGTTGGTTTCACCATCTTCCCCCCTCTTAAAGAGTTTTGTGTTGGTTTTACCATCTTCCCTCTTTACTCCTACTTTGTTATTGTTAGGCCGTTGCAAATCTTAATGCAGCGTAGACACAGAGGCACTTTCCACCATGTGCAACTAAGATTTTGCACATTGGCATTGTACTTACCTGAATTTAGGATGATGGTGGTGATGAGAAGGACGATGATGAGGGTGGTTGTGGTGAGGATGATGACGATGATGATGAACAGCACAGTCTTTCACACTGCGCATTCTTTGAAAATTATTTGATGTTGACTCGGTGGACGTGAAGAGAACTGTTTGTTTGTCTTCAGCATTGACTGACAGATGTCGCACAAACAGACGGACCGATGACTTCAAACAATGCTGCGTACCAATGTGACCAAACATCAGAACATGAAATGTGTGACCTACAGAAAGTTTTATCAGAGAGAGAGACTTACGAACAGTCATTACACAACGTGACCTACCAACTTTAGATACCATGACAACCATAAGGCAATGCTGGAGACAAAAATCTATGACCAACTGTAGCTGTGAAGGGATCCACAGAGGAGATATGCCAACAATAATTAATGTGACAACCATTTGGAAATTGCTTATGAAGTATGACTTAACTGCAAATATCAGCTCATTGTGCCTCGAGCAGAGTTCTTGTCAGTGAGACATGGCGTTTATGACATAAACAGCAGTGATTACTGTGACGACAGCATCGTTGGTGACGAAATATGACGGCATGGAAACGATACTGTCTATAGCTTTCTGGCCAGAAAGAGCAGCACCAGTAGGGACACGTGACACAATGTAGATCGAGGAAGACAGAGACCTGGAAGCTTAGATTATGACCTACCATCACAATACTGCCAACAACAAAATCAGTGACCATCACTTACTTGACCGACTTCCAGCGATAAAACCTCCAATTTGCGGTCCTGTCTTGAGCTTAGATTTTTGCCAACTGTTTTGTAATGGCGTGTTCATAGTCTGGAAGGGGGTATCTTACGTTGAAGTCATTTAGCAGTTTGTCTGTTAAGTGTATAATTCTGTCAGCAACTCTAGGGCACCAAAGCTTCATTCTGTGTCATCTCTTCTAAGTTTATAAGTTATAATGTGTAAGGTAAGGTATTTTTCTTCTCAACATTGTAAAAGTCCACAAGAGCTGAACCTAAACATCTGAGCTGATTTGCACTTTATTAAGTTTATTTATATTAAAATATATATATATATTTTTAATTTATTTATTTTTTATTTTTATTTTTATTATGTGTGTGGAGTAGAACTGAGTATCAAAGCTACCATTCCCTGGATGTTAGTGATCAGTAAATAATTGCTGGTTGTTTGAATTTCGTTTAGACCTTTGACCTGTACTTTTTGTCCTAATAGAATTTGTTTTGAGACGGTGTATTTATGGTGATCTTGTTCGTAACTTTTTTTTTTTGGTGGATTTCTGTTAGGTGTTCTGTACAAAGTTAGATGGAGACATGTGTAATTGTTATGTTCTGATGCATGTTTTTAATTGTTGATAAATCGTTGAAGTACACCGCAATTCTTGTCATTTTTAGTTCAAAGCTCATTCCCACTGCCTGATAATGTAGAAATTGAACAAGAGGTGGGGTGACTGTTGGTGGTTTGAAATGCAACGACTTTAGCTTGGCAGCTGTGAAGCAATGAAATTAGAATTTTGAGGAGGCAAAGCATATGCTTGTGTTTCATTATCCCTGACCCTCAGCCTTTTTGTTGGAAAATATATTTGGGGTTTTAACTTAGCAGTTCGTTGAATTTATTTTAAAAAAAGTTTTTTAACACAAGTAAATATAGGTTATAGAAGAATCACAATGCTATTGTCACTTTACAAAAAAATGGTCTTGAGATGCCAACTCCCTTGGTCAGCATATGAAGACTTGTTATGTTGAAATGTTGTATTTTGGACAGGTTTGTGTTGTACATTTGTTTAAATAAATGTAGCAGAAAAAAATCGGTGTCTATGCATTTCTTTTTATGAATTTATTATGGTATTTCCTTACATGCAAAAAGTTTTAAACCCAATAGAATTTTAACAATCTTTTTAATACCCGCTACCCCTTCACTTTTACCAAATACTCAGAATGCTCTACCATCAGGACAAACTATGTTGATCCTCATGAACCTGTCCGTTTTGAAAAAGATGATATAAAGAGTATGTTTAATGTTCCTAGATATAACGATTATGCTTCATGTTCCTAGAAGCATCAACTGAGAAAGGTCCCATATGAAACGATACACAGTGTCTATGTGCATCAGTGACTGCGAGATGTTTGTGGTTGTACGTTAGCTGATATTGACCGCAATAACCAAACAGATTTCGAAAGGAGCACTCACCAAACATAACGTCAGGAAATAAAAGTGCTTGTATGATTATTTGCTATAAGCTTGATTTCGATGCAGCGTTGAGGTCATTCAGTTCTGAACACATTTACTGTATCTGAATTTAACAAGGTAATTGCAGTGGACTTGTCAACTGAATGTACAAGACTGGTACAGAAGGAGGTGTACGTCGTAGGACATAGGAGAAGATAAATGAGTAGTACAAAGGGACATTTTAAGATTAGAAAAGAACATATGTTCGAGAGTTTGACAAAAAAGTGGAAATGGACTTTGTGACCAGAACAGCACAATACAAAATGTTTACAACAGGACTGGTGAACTGAATTAATATGTATAACGGAAGAACTGTAAAAACAACAAAAAATTATAATATGAAACATAAAAAACCAATGCACTGGACGGGTGAACTGTACAAAAGCACTGAAGAAATGGACGTGTGAACCAAAGAAGAGTTTATGGACTGAAGAAAAGGACATGTGAACTACAGAAAGGACAGGTGAACTGACCAGGACAGGTGAAGTACAACACACGTAATTTTGTGAGTTATTTTTGACGTGACGTGGCATGACACATTTTTGCTTTCGTTATTGACTCTTCCTTTATTTTGTACTGCTTTTGTTTGTAATTTATTTATTTATATATTTGCTATGTTTTTCTTATTCTGTCATGTCTTTCCAATTTTAGTTTCATCACCCCATGGTTGATCTCACTCAATATAACAGCAGAACATCATATCATTTAGATTCAGATTCCAATTTTCTTGATTTGTATTTCAGTGTTTGTGAATTCAGTACTAAAAGGGGTAATTTTGTACACCATCCATTCCAGTTTGGTAGAGTGAGTCACAACTAGATTTTTACTAGATAATGATCAAGTATAATAATAGTTAAGGATCAAGGATGTATGGTTAAGCTTGATAAAAAGAAAGGTCTGAATATGTGTCATGATGGAAATGTTCGCATTCCTGCGTTTTGACTCGCATGCATTAGCAATATAAGTCTATGTATTCACCCCTTCCCCTCCCCAAAAAAATTTTTCAAGATTTTTGCAAATCTGCTCGAGATGAAACCTTGATAATCCAAATAAGACATTAAAATTATTAAAAAAAAAAAGTAACACATTTTGGTCCATCCTGTCCCTTTTCGCCGTCTGTCTGTGCAAAACTTGCAAATGGATTAATATCACAGATAAATGATCAGTGATGAAATGATTTCACTTAAGGTCAAGGTCACAGAAGGGGGCAACAAATGTTGGTTTAAAAAAATGTTTTTCACAAATTTTCACTTTTTTTCTAAGTTATTAATTTTGAACGTATGATTCTTTGGTGCATGATACATATCAATGAAACACACATACTTTGCAAATTTTGGTCAACCTCACTCCAAGGTCAAGACCACTGGAGCTGTCCAAAGTCATTTAGTATAGGTACTTGAAGTGACCTTGAGCTAGCTATGAGCGATATAAAGTCCAAACTTTATCTTTCATATATGTTCCGTTTTTGCGTGGATGTTGAAGGTCAAGGTCATTTTAGGCCTTGCAAAAACATGCAAAAAAAAGAGAAGGTAATTGTACAGTAGAATGGCTCTATTTAACCCATATCTTGCAACATTGGGTTATTTCATCATACATGAGCATGAGAGGTCATGTAAAGATCAAGGTCATCCCAAGGTCAAGGTCATTGAAGGTCAAGATCATTCCAAGGTCATTTTTTGGGCATAATACAATTTTTCCATGTTGTAGTTTATTTAATAGTACATGAGTGTATTTGGAGCCGCAGGTCAAGATCATCTCATGTTCAAGAGCATGGAAAGGTCAAAGTCTGTATTCGCATTTAATTGCTGCCGTTTCATTTTGTTTTTTTTTCTGGGCACTCATTTTCATGTTAAATATTGCAAGATCCATAAAGAGCATATGAGTCCTATGGGCTTTGCCATTCTAGTTGTGTTTGCATTAAGCGATTAGTTGCTGGTTTTTTTTCCCCGTTGTGTATTTGGTGTTTATGTCTACTAGTTTTAGTGTTGTTGGATTGTGCAGGTTGGTGGATCAAAATGCCTTGATGCAGTGGCCACCTGTTGCAAAAATGCTCCAGTAGTGATGACCAGCTTAAAGCCTGTTCTGGGTAAGGCTGTTGGTGTTACTCGGTTACTAGATTTTATGAGCCCACATGTTGTGTGAAACAGGATTGAAAAAGTAGTAAAAATTAATACACTTGCTTTAAAAAAAAAGAAAAAATTTAGAAATGTGTTGCGATGTAGCAGATTTTGATAATGTTTTTTTGCATAGACTGATGGCTGAAGATGAGTGGTTGGTTTATGGAAGGGAAACAAACAAGCAAACACAAAAACAGTTTCCTAATTAAAATCAAATTGTTTTAGTTTTTGTTGTTGTTGTATGTTTCTGTTCACATCTCAATATCAAATACACTTTGATTATGCAACTAAGGATTTTGATGATTATTATTATTATTATTATTATTATTAAAAAATTTTTGATGATGGAAATTAATCCTACAGGTTCGAATCCAGTGATGGGCAAGATGAAGCAGCCACTTTTCATTGTCCAACTTGGCAGTATGATTCTGGTGGTTCAGTGTCTCTTCCCTGGGATTGTTATCCCTATCTGCCATATCGCCAGTGGTGTGAGTAGATGTTGTTGTTAAACTTCTGTGTTCTTTCATGAACTCGCTGTCATGTCATATTTTTATGATGACAGTCAGTTATGCAAATATGAATCTGTCTATGAATTCACTAACTTAGTTCAATCTACTCAGACACGTGTCTTTGAGCTGTAAATTTGTATCAAAATAAGTTAAAGCTAAATGAAGACAAGACTGAGATGATCAGACCTGCCTACCCTTCCGTAATCTTCCGTAATTTTACGGAATTTTACCTTCTAATACGGGAGTACGAAATTTTATGCAAAATTACGGAGAAAACGATCGAAAAACTACGCAATTTTTAGAGCCGTGTAAACTTGTTAAATTGTTGTCTGCGAGGCCTAGAAGCCGATCGAGTAACCGCCCTTGCATGAGAGCAAGTGTTTCGAGAGTTGCGATTGGACGTCGTGAACCAATGAACATGCTCAAACGTTACGAGCTTAGATTGTCGCGCTGGTCTTGAGTGAAAATGGCGAGTGGAGAAAGTTCTAATCGGGCTAAAGTTGCACGTTTACATGAGACAGACCACGAATCAGAAGAATCTGAGTGTGTAGAGATTGCTCAAGTACAGAAGAAGAAGAAAAAGCTGCAGTTGCAAGTGTTTTGTTCGGATTACACGAGGACTTGGCCTTGTCTTGTGGCTTCAAAAAACGTGGCCCAGAATAAAATTATACTGACATACTGTTCTGTGGGCGACTCTGACTTCTCAGTTGGGCATGGAGGAACAAACGACTGTAAGCGGCTGGTCCCCAAATCTTGCCATGAAGACACCAGGTATGTCAGGCAAGAAGAGCTGGACCATCTCAAATGTGCCTACTCCACGCAGCTGGCACAATGTAAAGATTAAAAAAAAAAAAGCAAAATTTGTACAGGGTACAGTCTTTCCAGTGTGGTCGATTTCAACTGCAATTAAATGAACCTCACAATGTGCTATTGTTATTGGTAAAGTAAACGTATTCACAGTAACAAGTCCTTTTGACAGCTGATGAAACTTTAAAAAAAAAGAAAAAAAGGCAAACTTTGAATTAATTTATGTGTATTGCCTATTCATGTGAATTACACATCTTTATCATGAAAATTACATTTGAGTCTATCACCGGTAATGTAAATAAAACTCCTGTGGAACAGTTATCCTTCATCACAAACGGGTCAGGGATGTGCGGGTTTATCTTTTGTTGCATGCCATGGTCTCTTATGATACTAATTAATCATTTTAAAATCTGTTTGATATTGTTTCCTTCTTTTGCTATCCTTTTAAAAACTGTTTTTGTGTGCTTTTTAAGTAGTAAACGTGCGTGAATTTATTAATACCTTGGTTATTCAGAAACACCGCGTTTCCTCATGTCTGTAGAATTACTGAAGGAAAATGCAAAATTACTGAAATTCACAGGGAAGACTACTGATCAGTAATGCATAAGGTAGGCAGGTCTGTGATCTTGATCAGTCCTCAAAAATTCCAAAATCGTTCTTCTTTTCCATCATTTGTTGACCTCAGTCAATAGGTCTTCAATCATTGTGTCTTCCACTGTTCGCAATCTATGAGTAACCCTTGATCAGTCTTTCTCTTTTTATCAGCATTTTGCTAATGTCTGCCGCATTAGTTATCTTGATATTCGCCGCATCGCTTCCATCCGCCACTTTCTCACTAAAAATGCTACTAAGACTCTCCTCTGTGCATTTGTTCTCTCTTGACTCGATTACTGCAATTCTCTTCTAGTTCCCAAGACTATCTAATCAACAAACTTCAAATAGAAAAAAAGGAATAATAAACTAAAAAAAAAAAAAAAAAGTTCAGAATCATGCTGCTTGCTATCCTAAGTTTGATAAGATCACTCCTCACCTTTAATCCTTGCATTGGCTTCTTGCTCAACAAATAATGATCTACAAGGTTGTATCTCTTTGCTTCAGCACCACTGAATCTACTGCTCCCAACTATCTTTCTGACCTACTAAAACTCTATACACCCCATTGACAGCTTCAATCCAACTATGATTTCTTATAATGTTTATATTCTATTTTGTTTTAGTAAACGGGGGTTTGATAAATTAGAGAATAGCCTCAGGGTCTACTGCGTGGGATGCCTTTATTATAAAGTGACAGGCTGGTGGAGTGCCTTCAGTGTTACCACTAGGGTTGTTTCAGCAGATCTTTTATATGGATCAGGAATGAGTCCTACATGTATGTGTTTTGTTGATATTTTATAATGATGTTTATATTCTATGTTGTTTTTGTAAACAGGGCTTCAATAAATAACCTCAGTGACCCTGCATGGGAAGCCTTTATTGTAAAGTGACCAGCTGGTGGAGTGCCTTTAGTGTTGCCACTAGGGTTGTTTCTGCAGATCTTTTATACAGATCAGGGGTGAGTCCTCTTTCAAGGAAGTTGTGGTCCTGATTTTGTGGTCCTGATTTGGCTCTTTGCAGTCCGTTGGACACTGAGTAAGCAATGAATAACTAACTCTGATAATCGAATCTTCAGAATTCCTCGCACACACACCAAAACATATGGACCAGCGTGCATGAACGAACTTAAAAGCCGACTTAGACTTAAGTAGCATGTTTCAGTGAAGCGTTAAGTCTAAGTCGGCTTTTAAGTTCGTTCATGCACGCCAGCCATGGTCAACGTGCATTCTTCTATCATGCCCCAGCTACTTGGAATCATCTCGCTCACTCCATCAGACACTCTCAAGCTTTGCAGACTTTCAAAACTAATCTTAAGACACATCTGTTCCCTCAGTAACTCATCACCCGTCTTCCTTCAGCTAATCATTATCCTTGCTCAGCGTGTGTGTGTATGTGTGTTTGAGAAAGAAATAAAGAATTAGAGAGAGAGAGAGAGAGAGAGAGAGAGAGAGAGAGAGAGAGAGAGAATTCCATCATCCATCACCATGTCTCATTCCTTTATTGCTTGCTACCTATTTGTTCATTGTTTAGAATTTCGTGCCCTCGCATATGTTGTAGTTTTTATAGTTTTTTTCATCATTATTGTATTTATCAGTAATTTTCTGTCTACTGTCATTGTCTTCCACTTTGTTACGCTTTTATCTGCTTGAATCTTTATCATTGTCATTTTTACAATTTTTTGACTGTGTGGGTGTTATTGTATATTTATTCTACAACGACCACGTGCTCAGGGCCAAGGCGAGCCACACTGTATTCGTGGATTTCGGCTGTGGCCAACAGCCTGGAGAGGATTGGGCCCTGCCAGGTCTTTTTTGCCCAAGACACAACACATGATGAGGCTATCCACTAATTCCATGCCGGATCGGTCGTCGCCCGGCTCCACAAGGACCGCGCCTTCCGTTGGCCACCAGGACGGAGGTGTTAAGTATGCTACTGATGGACAAATTAGCAAGATCCGCACGAGAAACAACATCGTCATAGGAACCTGGAATGTCAGGACCCTAACTGCGGAAGGAAAATTAGAAGAACTGGCCCACGAGCTGGACCACTATCGATGGAACGTTCTAGGTATCAGCGAACTGCGCTGGAAAGGCCTAGGTGAAACAACGACTGACAAAGGCCACAAGCTCTATTTCAGCGGTAGAGATGACAGGCACGAACACGGCGTTGGATTCTTGGTCCACAAGAACATTCTAGCCACTGTCATGGGTTGCCGCCCAGTCTCCAGTAGACTCATTACCATCCGTCTGAGAGCAACCCCTTTCAACATTACCATCATCCAGGCCTATGCCCCAACATTAGACTATGAAGACAGCGAAGTGGAGGATTTTTATGAAAATATACAGGCGGTCCTTGACCAAGTGCCGAAGAAGGACATAGTCATAGTGCAAGGCGACTGGAATGCCAAGGTTGGCCAAGATGCGCACCACAACTGGGGAGACACATGTGGACCCCACTGCAACAACGAGACAAATGACAGGGGTCTGAGGCTATTGGAGTTTGCCAGATACAACAATCTGGTACTGGCAAACACGCTTGGTCTCCACAAAAAATCCAGACGATGGACATGGCACAGTCCCGGCGGGGAACATCACAACCAGATCGACTACATCATGGTCAAGAAACGCTTCAGATCAAGCATCAACATTGGCAGGACACGCACTTTTCCAGGAGCAGACATTGGAAGTGACCACGATCTCGTGATGATGTCTTTCCGGCTCCATTTGAAGAGAGTAAATACAGCAAAGTGCACTAGGCTGAAGTTCGACCTGGACAAACTGCAAGACCCGGAGGTGGCAAAAATATTTCAGGCCACAATTGGAGGGAAATTTGCACCACTGCTTATTTTGGGGGCAGGCGAAGTAGATGTCAACACCATGACCAATACCTTCAATTCAGCTGTAACAGATGCCGCCACTGAGATCCTTGGCAAGCATCGACCAAAGAAGAAGCCGTGGATCACACCTGAACTTTTGGATCTGTGTGATAAACGAAGAGAGTTAAAAAAGAAAAAGAACACCTCACAGGGAGCTGATGTCTACCGAAAAATCAACAGTGACATCCGAAAAGGCATGCGCACAGCAAAGGAGAACTGGATAGAAGATCAATGCCAGGAAATAGAGAACAATCTGAACAAGAACAACAGCAAGAAGGCCTACCAGACTGTGAAGCGGCTGACAAGTGTTAGACAGCCCAAAGTCTCCACTATCCAAAGCAAGTCTGGCATATGCCTTACAGAAGAACAAGAAGTCTTGGACAAATGGACAGAGTACTGCTCTGACCTTTACAACCATACACCAAATGGAGACCCATCAGTTCTAGCATGTCCCGAGAGCAAAGAAGAAGAAGAAATCCTCCCAATTCTCCGGGAAGAAGTTGAGGCAGCAGTGCAATCGCTGAAGAAAGGGAAGTCAGCGGGAGTGGACAACATACCAGCGGAACTGCTACAAACAGGAGGAGAAGCGATGACTGATGCTCTCACCATTATCTGTAACAAGATCTGGCAGAGTGGGGAATGGCCTACACCATGGACCCAGTCGCTTGTCATCACTCTTCCCAAAAAAGGTAACCTTCAGGAGTGTGAAAATTACCGCACCATCAGCCTCATCAGCCATCCCAGCAAAGTCCTCCTGAAAATAATACTCAACAGGTTGAAACCACAAGCTGAACAAATCATAGCTGAAGAACAAGCAGGATTCATGGCAGGGCGAAGTACCACTGAACAGATTTTCAACCTCAGAATAATCTGTGAGAAATACCTACAGCACCAACAACATCTATATCATGTGTTCATAGACTTCAAGAAGGCATTTGACCGAGTCTGGCATGCAGCTCTATGGGCAACCATGAAAGTGTACAACATCAGCCCTAAAATTATAGAAGTCATCAAAAGCCTGTATGACAAGGCTACCAGTGCAGTCCTCCATAACAGCGTCATCGGGAACTGGTTCAGAACAACAATCGGTGTGCGTCAAGGATGCCTACTCTCTCCAACACTCTTCAACATCTTCCTAGAGCGCATCATGTCAGATGCTCTTGCAGATCACGAAGGCACAGTCAGCATAGGGGGCAGAGCAATCTCCAATCTTCGTTTTGCGGATGATATTGATGGATTGGCTGGAGAGGAACAAGAACTTGAACAGCTTGTACAGAGGCTTGACACCACCTCCAGAGCTTATGGAATGGAAATAAGTGCAGAGAAGACCAAAATGATGACCAACAACACCAATGGCATCAACACGGACATCAAAGTACAAGGCCAATCCCTCAACACAGTGCACAGCTTCAAATATTTAGGAGCCATTGTGTCAGACAATGGGTCTCGACAGGAAGTCCTCTCCAGGATCGCACAAACAACTGCTGCCCTGACAAGGTTGAAGCCCATTTGGAAAGACAGAACCATCAGTCTACATTCCAAAGTAAGACTGCTGCGCTCTCTGGTCATCTCCATCTTCCTATATGCTTGCGAAGCATGGACCCTCACAGCAGATCTCCAACGAAGAATACAAAGCATGGAGATGAGGTGCTACAGAAGACTTCTGTGCATTTCCTATACCCAACACATCACCAACGACGAAGTCCGACAGACCATCACACAAGCCATTGGACAACACGATGACCTGCTCACAGTGGTGAAGAAACGGAAACTCCGATGGTATGGCCACGTCACCAGATCATCAGGCCTTGCAAAGACCATTCTGCAAGGCACAGTGCAAGGAGGTAGAAGAAGGGGGAGACCGAAAAAGAGGTGGGAGGACAACATTCGAGAATGGACTGGTTTGACACTGAGCGAAGCCATGAGGGCTGCTGAGGACAGAGAAAGATGGAGTATGCTGGTTAAACGATCATCTGTGGTGCCCCTACGACCTTCGGGTTATGGGACAGGATAGGATAGGATTCTACATGCTTAGAGCTGTCAAGATCTGGCAAAATGTTCATACTACTACTACTACTACTACTACTACTACAACTACTACTACTACTACTACTACTACTACTACTAAAGCTGGCTTGTAATAGAAAAGTTATCATGTAACGATGCAATTATTTGTTTCATTATTGTGTGATTTCAGGAAGACTGTTGAGCAGTTGATGGTGAAGGACGATGCAGTGACATCTAGACAAAAGCTGCAGTAACTAAAACTGCATGTTGGAGCAGCAGCATGACACCAGTGAACTAACTCGTAAAATTTTAGCTGTACCTCTCTGGTTCATGGCTTTGAGTTGTTCTCGAGGAGCACATTTCCAGGTCAGAGTGCTGCTCCAGATGCTGTCAAGCAAAATCAGCACACATGAAATATTTGGCTGAAGTCAAGGTTGAAGCCATGTCACCCAGGACATGAATTTTCTGCAAATGTGTGCACTGTGGTAGTGTCTTGGACCACTGGCCAGACCAAGAGTATTGACATCTGCCGGTTGTTCCGCCACAGTGTTTGGCAGAGTTCTGTATTTGTCAAAATAAACCCCTTTACGTGTCATGGAGTGCACGACGCTGAAGACTTGGCGAGTCCCGTTTCAGATGTTGGTGCATCTTTTGCGTTTTCCAGTACATTAGCAGTTAAGTTATGCTTGTGTGTTATCAGTGGGTCAGTTGGTTTATTAGGTTTAGAGTGTGGTTAATAATAATAATAATAACAGGCAATTTATATAGCGCTTTCCAAAATCACAAAGCGCTTTACACAAACAAATGTAAACACAACATGCGTACATTGGTCAATAACACACAACCACATATACATCTCAACACCAAAAATAACTAACAACACTCACTCATGGCGCCTAAGAAAAGGCCTCTCTAAAAAGATGCGTCTTCAAGTTCGTTTTAAAAGACGCTAATGAAGGACTGTGACGGACGGACCGAGGTAGCGAGTTCCAGGTCTGAACGGAGAAGAAACTGAAAGCTCTACCACCGTGTCTCACCCTGTGGTATTCTGGTACACGGAACATCCTTTCATCTGCAGAGGAGCGGAGAGACCGAGAAGGAACATAGACAGTCAAAAGTTCGGAAAGATAGCTAGGAGCAGTTCCAGAGATGATGTGGTAGCAGAGACATGAGGTTTTATATTTAATTCGTTGTTCAATTGGGAGCCAGTGTAGCTCTTGAAAAAGAGGCGTGCAGTGCTGTGATTTCCGTGCTTTGAAGATGAGTTTAGCTGCAGAGTTTTGGACTTGCTGAAGAGGTCTAAGGACTTTCTGTGTGCAACCTACAAGGAGTGAATTACAATAATCCAATCTAGACAGAATGCATGCGCTAACTAGTGTTTTTGTTGCTTCTTGTGTGAGGTACTGTCGAATGGAGCTTATGCGTCTAAGTTCAATGTATGCAATCTGACAAGTTTTTGCAATGTGTTGCTGCATGGAGAGATCCTGATCGAGAAAAAACCCAAAATCGCGAACAGTGTCAGAAAAAGAAATAGAAGTAGTTTCAACAGTGATAGTTGAGGGAAGAGAAGAGGGGTCTGCAGATGAAGGAGAAACACGGAGGGCCTCAGTTTTGTTATCATTAAGCTTGAGACGGTTGTTTGACATCCAAGATTTTACCTCAGTAACACAATCTTGAAGGGTCTGAACTAAATGATTGTAGTTAGAAGGAGAGTCAGAGTGATTAAGTTGGGTGTCATCAGCATACATTTCGTGGCGGACAGAATGTGAGTGAATGAGACGTGAGAGAGGAGAGGTGTACAGAATGAACAGAATAGGGCCAAGCACAGAGCCTTGAGGAACGCCAAAATCAAGCGGTTGTGCGGTAGATTTAATACCGTTTACGAGAACAGCTTGTTTTCTTTCTGAGAGATAAGACCGAAACCAGTTAAGAGCACTGTTTTGGATTCCAAAATCGTTATTGAGACGTGATAACAGAATTTCATGATCGATAGTATCAAAAGCGGCCGAAAGATCCAAGAGAAGAAGAACTGAAATTTTGTCTTTGTCTAAAGAAATCAGAAGATCATTTAGAACGCGAAGAAGAACGGTCTCTGTGCTGTGCCCAGGACGGTAAGCAGACTGATGAGAAGTAAGAAGACTGTGAGCAGATATATGGGAGAGAAGTTGCTGAAGGATGAGACGTTCAAGTAGTTTAGAGAGAAAAGAAAGATTGGATATAGGTCGGTAATTCTTCAGATCATTACCATCGAGGTTGGATTTTTTCAATAAAGGCTTGACGATAGCAGTCTTGAACTCAGGGGGAACAATACCAGATGTAATAGACTCGTTCATAATGTTGGTAATAGTGGGAAGTAAAATGTCAAGGTGCTCAAAGAGAAATTTGGTGGGCATGGGGTCAAGTTCACATGACTTTGGAGGAGTTTGAAGGATAGTTTTTTTGATGAAATCCTCTGAAACAGGACTGAATTGAACCAATGGAGTGCCAGAAAAAGTTGAAGAATGCAAAACAACAGACTGGTCTGGAGAAGGAAAACTTTGGCGAATTGTGAGAATTTTTTTGCAGAAGAAATCAGCAAAAATTTCCGGGAGCAGTTTTATATCAGACACCACAGGGAGAGACACCGGTTTTACTTTACCCAAAAGTGAGGACATGTTGTGAAACAGCTGTTTGCACGTTGAAGAGCTCGAAACAAGAGAGGAATAAAAAGCTGTCTTTGCGCTGTTTACTAAATCCGTAACCTTCTGCCTTGCAGCGTCATAGATCTGTTTATGTACTGTTAGCTGTGAGGCTTTCCAAGAGCGTTCAGCCCGCCTGCGCTCTCTCTTCAGCTCACGTAGCTGATCAGAAACAGCACTGTACCATGGCGTTGGCTTACCATCGCGAACTTTCAGTCGTCGCACAGGCGCATGCTTGTCGAAAACGGCAATGAGGGCACCATTCAGACCAGAAACCGACATATCGTGCGTCACAGATTGAGCCAAATCTTCTGCAAACTTTATGTGGTCAACTTTGCTAATGGACCGAGTTGACACAAACTTAACGGGACGTTTTAGTTTTTCTACTGCAAGGCGGGACACAACAGCAAAATGATCAGATGACAGATCATGACAAACATGAGTGGAGTGAACAATGTTATCATCAGTCCTGCAAATGACTAGATCAAGACAATTTCCTTTCTTTTGAGTTGGTTCACTAACAGACTGCGTAATTCTAAGACTATGCATGTCCAGCTGTTCACAGAATGTCTTGGCATTTGAATCAGAAAAATCATTCACATGAAAATTAAAATCGCCAGCTAAAACAAAACTACATTGACATTCAACACAGAAATCAAGCAAATCGGGAAATTCATCAAAAAACATTTGAGCAGACAGTTTGTTTTTCCAGTTTGGAGGAGTTCTGTAAACGAGGAAGAAAGATATCCGTCTTTGGAGTATCGTCAAAGTCAGCTGAGCCAGTTCAAAGGTCATGTGGGGGAAAGAAAAATCAGTAATGATTTTACAATGTTCGGCAAAGTAATCTTTGATGAGAATGGCGATCCCACCCCCACGCTTTATCGTAGCATTGTGAAGTCTTGGAAAGGAATACAGCTTGTAGCCTGGAGGTGTTAGATCACGGCACTTGGTTAAGCAGAGTTGGCGTGGCCACGGTGGTCCTGTCCACACATCCCTACCATACATCCTCATGTTCAATGCAGCACTGTACTACCAAGAAGGAAAGGCAGTCTGAAATCCTGGGGATGAAGAACTCAAGAACTTGTTTGCATTGAAGGATGGTGAGAAAATAGTGTTCAGTCCATCTCCAAGGTTGGAACCCTCCCCCCCCACACACACACACATTTGAGCAAACATGCAATTTGCCTTGAAGCATACACGCAACTCACATTCAAGCAGGCACAAATAATCTAAAAATTATGAGAATGAAAGAAGGCCTATGACACAGGCTGCTGGATCTGGATACAATAGCGTCCTCTCTATAGAATGCCTCTGTCTCTGTAGTTTTTAAATCTATATGACAAATGCGATGACCCGCGATTTTCGCTGAAAGGAATTTGAGACCTTGATATAAAAAAGTACTAGGGCTTGTTCTATAGAGTTAGTTCCCAAAAATGTATTGTCTTCACCATACTGAGAGGGGCAGGTTCTAGACAAAAAAGTTTTGCACAATGTATTGTCTTCGCCATACTGAGAGGGGCAGGTTATATAGAGAGTTCTACAGAATGTATTCTCTTCAGCATACTGAGAGGGGCACGTTCTATAGAGAAAATTCTACACAATGTATTGTCTTGACCATAGTGATATTAGAAATTTCTCCCACCAACCCTAACAACAATACAAACAAACAAACAAAAAGATCTATAGAGAGGACGCAATCGTCAGGCTGGGGAACAGTCGAAAACAAAAATCTCTGAAATCCGGCCGGGGTCCAGGGGCCGCCGTAAGGCCCCTGGTCAGGTCCAGGGGCAAAGCCCCGGTGGGGAAATCTGGGGGGCTTCGCCCCCCCAGAAGCTGGACATTTCATAGCATGTACACCCAAAAAGAATGCTTTTTGTGAGAGGTAAACGTGGATGTTTTTCATAATGTTCATCATGTGTTCATAAGGACATTATCATTAGTAGTGGTATAAGTACTAGTAGTAGTTACCCATGACATGGAGTGCAGTTACACTTTCGCCATCTTTTCAAGCCATTCCCATTTCCACTTGTTGTTGATTTCCCCTTCTTCAAAAGGGTCTCCGCGGTTAATAATACGTGAAACACATGACTTGACCATGATAGTATAGTGATTATAAATTAACAATGGCGGACAGTGACAAAGGACTGAACTTCACGTGAACTGCCAAACGTTCAACATCGCCTTCGCCCGCTGTAGTCAAGTGATGCTAGTAAGCCTTATTGGGCAGTGAATTCGATGTAACAATAGCGGGCGCGGGCGGCACTTTTAGTGACGAGAAAAAAAAAGCTGGACACGGACATGGATCGAGACTTGGATAGAATGCGTTGAGGGATTTTTTTTTTCTCGGAGGGATTTTTTTTCTCGGACCTCTATTTCATTTTCTCGGGAGTGACGGTACCTTTTCTTGGAAAATCGCAGATCCGAGGAGACAGTGTTCCCGATTACGCACAGTAGTGCGTCAATTACGCACAAAATATGAAAAATGCTGCAGAAAAATTTGCACGTGTGCGTCCACAGGACGCACACATTTTTTTTCGAATCGCTGAAGTTAAAAATATGACCAACGAGTGGTGAACTAATTCACGGCATTATCAGAATCAGAACCCAACTGAGACTGCCATTGCAGACGATTAAAGATTGTGTCGGGAGTTGTCCTTAAAAATCGCATGCGCGCGCATTGTAAACTTCCTCCAAGCAATCCATTCACTGAAGTTTGCAGCAACCAAGCGACTCAGGCTTAAATAAACGTTTAATACATGTTTTAATTTTTTGGTTTTATATGATTATGATAACTAATGTGACGCTTTAACAGAGTTAAAAAAAAAAAAAAAAAGTGAGGCTTGGACTTATTTTTACATTTCTTTTTCCGATTTGGGGACTCTCAAAATTTGCACAAGGACTCTTAAAATGTTATACCTGGGAGTCCCAAGGGCTCTCATTTTTTGTGTGTGGAGGGAACACTGGAGGAGAGTTCCCCAGCCTGAATCGTATTCAGATAGAGCGAATGTGCCTTATGACCACTGAGAGGACATATTGCATGACTTTGGTCTCAACTAAGCATGTTAGTTTGTAATAATTAATTGTCTGTATGCTGCTGATGACCACTTCAAATGTCCATTTCGAATATATTCCTTTTCCTCAACAATGTCTTGCAAAATATGCTGTGTGATTGTTTATTACATTTTGTTTGATCTGGAATGTTAACTCTTTCCCTGCCAATCGACGATATATCGTCGATCTGAGCCGCCATGTTTGTGCCAATCGACGATATATCGTCGATTTCAGTATTCCGTTTCGTTCCGTTTTTTTGCGCAGTCCAATCCAAGTTTTATTTTAACCAAAGAGAGATAACTCTTTCTACTTTCGTTCCCGATCGACACGCGCGTGGTTTCTTCAAATTGATTCGTTTTTAGAGTGTTTTTTGTGCATTTTACTAAGCATATGTGATGGGCACAATCGACATTGTGTCAAACTCTGCTAATAATCAATATAATTTCAAACTGTAAAGTGTATTTTGATCCTAAACAAATTTTCTTTCTGGTGTGTGAAGCTGATTCAGTGATTGGAATTATTCCTCCAGATTTTTTTTATCACTGGTATGTAGAAAATTTTTATTTTATTTTATCATTTCAAAAAGATCAACATGCTTTCAAAACACATATTTCAATAACATAATCAAATTAACATTTTTGTGGTGTTTTTTTTTTATTCTTCACTCTTTTACCTTTAATTTGATATGAAATATGTCTATTTAACAACTATTATTGAAATAACAGTAGCTTAAATGCCCAAGGTACTGAACTTTCTTTCCGGTGCCAGAGAAATGTCTGGCACAAACGTGGAAACATGCCTGGCAGGGAAAGAGTTAACACTTGTCTTGTCTTGCCGTATACGCCCACAATCAATCGTGTTGATCATTATGGCACTTGAAAGGAAGGGTTTGTGTGCATGTCAAGTATGGATACGGAGCAAAGAATGAATCATGTCGCTACATGAATCAGACCATGGGAAATGTGAGTGAAGGGGGGAAATGCTGGGTAAGGAGACAGGGGGGGGATGGCAGGTGGTGGGGTTAGGAAGGGGTGGGGTGGGGGGGCAGATGAACTGGAGGGCTTTATTGGGAGACTCCCGACACCAAGGTGTCAGCAGCCAGAGCCTCCAGTGCCTCCACTGTTGAGGGCATTCCAGTCCTTTATGGTTCGTGGCAGAAAAGAGGCGGCTCTATATTGGGTTCCTTGAGCATCAAAAGTTAAAAAACATGAACATCGATGAAACTTTCCACATTGACCTCAATAAAATTGTCCACACATGAGAATAATTTTGTGTCCATGTTTTAGAGTAGTTTTGTGATTTGATCTTTATCTGCGCAAGTTCTTAACAGACACAAATTATTGTGTCACATTCTCAAACATACTATATTTGTCATCATGCTTTCCTTTTATTTTTGGACTGCCCTATGTATGAGTTGGTGCGAGTTGATTATTTGTTACGAGTGCTTGTTTGTGTTTGTTATACGCTCCTTTCTGCCTTGGGTTAATTACACAAATTTCGTATCACATTCAAAATTCTCTTTGTCTCTGTATGCCTCTCTGTCTCTGTCTGTCTGTCTGTCTGTCTGTCTGTCTGTCTCTCTCTCTCTCTTGCTGTCTTTAAAGTTAAAGATCTCTTCAGTTTTAAATCTCTTTTTAAACTAATTTGCTGAAATAACATAATTTAATTAATATTTGTACACATAATTATTTATACATCAGAGCTGAATCACCTAAAACCTGTGAATTGAAGAAAAAAAAAAAAGCAAACAAAACTAGAAGCACAAATGTTTTTCTAGGAAGGAGTGTCCGGAAGTAAAAATAAAATGAACAAAAGTGGCAATGCACCGAATTTGTTCACAAATTTGGCGAGATTTGTTTACTTCCGGTTGTAGATACAAACGTGATTTCGGGGAAGGAAGAAGGGAAACTTTCGACAGGAATTTACCGTTCACGTTGAGTTAGATTTTCATCATGGCGTTACCAGTCGACGGTGAGGTTCATGAACTTCGACTTGGGAAGAGTTTTGAACCAAATTCCAAAGTTGGATTCCATTCATTCCGATGTAAGTATGGGAAACTGAAGTTACGTTGCACCATATGGTGGCATTAATGATTGATAGATACCCATCATGTGCGACAATTTGTCGTTATCTTATGGAGCTCAGGTTTTTATGCTTCAATCAGAAATAATATTAAAGAAGTAGCTGTAAAATAATAGATTATTATTTGATTTAGAATTTAGTTCTGTCTTTATCCTTAGGAGAAGACTTTTTAAAATTTTGTTTTTAAAGTAGTGTAAAAATCTAAAATATAATTTATTTCATTTGATTTATATTGCACTTGCAGAAAGTGAGAAACTAGCATTAGCAGGCTTATCTTGTTATATTTTTTATGTTTGGCTCACTGAAACTCACAGTTATAGGAAAATTGATTGACCTGTCAAAATAGGTCAGTATGAAGTACATTAAATTATATCCTGTGAAAATGTTACGGTCCTCTTACTGCTTACTCTCAGTGTGCACACTCGGATCAAAGAAAAGTGGGCCTGTGGCATATATTTTTTTTTAAATTACAACAACATCCAATATCATTGTCGCTGAAGCTATGACTGTGAGTATTATTGCTTATAGAGTCAAATCAAAGCATTCACATACATTTTATCAACAAAAATCTAAAACAACCGACAAGAATTCATTGCTACTGTCCTAGACTAGAGTATGTGTTGTTGTTAAAGTTGGAAGATGGAAGGAAATTTTAATATATCTAAAAAAATCTTATTCCAATTATTTCAGATGACTTCAAGCCAGCATCTGTGGACACTTCACAAGATGCCAAAGTGGAAATGGGGGAGGGTCACCAAGTGACGGTTACTGTGCCACATGTTCAAGTAGGCTTTTTATTTCATTTTGTCATTCACAGTATAAATCAGTAATCATACACATACTTACTTATTTTTGTAAAATAGAGTCAAGACATTTTTATTGACATACAAATGGTGAAAACCTTTGGTGTTGCTTAGTAACAGAAAAATATTTTTAAAATACTCTAATGAAAAAACATAAGCACTGGACATAGGCACAAAAAATAGCAGGACCAGTAATAACGTCACACTCACTTCTAACCTAGTCACAGTGCTCTAAATACAAAACACCTTATTTGTTTAATCCCAGGGGTGGTGAAACTGGGTGCCAAGTGCTAGTAAGATCATGCAGACAAAATAAAACTTGATGCTCACAGGTCTGCCCATCTAGCAACCTTTTTAAGTTTTGTTGTTGTGGTCATTCCTCCTTTTTCTTATTATAAGGATGCTAACTCGGAAAAAAAAAAGCACACACACACAGACAGCAGCTGAACTGTATTTGTGTTTGAAATATATGTATTATGAGAAATTGAAGTCGCTCTGTACTGAACTGAAATATATACCCAGAGCTTGCATGACTCGTGAGTCGTGTGTCCCTTTTTGTATAGAGCACTGTGACTAGGTTAGAAGTGAGTGTGACATAATTACTGGTCCTGCTATTTTTTTGTCACAGCCACGGGCCAATGACAGGCTGCATTAAATACTGTTCCAGGGATTAATCTTGAAAGTGACCATGATAGGTCATTTGACCAGTTCACAGGAAAAACAATAGATCATTTTGGAAAGCAATAAGTCACACAGTCTCATTCGATCGCTTATCAGTACAAATGGTACAAAATAACTCCCCGAGTCTCTCTCTCTCTATTTAAAATTCGTGCATCAGTGACAAATCTGAATTCCGTTTAAAACAGTAATAAACATGATAAATCGAGAGATAAAGATACAGATACGTAGTACAGTTGTAGTAACACTAAGAGATCGAGAAAATAATAAATAAATATTATACACTAATAGTTATACTACTACCAAATGAAGAATTGGCCTATAAACTAAAGTAATGGAGCCTGCAGCTGAAGCACATACTGCAGGAAGAGTTATTTTTACCCCGTTTGAGTATTAAACATGGTACAATTTAACTATAAAAGAAGGAAAGAAAACAAAAACAACAGAAGACAAGTGTCGATCGGTTTCGGTCTCAAAGACCTTTATCAAGACATTTCATGATGCTGCCGACATTTTTTATGTTTCAATAGAAAAGTACAGGTCCGCATCCATTCTTTAACCTTATTTAATTACCTCCACAAAATAAAATAAAAAAGAAATAATTATAAACATAATACTTACTAATGAATAAAGAAATGACCACAAATAAATTAAATAAAATAAATAATGAAATAAAAAATACATTAGTTTAAAATAACCCACAAACAAATCATCTACGCCATGACTCATGTGTGACATCATTAGTACACACTACACAATCTGTGCACTGCCAAAAGAGGGAGACAATCCAACAGTGCCAAAGTACATACATGTAAATAAATCCGTAAATTATTAGTTAGATAATAATAATAATACTACTACTACTAATAATAATAATGACATTACTAATAATTTAATAATGTGCATCTTTATATGAAAAAACAAAACAAACTAGGCTATAGTATTACTATATAGGCCTAAACACCATGGTTTTTTTTCGGAGGCATTTTTTTGTTTGTTGGCAAAATGGAATCGCAAACTAGATCTACACTGTGACTGTCAATGCATTGGCGCGTTGCATGTCAGCAATGAAAACTATGGATCGGAAAAGTTTGTATTATACTGAAAGGGTAAATAATTTCGTTTCGGTAATGGTTGTGCTAAGTTTTATTTAGTTCGCAATTTGTATAGAACTTTTTAAATGACAAATCTTCGCAAAGTTTGACCGCCCGATCGTAAAATCAATAGGTCACTTGACCAGCTGGCTGGCAAACCAATCGGTCATTTCAGATTTTTATGCGTCAATGACCGATGACCGACGCCAAGAATAAACCCTGCTGTTCTGGTAACTCTATTCCTGGTGCGTGTGGTGTGTGTATATTGCTGTGGATCAGAATGTTGAATGTGTGATTGCTCATTGCTGATATTGTGTTTTGTGTATAAGGGCTTCTCTGTTATGTATAGTATGTTTATTATTTTATTTCCAGGAGAGTCTTTCATGTCTTTTATTGTTTTTTGTGCAGTTATGTTGAAGTGTACGCTGCACACACATTTCCTTGTGTTTTTAAAAGGACAACAAAGATATCAAAATCTTTATTGTCCTTTTAAAAACAGGCTCACAAAGAGTCTCAAGCGTTGAACAACTCTAGTCAAGTCAATATTTTTGTCATGTTTCACTGAATCACTTTTGCCGTTTGGATACATTTTAGAAAATGTTATAAGTAATTTGATAATGGGGAAGGTTAGAGTTCTGGCAGTCCACTTACTTGTAAGAGTGCAGGACGTTGGAGTAGAGAGAAGGGAAATGGTATCAGCGTGGAAGAAGGAGTTGGTGTATTTATGTACATTAATATTCCTAGTTATTTCCTAACATAGTTAAAGTATATGTTAGTTTCAAATTAATGGTAGGTTAATAATTATTGAGTTCTGATTTGTTTTTTTTAAGGACTAGCTGTAAGACAGGTCCAGAGTGACCTAATGCTATTATCCTATTAAAGTTTTCGATTTCAACTTCAAGCTGTGACAAGTTGAAGATTTGACTGTGGCAAGTTGAAAATTCAAGCTTTTGATTTTATTTATACTTCTTTCACAGCCATTCTAGCCATTCTTATTAAAACTGATTTTTTTCACCCCACCTTTAGCCCCAATTCCTCTTTTTGATGTTCTTATTTCAAAGGTAAATGTGACTAATAAGTAATATAAATTCTTGTGATGTTATTTTTTTATTTTATTATTTTTTTTAAAGGGAGCAGGCACCTCCCACACTGTGTTCAAGGGCAACAAGAAGCCGACAGTGAAAGAGTGTGTTCTCATCATCGACCATGAAACCGGCACGTACACACTGGAAAAGCTAGATCAGAATGTCTTTGTCAAAAAGACAAGGTGAGTATGAAATGTAACATGTCTTTCCTCGCATATGACAATATAGTTAAGTGATAAAAGATTTTTGACTTGCATGCCTAGCAGTGTAAGTCTATGTACTCCCTCCTCCCCCCCTCCCTCCCCCTCTCTCAATTCTCCCCTCTCCTCCCAAAAATAATAAATTTTCTGTTTGAGATGAGTCCAAATATGATATCGAAATAAAATGTCCGTCTGCCTGTCAGCCGTCCGCTGTCTGTGCATGTTAAAAATTGCGAGTCCCATAAGGAGCATTGAGTCATATGTGCTTTGCCTTTCTAGTTTTTAAAAATTTTATAAAGAAGAAGTGTTCATGTAACCTTTCAGTCATTGTGGAGTGAGGCTAGATGTTTCAGACTTCCCTTTTTGGGTGGGCCAGCTTAGCGAGGGTGATGCCCATCTCCTCTTCCTCACTGCCTTACCTAGCACAATTTTAAACTGTTCGTTCTTTTGTCATGTGGTGGTTGCTTTTTCAAGTATGGTTCCCTTCGCCCCCTTCCGCCCAATGTACTCACTGCGTTTGAGGTTGCTTAATGAACTTCACTAGCATGTGCCAAAACCGTTATGACTATCATCTATGCCACTCAAGAAAGATTGTAATGAACCTATAAACTGTCAGTTGCAATCGTTCAATGGGAAGAAAAGCTGATTCACTCAATATGGTATTGTGCCATCTTCAAATTTTTAGGAAGTTGAAAGCCAGCTTTTCTTTAAACAAAATAAACGATGAAAAATATACAACACACTGAGGTGATGCACCACCAGTAGCAGCAGTTCTATGAATGAACCAGTTTGCTATTTAATTTTTGTTATTGTTGTATTTGATGTTGTACACAGGACGGAAGGCAGCTCCAAAGCTCACAGACCCACAACGCCAGTGGATGCCAAGAAAACGTCACCATCCAAGGGCAAGGGTGCCACAGCCAGCAGCAAAGGTGCTTCCCCCTTGCTTGATTCTCCCGCAATCACACCCCTTCCCAGTGACACTGACAAAGGTATAGTTTTTGAAATGATGAAACACTTTAATGATATGCACATTAAGGCTCGGAGCATTTACCTTTTCGATATGTCATTGTTTTTCTTGCAGAAGTACTTCACTTTGTTAAGTTTGGAGAAGAAGACATTTACCCTGATTTTTAAAAAATTTTTTTTTTAAACTCAATTTTATCTTCTCCCTGCACTCACTTTTGCTGATCTGGGCATTTTTACTTCAACACAGATTTCTTTGGGTTTGATATTCTGTGTTCATGAAGGTTGTGCACTGGTTGATGTATGATTGGTGTGAGTTTGATTGTATCTTTCAGCTGATGACATAGCGCTGATAGGCGATCTCAGTTCAGACTCTGACTCCGACGAAGAGATGTATGAGGTTCCATCAGGTAATTCCAGCTCTCTTTGCTAACAAGTCTTTCTTCTTCTTCTTCTTCTTCTTCTTGGCATTTTCCTTTTTTAGCATAAAGCCACACTTCTTGAATTACTTGGTTGCTGAGCAGATTATATGTAATAAAGTTAGTTTTGGGCAACCAAATAGACCATGGTCTGCAGAGATGTTCTCGTGGACCTGAATCTTCTGAGATGGTTAGTTCTATATCGTCTGATAGATTCTGAGGTAGTTTCATAGGTTAGTATTTGCTGATAGGCCTGGTTTGATGTGTTAATCTAAGAATTGTTGCAGGTGTGAATGGGTCAATGACACGACCCGCACCCTCCACCTCGCAAATTGGCGACAACGACATCCTTAGTAAGTGTTTTGATATTTTGTATGTTGTGGCAAGTAGCAGAGGCATGAAGACAAGACTTAAAGCTGTTCTTACTGTCCTTTCTTTGCCAATTTATTCTTTGAGTTATGCATGCAGTTTTTATAGTATGTGTGTGTATTATTATTTCATTATACAGGGCGCGAAATTAACTTTTTTCTTTGAGGGTAAACAGGACCCTTAACTTTTAAAAAGTGAGGGTCCTGTCTGAAATGTGAGGGTCCTAATACATAATAAACAATCGCACATAAAAAAATTTAAACACATTTTAATAAAACAGAACTTTAATTCCCTCTTTTTATTCATTAACAACGGATATGTTTAAATAAGTACTGGTACTCTATCTGAGTCCCAAATTTTTAATTCGAAAAATCTCTCTCTCTCTCTCTCTCTCTCTCTCTCTCTCTCTCTCTCTCTCTCTCTCTCTCTCTCTCTCTCTCTCTCTCTCTCTCTCTCTCTCTCTCTCTGATTCTTTTTACTCTTTTTGTATAAAAATGTTTTGATTAATTACTTTCTCAATTAAAGTGTATTAATAATGTTAATACGTTAAGCTGCTTCATCTGAAACAAAATAAGCTTTAAAATAATGTTAGTTTTATCCCAACTTTTTTTAATTAGAAAAATCATATGAACACAGAAAATGACTATAACAGAAAAAAACTTTAAATATTCTGAAACCTTTTACCTGAGGCCTTTTTAATGAGAAAAAATCGAAGGTAAGCAGAAAAAAACTGTTCTAGTACATACATGACGTCTATGTTTATTGGTAAAAACAGACAGTCAGCCCACAATAATGAAAAACATGACTAATTTAAAAAAAGAAAAAGATTCTACAGTAATTTAAAATAAGTTTCAATGCCTCTTCTTTTTTAACGTTTGTTTTATGAGAGTCTGTGCATTCATGCCTTGAGAGAGAATAGCTTCGAAAAATCGTTGATCCAGTAATATAGTTGTCTTTACCTTGCGCAAATGCTTGGTTTCCTCGTTTTTTTGGCCTGATTTTTGCACGGCTCACAGATCAACACTTCGACACCATCTTCTCGCCGAATTTTTCTGTGCCACGGAAATTTCTTAGACCATTCTTCTTGGTAGCTTCTGCTACGTTTTGCTTGCTCGTACTGCTTTTGATTTTTCTTCCTTTCATCGTCGTTTTCTGTCGAGGCAGGTCTTTTTCCAAAAATGGAAAAGTATTTGCTCTTCTCACTAGCCATTTTCGGGATTCATAGTGAAAGCAGACGCTCGACAGTGAAAATACGAACAGCCCATTGATTGGCCAAAAAGCGTGACTCCGAGCCAATAAAAAAAGACGTACTTAATACTATTCAAGGGAAATAACTCGAGTGACAAATACCTCGCATCCATAGCAACATATAGCAACAGATTTATTATTGCCTTCTACTTTTCACTCAAAAATAATTTTTGCATCGAAGATTTTTTTCAGTAAAAATGAATTGATTACTCAACTTTGTAACGTAGTTGACATTTTTTTGCGGGTAAATCGGGCACGCTAGAAATGAAAAGAGCGGGTCCGAATCAACATTTGAGGGTAATTCGCCCCGGACCCGCCTTAATTTCGCGCCCTGATTATAGCTGTAGACAACAATCCTTACATTTTCAAAGATCATCCCACTCGTTTTTGAACGAATTTTACGGTGGGTCTTTCATTATTGGATAGTTTTATTTGTCTCATTCTATCTTTTTTGGGGGTGTCAGATAGCTCAGTGGTTGGAGCACTCGCTACTGTGTCGCAAGTTAAGCACCGTCCAGTGCGGTTAGCACTTGGATGGGTGACCGCAAAACGTGAAGCGACAAATAACAACGCCCCAAGTTGACTTAACTGTGACTGAGTACCTAATCTCTTAAGGGTGGGGAAGATAAAGCAGCAAGGGAGAGAGATGGGCATCACCCTCATTACGCTGGCCCAAGATAAGTGATCTCCAACATCATGCTCCCCTACGGCCACAAGGCTATGGGACTACCTTTACCTTTTACCTTTTTTTATCTTTATTTGGTTGTAATGAACGTTAAATGGTTTTGTCCTTGGAAAACGCGAAAGTGGTTATTGACTGTTATTTATAAGTAGTCGAAAATAAGAGGATTACATGAAATAAAACAGGCTTAGCAATATTTTCCGTAAGGTTTTATTTTATTGAAACCCTTGGAAACGCTGAAGAGCATTACTAGGTGAAATTTGGTTATCATTTTATTTACAAATTTTGCTTTGTTGTCGTATTGTTGTTGTTCCATCTTTTGTGGTTTTAGTTTCTCTGTTTGGCTAATGGAAACAATTTATAACAAAATGTGGTGCCTCTAGTCTTTAACGTCATGGTACACGACATAAATAATGTACAAGCGAAAGACTCCACCATGACTTTATATGCTGATGATCTAGGATGCTTGAGTTCATTAAATATCAGAAGACCAAATATGGGCTATGCTAAAAAAACAAATAATGAAATCAATGCAAAGTAACATGGACAAGGTGGTTGATTGTGTGCATGACAATGGGTTTGAACTGTTTTTGCTGCATTTTACAAAATGATTTTAAGATGAGAGTAAAATATTTTCTTTGACTTTGGATCATATAGCCATTTTTTGTTGGTGCATTATTGAGGCATTTCATTGAGTTCGTTATATTCATCATCACCATTATCATCATTGATTGTTAATCCTTTCATTGTTATTTCTTTTGTTTTGCATGGCCAAATACTTTTGTTTGACGAATACAATTTCTTATGTTTTAATGGTATGTTTTCTTGATCTGTTTTTGCAGAAGACGACTTGTTGCTCAGCTCGTCTGGTCCTGACAGTGATGATTCCAGTGACGATGACTTGTAACGTTGGAAAAATACTCGTGTGTTGATGATGTGCTGGTTGTGGTTGGAAAAGAAAGATAAGCAAGGAAACTGTAATTATGGGATGGTTATAGTGAATGATGATCTGAGTGTGGTGTGTTGGTTTACGTTTGTGTGGAGTGTTGACGTTTTGATCTGCTGCCAACTTGAGCCTGACATCCAGAGTTACTGCTGCTGCCTATCGTCCTGCCCCTGTTTGCTGCTGATGTTGTTAACAAAGATACAAAATGCTTTATTGCCAAGTATGGATGATGAATGCTGATGAATCATTGATGATGATGATGTCCATTTGATGAATTATGTATGCCTGATATTGTACAAATTGATATTTGATTGACATGGCAAGTGTACAGATTGCTGTTTGATTGACATGGTGAAGATGTGTTTTGATAGAATTTTTATGGTAACCTTGGTTTGTCTGATTACGAATGCCGATAGTGGGTTAGCATAAGCCAAAATTCCAGATTGGGTCAAATTCTGAAAGTGTTTTTTCTGGTTTGGGGATCATCCGGAAACCATTATTTTCTGGTTTGGTCACACACAAGTTCTGAATTTATAATAATGATCGCTCCTTCTCATGTGAGAAGCTAAAACACTTTAAAGATCCTGATGCTCGTGTCCTAGATGGGTGAGTGCCAGATACAGAAACATGCCCTGCAAGGGTCATTTTCTATTGTCTCTAGTCCTGAGAGGCTGGCACTTCTCTGCGACTGCTGGGCTTTTTGCTTGGAAGGCATTTTTGCCCTGCATGGGTAACTGTTATTATCCCCCAAATCACAAATCGAAACCCATGCAGTAACTAGAGTTAATTGAAAGCATGTTAGATCCAGTTTAGCAATGGCGAAATGTAGCCTGCAGTCAGAACTATGAACTGATGTATTTATTAATTTATTTAATAATACTTACGTACATAGTGCTTTTCCAATCCCAGAGCTCCAGAGTTGCTCTTATTCCAGATGAAACCTTGGCCTTTTAATTGACAGCCAGTTGACTTTTGTACCTCAAATCAAATCAGTTGTCAGGTCTTGTGATTTTTATATCAGGATGCTGGGCGGACTTTGTCCTGGGATTAATCAAAAGACAGCAAATGCTGTAGCAGTTACCCTCAATCTCTCATGGTTAGACTATTGAAAAAATTACCTTTGGGGAATACAGCAAAACCCAGCTTCAGAGGTTGCAGCGCATTCAAAATACAGCTGTTCCAATAATGTTTTGATAAAAAGAAATGTGAGCACATTGCTCTTTAACTTCCTTCCCTCCGTTGGTTACCAGTTGTAAAAAGGCTGGATTATAAAGTCCCGAGTTTTGCTTATTAGTGCATAAACTACCTAGCACCTCCATATCTCGCAGCATTAATCTCCTGTCATAAACCCCGGCATAGACTTCGTACAGGCAACACAAATAAAAAAGACATTAGGGATTCTCTCTTTCAAAAAAGCAGCACCGGAACTCTGGAGTTCTCTTCCAGTAAACTGAAAGCAGAGAGTAATATAGTAGGTGGAAAGACGAGAGAGAAAAGAAATAAAAATCGACATCAGTCTGATGACAGGTCTTGGTTCTTTATTCTTTCTCTCTCAACCACCTTTGTGAGGCTCCAGTCTTGTACGTCGTCTCTACTCCCCCTACCGAGAGCAGAGCCTATAAGCTGAGCCTCTACATAGTGTTGCAGGTTCTAGCGTCCGAATAAAAGTCTTCGGCTTCGAGTGTCAAAAGGGTTTCTATCTTACTCTACCACCACCCCTTAAAATGACCACACCGTTCACATGACCACGCTCAACATTCATTTGACCATGCTTAACTTTCACGTGACTATGCTAGGGTCAAGATGCTTAGACCGTTAATTGGGTTATCTCTACGATAATGAGCAGAAGAAGGACAAAGATAATGAGCAGTTAATCAACCGTTGCATTCGTTTGGGATCTTAATGGCATGCACACGGTCCTGATTTGGCTCGAGAAGAGTCCGCTGGACCTAAAGCAATAATCATGTAATGTAATGGCATGCACGCTAGCTATAATGATAGGCTCTACAATCAAACCCTGGCATGCCCATTTGACATGGGAGTATTTACAGCCTCAAGGGATGACTTTGTTACCAGAGCTGGTCTTTGAGAGGCTTTCGGAAATGGCTAACAACCCAACTATTTCAGTTGTGTTTTTTTCTTCTCCTCCCCCTGATGGCAGAAACACTATTTGTGCGCATTGAGCATGACTTTGTGCCATGGAATTTTGGATACTTTACAAGACAATATCAGCATCAACATCATCTGACTCCAGTTGTCCATGGCACCCATTTGCTTGCTGCCTTTGGGCGCATCATCAGACAGCACAATCCTGGGTGATCGGGGATGGGGGAGAAGGTACTAAGTGCCCAATCTGCTGCTGCTGCGGCATTTTGCTAAGTCAGAAATTTCAGGACTTACTACTCTTTTTTATTAGAGTCTTAATAATATTAGTAAAAAAAAAAAAAAAAAAAAAAAAAGAATATTTGTAAGGCGCTTCTCCCAGCAAGGAACAGCTCAAAGCACTCCCTTGTGCATTGGCACGCTCATTAAACATTATTACAGTACATATAGAGATGGGTATGGGCAGTGATTGTGTGACGTTGTTGAACATGAACATTGTACTGTGGTAACGTGTGGAATGGTGGTTATGAAGATGAAGCTTGTTTATGGTTGCAAGGTTTTGCTTACAAAATAATAATATATTGACTGAGAAACAATTGTCACAAAAGCTTATAATGACGGTCTGGAGTTCAGACATTTGCTTTGGGCATGCAACATTACATGTACATGGAATGGGTGGACTTTGCCAATTAAATTATTGATTGTTATTTTTTGATGTTTTGGAAAAATATTGTACTTGTGCGTATATGTGTGCAAGAGAACATAACATGTTTATTTATCTTTGTACTTGTGCAACTGATTTATTCGTTACAAAGGATTGTTCAGGTTATGTAAACTGGATACTGTGTATGGTATAACATGGTTGTATGTTTAAAAGATTCTACCTCTCTTCTGCTATCCATATTTCTATCTTTTATCTCTATCTTGGACTATACCTCTCTCTTGTCTTTTTTTTTTTTTTTTTTTTTTTTTTTTGGGAGGGGAGGGGGAGGGGGTTATGAATACTCTGAATCTATTACCCAGTGGATATGCTGGAGGTTTCTGTATTAATAGTATCCCCACTTTATGGGAATTAGTGCTTTAAATTCCAACTGTTTTCGTTATTCTCATTTGTTCTTCCTCGTCCCTAATCTGTTCTATCAATCTACTATCTTCTTCACTATACCAGTCACCCACCTTTTTTCTTAAAAACTCCTCATTTTTGTATTGGGTCAGCTTGGGGATATTAGACGCTTTCTGCCAAATGGTCACTAGAGCTTTCTATAGTATTATTATTTAGCACTGTAGCTTAGCATTTTATATGTATGTGTTTTGTTAATGTTTTATAATGTTTATATTCTAATTTGTTTTTGTAAAAGGGTTTTGATAACTTCAAAGGTAACATTATTTTTATGCATACACATAATTGCACAATAATAGGTAGTGTAGCAAGAATGAGCTGAAATACATAATTATAATTATGTACCTTGTAGCTTCCATTGTATTTAACAAAGTGATTCAGGATAGATTCAAATTAGCTTGACATGTATAGCTGCAAATTAAGTTAGAAATGAATTTGTATTTGAGTGAGCATGTGTGTGTGGACATCAGGGCACCCGAATACGTGAACAGTATTGTTGTGGTTATAGAATGAATGGGATGCAAGCTTGCAGTTGTCACAATTCTTTTCCCCACAGATGATTGTTTAACCAGCGTACTCTATTTTTCTCTGTCCTCAGCATCCCTTTGCTCAGTGTCAAACCAGTCCATTCTTGAATGTTGTTCTCCCACCTATTTTTCTATCTCCCTCTTCTTCTGCCTGCTTGCATCGTGCCTTGCAGGATGGTCTTTGCAAGGCTTGATGTTCTGGTGATGTGGCCATGCCATCAGAGTTTCAGTGTCTTCACTACTGTGAGCAGGTCATCATGTTGTCCAATGGCTTGAGTGATGGTCTGTCAGACTTCGTCGTTGGTGATGTGCTGGGTATAGGAAATGCCCAGAAGTCTTCTGTAGCACCTCACCTCCATGCTTTGTATTCTTTGTTGTAGATCTGCTGTGAGAGTCCATGTTTCACAAGCGTATAGGAAGATGGAGATGACAAGGGAGCGCAGCAGCCTTACCTTGAAGTGTAGACACAATGTTTGGATGAAAACAAATGTTTGTGCTTTCTACATTACATTATTTATAGCAGCCATATTGGTTATTTTGTTACTTTATATTTTCCTCTTGATGTAGATTACTGACTTCATTTTTGTGAAGATTCTTTGACTTTAGTTTACCTGTAGTAGTAGTAGTAGTAGTTTTAGTGCACCTCACTGTAGAGTTTTTGGTGACCATTTTGGAACAAAGCTGTAAACACTTCTGTTTCACCTTGTATGGAACCTCAGTTGGGATATGCAAGAGTTTTCTGTATAAATAGTTTCCCTACTTTGTAGATATTTGTTTCTGTCATTCTCATTTGTTCTTTCTCATTGCTAATCAGTTCTATCAGTCTACAAACTTCTTCACTAGACCAATCACCTTTCTTTTCTTGAAAACTCTCCCAAAACTTCTCATTTGTGTATGGGGTCTGTTGGGTCACCTTGGGGATATTGGACACATTCTGCAAAATGGTCACTAGGGCTTTCTGTGGTATTATTATTTAGCACTGTAGGCATTTTATATGTATGTGTTTTGTTAATATTTTATAATGTTTTTATTCTATTTTGTTTTTGTAAACCCCTTGGGGTCATGAGCAATCTTGCCACTGTAGATTGTTCAAACCTATAAAGGGAACAGTGAAAGCCACAGTTGAAAACCTGTCTTTCCTTTATAGGCAAGACAGATTCACTGCGGCAACAGTACCCCCGTTGGAGTGCCGGGGGTTTTCAGTATAAATAGTATCCCCACTTTATGGAAATTTAGTGCTTTAAATTCCCACTGTCGCTGTCTTCCTCATTTACTCTTTCCTATTCCTGCTCTGTCCTTCACTCTGCTATACTATCTTCTTCTTCGCTAGATCAATGACCTACCTTTTTTCTTGAAAACTCTTCCTGGACAAGACTCCTTGTTTGTGTATGAGGTCTGTTGGATCAGCTTGGGAGTGTTGGACGCTTTCTGCCGGGTGGTCACTAGGGCTTCCTATGATTGTACTATTTAGCACTATAGGCATTTTATATGTATGTATTTTGTTGATGATTTATAATGATGTTTGTATTCTATTTTGTTTTTGTAACCGGGGGTTCGCGTAGTTGAGGTCAACCCTCAGCCGTCCCCCGCGTGGTATGTCTTTATTGTAAAGTGACTGGCCGGTGGAGGGCATTCAATTTTCCCACTGGGGTTGTTTCAGCAGATCTTTTATGCGGATCGGGGGTTGTCCGGTCCTGATTTGGCTCGGAAGAGTCCGCTGGACCTAAAGCAACAATAAATCAAATCAAATCAAATCATTGTTTTTGTAAATGGGGGTACAGCCTCAGCGCTTATTGTATAGTGACCGGCTGGCGGAGTGCCTTCAGTGTTAGTTATAAATTAAGGTTGTTTCAGCAGATCTTTTATACAGATCAGACCTCCTGTGGGGATGCCCAGGGTTTCAGTATAAATAGTATCCCCACTTTCTGGAAATTTAGTGCTTTAAATTCCCACTGTCGCTGTCTTTCTCATCTGTTCTGTCTCATTCCTACTCTGTTCTACCAATCTACTGTACTACTCTTCGCTAGACCAGTTACCTACCTTTCTTCTTGAAAACTCTTCCGGGACAAAACTCCTCATTTGTGTGTGAGGTCTGTTGTATCAGCTTGGGATTATTGGACGCTTTCTGCGTCTTTCACTGGGGCTTCCTATGATATTATTTAGCACTGTAGGCATTTTATATTATGTATTTTGTTGTTATTTTATAATGATGTTTGTATTCTATTTTGTTTTTGTAAACGGGGGTTCGATAAATTAGAGTATAGCCTAAGCGTCCCCTGCGTGGGATGCCTTTATTGTAAAGTTACCGGCTGGTGGAGTGCCTTCAGTGTTACCACTAGGGTTGTATCAGCGGATCATTTATGTGGATCAGGGGTGAGTCCTCTTTCAGCGAAGTAGTGATCTTGATGTTGTGGTCCTGATTCGGCTCTTTGCAGTCCTCTGGACCCTTTAAGCAATAACTTAACATACAGGTCAGGGGTGAGCACTCTTTCAACCAAGTTATGGGCCTGATGCAGCTCTTTGCAGTCCACTGGACCCTATAAACAATGACTTAACTCACCTTGTATGGAACTGGCCAGTATGCATGTGGAAGTCTTAATACATTTCTGTGAAAGTGAACATGGTGGTTGCATGGTTGGTTTTTGTGGGCATGGGTGTGTGCTGTTTCAATATGCTGATATATTGTTTTGTTTTAAAAAAAAATTGCTGAGATATCCGTTTGCGGTATTTGCCATTTACCCAAGTATATTCATCCATTGCTCATAGTTGTAATACAATAAAGTCCATTCCATTTTCAATCAAAACTGAATTCATTGTTGGTGGTGTTTTTGCCTTTTTTTTTTCTTTTTGTGAATGCTAAAAACATCAGTCAAATGGGGCAATATCCATATATATACTCCCCTCATCATTCTAATAACAGAAAGAAGACCATAATATACATGAACACCCACATTGCAGACAATATAAATACCTTCTTTCTGTCGAAAATATGTACACAAAGTCTCCTCTCTGAAAATCCTTTTGGGAAGAGAGGGGACTATAAACTGATACACATTACATTACATTACGAAAATATGTAACTAATACTATCGAGGGGAGTATATCTTGATATTGTCAAAAATAGTTACTTTTTTTAGTTCCATTCTGTAATTTGTATCAAACAAGCCGAAAAGTATGATTTACCACCATTCCATTGGAATCGAATTCTGAGCTTTTGTTTGCTGTTGTACTTGCGTGAGGTTTCACGAACGAAAAAGGTAAGGGAGATAAGTACATGCCCGTGAGTAAGGCTCGCTTCCCTTGACAGGAAGCGTCGGTATCCATAGACGACACCAAAAGCAGAGAGAGGTTGGAAGTGGAAAACAACATAAGGAACTACATTTCCACGTTTTTGCAGTAATTAGACCCCTTGCCACCTCTCACCATGACAGAGGTATGTATCTGCATATTGGTTTTGTACTTTTATTGATGTATTTCGGTCGAAAATAATCGTTTGAGCTGAATTTCAGTGAAAACAACGAGATTGAATATAGTGGAACTTGGAAGGCATTATCTTCTAACAATCCAGAATTCAAATCTTTAAATAGACATTTAATTTATTAAATTTATTAATGATCCAAAATATGCCAGCAAAGAATGTTAACAAAAGTACCTTACCAATTAGAAGTATGTCTTGTTAAAGCCCTCGGTCAAGTCTCCAAAATCAAAACTATGTTAATTGTTTCTGCTTTTGAACCAATGAAGCATGCCCTGCTGGGTCAGTTTTGTAGCCTCAAAATGTTTATGCATTTATATTTTTGTTGCAGGAAAAAAAGGAGAAGGGTACCTTCGATGACAGTGCCTTTGAGGCACTTGAGAAGGATTTTCAGGAGGTATAGAAACATTTTTTAGTTGTTTTTTATTTTGTAGTATTTTTATTGGTATTTAATTCTCTACAATGTACTTCCAAAGGGGATTCAGTTTGAAATTGAGCGTTAACTATGAACACACAGGACAACTGATTGTTCTTTTTGGGATTTTTAATCTATATGCTTTGTTAGGTTTAAATTAATTAACTGGACAGAATGTGTATATATAGTTTCATCATTTGTTAGGGGATACTATTTTATATTGTACATATAGTTGTCTTGTACCTTAAATCAGAAGTTCCACAATTTACAATTTATTGTGATTAGTTGTATCTGCAGAACATTTAACTGCATTTGAATTTTCACAGAAGTGCAGAGATATAATTGACATCAACAGCACCGTCATTATCATCATCCTCAATATCATCATCACCTCTGTCATCATCATCATCATCATCATCATCAAACATTACCTCCACCCTCTCCACACCAGCTCAGTTCCTATGTGAACAGCACTTTTCAGTGCCTCCGCGTTTCGCATGCTGCGGGCTATTTATAGCAGGCCTGCACCCCCCTTCCAGTGAAAGGAAGTATCGGCCAAGCTATTTATAGCTAGCCTGGCTGACGTAACCTCAAAATCTGAAAAGCTTTGGTTGAGCCGCTGTGCCCTTCATCATTAAACACCACCCCCACCACCCACATCATCTGATCCGTCATCATCATTGGCATCATCACCCTATACGTGAAAAGGTTATTACCCACCTTTTGTCTGGCAGACTCTTGCTGAGTTGATGGGGGACCGCAGTTTGGAGAAGTTCCGTGTGGAATACGAGAAGCTGCACAAAGCTCTGAAGAAATCTCACGAGAGCGAGAAGCGATTGATGCAAAAATGCAGAGAGCTGAATGCAGAAATTGTGGCAAACTCCGCCAAGGTTGCCACTGCACTGAAACTGTCCCAGGAAGATCAGGCAACCATCGCTTCACTGAAGAAAGTGAGTAGTCAACCTGCAGGCTTTGTTGTACTAGATTTGCTACCCCACCCTCTACCCCCGTTGGGGGTTTCAGTATAAATAGTATCCCCACTTTCTGGAAATTTAGTGCTTTAAATTCCCACTGTCGCTGTCTTTCTCATTTGCTCTTTCTCAGTCCTGCTCTGTTCTATCAATCTGCTATACTATCTTCTTCTTCGCTAGACCATTCACCTACCTTTTTTCTTGAAAACTCTTCCGGGACAAGACTCCTTGTTTGTGTATGAGGTCTGTTGGATCAGCTTGGGAATATTGGACGCTTTCTGCCAGGTGGTCACTAGGGCTTCCTATGATGTTATTATTTAGCAATGTAGGCATTTTATATGTATATGTTTTGTTGATAATTTATAATGATGTTTGTATTCTATTTTGTTTTTGTAAACGGGGGTTCGATAAATTAGAGTGCAGCCTCAGCGTCCCCTGCGTGGGATGTCTTTATTGTAAAGTGACTGGCTGGTGGAGGGCATTCAGTTTTCCCACTAGGGTTGTTTCAGCAGATCTTTTATGCGGATTGGGGGTTGTCCGGTCCTGATTTGGCTCGGAAGAGTCTGCTGGACCTAAAGCAACAATTATGTAATGTAATGTAGCCCCACCCTCTACACACACACACCCTGCCCCTCCACATTTGTATGATCTTTTAAGAGCTAATGATTTGATTTTGCTGTTGTCCGCTTATCATCTCGATGGAGAAGACATTAAAAATAAACAAACAGAGCTGTGCTACCTGAAAACCAATTGCATTAAATAACGACAAACCCATGAAGAGTGATGATAGTCGCTAAGGCAAACAACGAAAGCCGTTCCTATAAGCCTACTGGTAAAACCCATGTTCCTCAATCTTACTGAGGGTAGCTCCCAAATGGAATGTACTGTTGCACTTATTTTTCAGTCTTTGGTCTGTTTTTGTTTGGTTTTGGTTTTGTTATGAAATTTTTTTTAATGTTTTGTTTATTAACATTTAATTTTATATACTTTAGGAGTGGGAATTGGAAACAGACTTGATGTAATATACAAGTCTACTTGTATGTTTGGCTTGATTATTATCGTGAAGTACTGATTAAAATGAGGAGGAAGAAGTGGTTTTGTTATGTGGCTGAGTATCTTTGAATACAGATTGGAGCTCATTCTGTAATGTAAAAAAAAAAAAATATTGTTACTGTTAGCAATTTCTATTCTCTCTGCAAGATGAGGCAGCACCAGCTAGTGTTCAGTGATGTGTGTTGCTTTTCCAAAACTATGAATACATTCACTTGTTCAGTCTTGATGTTTAAAGCACATGAAGGTTATCTTCAAAATGCAGAAACAATGGTAGTTATTGTTGACTGGTGTATGTTTGGAGTAGATCACATAGCATTTGTTCTGCATACTATACTTATTACTGTTGGTCCAGTTGTTTTCAATAAGCCAGTTTCCACTAAACATTCGACCCTGACGCTAGCAGGGCATCAGAGATCTGTCAATCAGAGATTGGGGTCAGCGGCACTGTTGGGTCAGCTGTTGCCTGACTGCCACTGTAAGCTTTGTAGCAGCCCAATAGCAGCAAAAAGTCAATGGTACTATTTGTTTGTGCTCAGGAAATTGAGAAAGCCTGGAAGATGGTGGATGCTGCCCACGAGAAAGAGACCAGAGCAAGGGAGACAATCCAGTCCCTGAAGCAGGAGATCTCCAGTCTCAGCAAGCTGGTCGAACAGGGTGCGGGACTTACCATGGGCCAGGAACACAGGTATACTTATTTTATTTAAATTCATTTTTTGTTTTGTATTTTTTGTTGGTGTTGTTGTTGTGCAAATCGAAGAGATCGAGTCATCTGTTTTATCTCCAAGTTTTTCTTCCCCCCCCCCCCTTCAAACCCAATGCCCCCTGTCTCTCTCCCTTCCACCCCTCCCCCCCCTTCCTCCCCCCACACTTCATCTTTAGCTTTGTAAAGAGAGTTGTACAGAATGCTCCATGGGAATTCAATACTACAATGTGTTCTGACCATACAGTACTATTATGTCATTGCTAAACAGGAATTTAAAAAAAAAAAGCCTGATCAGGGTCAAAACTATGTGCTTAACAAAATCAATTTGCCAGCCTTGAAATTTTGCACATGATTAAGATTACATTACATTACATTATATTATTGCTTTAGGTCCAGCGGACTCTTCCGAGCCAAATCAGGACCGGACAACCCCTGATCCGCATAAAAGATCTGCTGAAACAACCCTAGTGGTAAAACCGAAAGCTCTCCACCAGCCAGTCACTTTACAATAAAGACATCCCACGCAGGGGACGGCTGAGGCTTCACCCCAACTTATCGAACCCCCATTTACAAAAACAAAATAGAATACAAACATCATTATAAATTATCAACAAAACACATGCATATAAAATGCCTACATTGCTAAATAATAACATCATGATTAAGAGATAACAGATCAAATTACTGGCTGCTTTTTTTTTTTTTTTTTTTAACTAGCATACAATAGGTTGTTGCTAATCATATTTAAGTATATAATTCTGCATGTCTTTCTGAAAGGGGGCTCAAAACAGTTCTTGCAGGTCTGAAATTCCAACACAAAATCTGTTTTAATGTTTGTAAATATGTTGCTGATGGCTGGACTCCAATTGGTATTCTTCATGAGCATTGAGCCACCATCATCACCATCATCATCATCATCATCATCATCATCATCATCATCATCATCATCATCATCATCATCATCATCATCCTCATCATAATCATCATCTCATCATCATCATCATCATCATCATCATCATCATCATCATCATCATCATCATCATCATCATCATCATCACTTTCATCATCATCATCATCATCATCATCATCATTGCATCACCCATTGCACATAGCTGCGATCGAAAGGAAGTATACTCCAGGTACACGCTGCGCAGCAGGCCAAAGTATGTCCCTTGTCCCTTGAAGGGAGGTAAGCGAGGTTAGCAGCCTGCTCAGTTACAGTGTCGGTGAAAGACTACAAACGGAAAAGTAAGTTTCGTCTCCTCTAGGCGACGAATTAGGTCACGCTGTATTTGTTTCTAGGTCAACTGTCTTTTACGAACCGTCTGAGAATTTTTTCGAACCGTTTATTGACGCCGGATAGTGTCCTCACTTGGTTTCATACAATTAAAGTGTAGCTGTTGGGTAGTGATGACTCACGGGTAATTCCGGAGATTACCGGAAACTTTTCGCTTTTCCCCGCTCGACGTACGTGACGTCACAAAAAGGACCAATCTCTCAGTTTGTGTTGAGCTCAAGCCTACTTCAGTAATTGTACCTTGTATTTTTCTTCATCCACATTTATTTAGTCATAATAAATGTCTTCAAATTTTATTACTATTATTTGTATGATGCTAATCATGTTTCATTTGCATGAAATAATAATAATAATAATAATAATAATAATAATAATAATAATAATAATAATAATAATAATATTGTTTTGGTGATGTACATTTCAAGTTTCATATTTTTCGATTGATCTGTTAAATTGAACATGGTCAGTACAATAGGACACGATATGCCTAATGGATTTCACAAAGATAAGCAGAGGAAAAACTGTATTTCCACTAAATGCAGAATAATGTTTCGATATTATTATTATGCACTCGTGCATTACAAACAGAAAACTAAGACTGAAATGTGAATACCAATTCTCTGCACTTAAAATTTGGTTTAGGTCTACACTACAGTCCTACGTAAAAAGTATTTTTTAAAAGTTACAGTAATTTACTCAATAGTGCTACTATTAGTAAGCTTAGTACTGCCGTAGGCCTAATTGAAGTAATTGTGGAAACTGCTGGCACTGCTAATGCTATCTGATGAGTGATCTCTGATTTACCCTATCTCCACCAACCCAAACCTCTCGCACACAATTTTCACTGTTGTGTATCTAAACTATGTAGAGTGTGATGCTATCATTAACCTCTCTCGCAAGGTTTAGCTTCATAAGAAGAATGGAACTTCTCTTTCTCTTTCTTGTTGTTGTGGCATCACTGCTAGGGTGAGAGCCGACTGCTGGCCTACTTTGTACCGATAGTAGGCCTACTGCCGGCTTGATAGTCGGTATATGGATCCAGGTTTGAGAAGGCGCATTTTCGCGAATTTCATTCGAAATTCAAGAAGATTGGTAAAATTGTATTCTTTTAAGTGTGAGGAGCCCACAACAGTGTGTGCATTTCCCTTGGAGAAATCTTTCCGTGTACTAACAACAAAACGGTTCCAAGGTGGCCATAACGAAGTATCTTTCGGGTAACGATGCAGCGATGTTTCTTGGCATGATCTATTTATGCATCCACCAACAACACACATTTGATCTGGCATTTTTTTAATAGTGCATATGCTATCCTTTACAAATTAACTATAATAATAAATAAAATCGACATTTAATAAGTAAATACGCTAAATTGCACTGCGCCAAATCTCAAACCAACATAACACACTAGACACTACCAACCAAACCGGTCACGTTTGTGACGTCACTTTCCGAAACTTGCCGAAGTACTTTTTTTTTGGAAGTCGAATTTTTGGGAGTATATATCAAACAATATACGCAACTGCAAAATAATCCAAGCACAATTTCGAACTCCTCTTAGTTTTTTTAGTTAGTATAGTACATTATAAGTCACTAAATAGTCCTATTTCGTGATTTGACGAAATGTAGGTCAGCACCCAACAGCTACACTTTAAGAATCCAAGAAGGCAAATGGGTTTTTGGGACGGTAAAAGCATTTTTGTAGAGAAAAGGGTTAGGGCAAAGGCTAGGGATATATCTACAAACCCTTACCCGAACCCTTGTAGCAATATTCCGCTCTTTCCGTCACTTTTAAACAGTAGTGCGCTTCGCATCCGCGGCTAGCAGCGAGCCCAAAGTATACTTTGAAGGGATGGAGGGAATACTTTCATCTGCTGCTAGCGGGAGTTTTGGCGATACTTTGTACTGATCGCAGCAATATGTATTACCTCCATTGCATTTACCATCATCACCATCACGAGCATCATCACCACCCACACCTTCATCATCATTATACAACATGTTAAAAGATCAACACAAATGCGTGACAATGATGCTCTTGCAAACTTGACTGCTAACATCATTCTTAAAACGTCTACCAAAAATGTAATGTTTGTCACTTTTAGTTGTCCTATAATTGCAGCGTGAATGAACTGCTGAAGCTGAAGGAAGACCTGACCAAGGAGCGGGATGAACAACTGCAGGAGATCAGCCGTCTGCGTGAAGAACTGGCCGATTCAAACACCAAGCAGGCTGAGCTGGAACAGAAGAAGTCAGATGCTGATGAAGAGATTCAGAGGGTGAGCAACACAAATATATCTAGCCATCTCTGTTATACTAATAGGAATAAAAATCCTGCTGGACCCTTTACACAATGATTAACTAACTATAAAATTCTTCTATTAAAAATGGACGTGATGGGGTGAAGCAGCTTGCAGGATGTAGATCAAACCGGGCATTTCAGAGAATTCTCCCTTCAGTGGGATAAGATGTTGACAAGTTAGAAGATAATAGCTCTAAAGTGATGGTTAATAATATTGAGAGCGAAGTAAAATATTCCAGAGACATTAGCCTACACTGTGGTTTCTAAAATTATTCAGTGTATTATCATCATCATCATTATCATCTTCATCATCATCATCATCATCATCATCATCATCATCATCATCATCATCATCATCATCATCATCTTCATCATCATCATCACTGTTCTTGCCCTTGTTAGGGCAAGATTAATTTTTTCTTCAATTTATGTGTTTGCTTATTCTTCCTTCCCTTTTTGGAGATGGGCCTATCATTTATTGCCTTTTTCTTAGTCTGTGTTCACCCCCCTTTGTTCATTGCTTGTCTTTTCCTTCTCGTCTTTCTTTATTCTTGCCGGTGTTTGGAATTTTGGTGAGCGCGCAACCATTATTCTGTTCTTTTGCACTTGGTTTTCTCTCCCTCCTTCTCTACCTCCTCTTCTCCTTCCCCTCAAGATGTCTTTAGTTTCATTTACTAATGAACTTATTAGTGTTCAAGTGCACGGGAAAGAGAAGTTACCTGAGTACTGTTATCAGGTGTGAATGTAACCCTTTACATTAGTTTTCATAATCATTTCCTTTTGTATGTTTGTGATTTGTTTTCCCTTGCCTTTTGTATTGAGCAAGTTATATCCTGATTTCGAGATAGTTTTTGTGAACAGGAAATCTGTTTGAATTAGGAGCACCTTTTTTGAAGGAATAACTTTGTTTATTGTTGCGACAAAAGCCACTCAGTAAGCTTTTTCTTTGAAATAGAGGCGATTGTTCAGAGACCTATAGACTTCTGAAATGTAACGGACTGGAGTCAACCATTATTTTGGGACATCGGCGATAACAGTTTTTACCAGGGCATTACCAGGGCATTACCAGGGCATCATCATTGTATTACCCACGAAGGTCATAACGCACATGAGAATTGATGACTGAAAGAAAATAAACTGAAGACCCATGTTACTGACCTTGTCCTGCGTCATTACTTATCGCCAGAGAGAGAGAGAGAGAGAGGCTAGTTACGAAGTCCCAAACAGAGGTCGGCGAGTACAATCACCATCATCATCATCATCCACCCATAGCACATAGCTGCGATCGAAAGAAAGTATACTCCAGGCACACGCTGCGCAGCAGGCCAAAGTATGTCCCTTGTCCCTTGAAGGGAGGTAAGCGAGGTTAGCAGCCTGCTCAGTTACAGTGTCGGTGAAAGACTATAAACGGAAAAGTAAGTTTCGTCTCTTCTAGGCGACGAATTAGGTCACGCTGTATTTGTTTCTAGGTCAACTGTCTTTTACGAACTGTCTGAGAATTTTTTCGAACCGTTGATTGACGCCGGATAGTGTCCTCACTTGGTTTCATACAACTTAAGAATCCAAGAAGGCAAATGGGTTTTTGGGACGGTACAAGCATTTTTGTAGAGAAAAGGGTTAGGGCAAGGGCTATATATATGTACAACTAACCCTTACCCGAACCCTTGTAGCAATATTCCGCTCTTTCCGTCACTTTTAAACAGTAGAGCGCTTCACATCCGCGGCTAGCAGCGAGTCCAAAGTATGCTTTGAAGGGATGGAGGGAATACTCTCACCTGCTGCTAGCGGGAGTTTTGGTGATACTTTGTACCGATCGCAGCAATGTGTATTACCTCCATCATCAGCAGCAGCATCATCACCACCATCATCATTATCATCGTCATGCATCATTTCTTATAATCATGCTGAAGACCTACTCTTGTTTGATGGCCCAATCTTTGAAGGCTGATACAGTGCAAAAGGTAATGATCATTTGTACACTACTGCTATCCTTCACTTGTGGAAGGGCACAGTCATGCAAAATGTTCGATGTGTACCACATTTTTAAAATAGGCTTTCGCACCCATGTGATTGTTTGCTGCTCACATATTTGGAGGTTGTGTGCATGAAATGAATGATTTAAACAGTGAATAGTCTAACTTTTTACCAATTTTCATGCAAGGCAGCAGGTAAGCTTGATGATGGTATGTTTAGCAAAAATGTGGAAGTGTGACATGAAGGTGACAATATGAAAGCAGTACCTGTAGCCTGGTTGGAATCATTGCTTTATTTGAACTGTATTTTTGATCCTGTCTCTAAAATTAGTCCTATCCTATCCTATCTTATAACTCAAAGGTCGTTGGGGTACCACATTTGATCTTTTAACCAGCGTACTCCATTTTTCTCTGTTCTCAACAACACTCATGGCTTCGTTCAGTGTCAAACCAGTCCATTCTTGAATGCTGTCCTCCCACCTCTTTTTCTGTCTCCCTCTTCTTCTGCCTCCTTGCACCGTGCCTTGAAGGATGGTTTTTGCAAGGCCTGATGCTCTGGTGATGTGGCCATACCATCGGAGTTTCTGTTTCTTCACCACTGTGAGCATGTTATCATGTTGTCCAATGGCTTGTGTGGTGATCTGTTGGACTTCGTTGTTGGTGATGTGCTGGGTATAGGAAATGCCCAGAAGTCTTCTGTAGCACCTCATCTCCATGCTTTGTATTCTTTGTTGTAGATCTGCTGTGAGGGTCCATGTTTTGCAAGCGTAGAGAAAGATGGAGATGACAAGGGAGCGCAGCAGCCTTACCTTGGAATTTAGGCTGATCTAAACTAGAACAAAACTAAAGCTAGTTCTTCTCCCCCAAAAAATGTATGTTAGAAGTATATAGATCATGTCACTATCAGTGAAATTTGTCATGCACAACAATGTTAATAGGCATTTACATTGTTGATTGTTTGTTGTAAACATTTCTGGAGGATGTGTGCATGAAATGAATGATTTGAACAAATGAATGGTCTCACGTTTTACCAATTTTCATGCCAGGCAGAAGATAAGCTTGATAATGGTACGTTTAGCCCAAATCTGAGAGTGCGACAGGAAGATGACAGTATGAAAGTAGTACCTGTGGCATGATTGAAATCACTGCTTTATTTGAACTGTCTTTTAGATCCTGTTATGTTTACAAGGTAGGATTCAAACGTAATGAGCCTAATTTTATTCTGAGGCGAGCATACCTCACCGCGAGCTCCACTTACCAGCAACGGTGATGGCGGGTGTTGGCTTCCCAACGCAACGGAGCTCAGTGGCCTCAGAGCTTTCGGAGTGGTAGGATCAGCCTTGATGGGAACCTCTGTACGGTAGTGCGTTACATGGCGGAATGGAAAGTTGGTTAGAGCAACTCATCGCCTTCTTCGGAGTGAAGGGGATCGTCCACTACAAGTTTGTCCCGCCCGGACAGACCATGAATGCTGCTTACTACTTGGAAGTTCTGAAAAAGCTGAAAAGAAGCGTCACGCACAAGCGAAGGGACACCGAGGACAGCTGGAAGCTTCACCACGATAACGCCCAGCCACACCACCTTCATCGTGAGCGCCTACCTGGCACAGGTGAATGTTCCGGTGGTCCACCAGCCTTCCTACAGTCCGGACGTATCGCCTCCTGACTTCTTCTTGTTTCCGCGCTTAAAATCAGCGCTGAAAGGGAAACGCGATCGAGGACATCCAAACAAATGTCCAAGCAGCCCTTGCAGCCATCCCGGAACAGTGGACGCCTTCGAGTCATGAAAAGCCATCTACAAAAGTATATTGATGCAGGAGGTGCCTATTTTGAAGACTATTAGTTGTACCGATTTGCTCAGTAAATTTAATTTGTCTTTTTGAACAAAGGCTCATTACTTTTGAATCCTACCTTGTAGAATGGAGGATATATAGCGTCTACTAAGGATTATATGCAAAGATGCTTTCAATAAACCCCAGTCACATCGCTTTAGGCCAGCCACCTTTATCACTTGTGTTTTGCACAAGACTTTTCAATCCTGTCACTAGAACACATATAGATCACTTCACTATTAGCACATTGTCCTAAATAGTTAAAAGAAAGATGTGTAATTGGTTACCTGCATGAATCACTGTGTATTTGGCGCTAAAGGGATAAGGGCTAATTTTTGTCGTTAGCGTGATGACAGTTTTTCAGTATTAATTGGGCCCCCGAACCCAAGAACACACATGCCAGGGTCTGTGACCCATCTCAAATGCACAGTGAGTGTTACCCCACTGGAATAAAATAAAATGCTAAGCCAAAACTACTTCTTTCAACAGTACGTTTTGTTCATTTTTTTTTAAAAACATATAAATCAATAAATTCAATATTTTTTTGTTTTATGTGCCTATTAATGGCATCAATGTGGATTCTAAAAATAGCACCACAGCAAAAGCGTGTATAGTAGACACAGTTGTTTGTTTATAAGACAAGGAAGAGATGCCTAAAATTAAAAGTCTATGATATGGTTTGAATAACGATCGCTTATTATGTCATCTTTTGATGTGACAACATTGCAATTTCCACGAGTACATTTATTGTCACTAAAATAAACATTGAAACCGCTGGTCCTTCAACTGATGGTAGGGTTTCAAGGAATTATTACTTTAGTTATGTGTTTATTTAAGATATAACTGATGTAACACTGATTGAAGGGTAAAGCATGCAGTTTGTTCTTTTTCAGTTTTGCTTTGTTTTGTTTGGAACATGAATGATTCATTTTCTCAGTTTTTTTGCATGATTTCAGCTGATTAAAGAAAATGGCATGAAGTTATTGTTTAAAATAATGTATATTTGTTTTTTGTTGTTTGACAAAACTGTTGTTGCTGTTCTTTGTTTTATTTATACATTCATTTCAAGTTATAGTATTTGCTGTTTATGGTTTGACTTAAATAACTTTGTAAGGAATTGATCAGGAGTATGGGTTTTAAAAATATTATTTTTGATTGGATTCCTTATCAAGTTCATTTTTTCCCTTTATTTTTTTAATTTGTTAATAGTCAACCCCGTGGAATGGTAAAAACTTGTCAAACTGCAACCTTATGAAAGCATCTATATGAGTTTATCTTTTGACCTGGATTTTACATCAAAACCTCTGCAGTCATTGTATCAAACCATTGTTACAAACTCGCATGATCTTGAATCCTTCTTCTAACATATATGTTCCTAATCAAGGGAAGGGACTGGATAATTAAATTTGCTTGCCCTTGACAGTTGAACCAGGACATCCAAGATCGCAGCAACAAGGCGCAGCGAGAGATCCGTTTGAAGGACAAGCTGGAGAGAGAGCTGAAGCAGTCCAAGGCTGATCTGGATGCCAAGAACTCGGAGATCAAAACCCTCAACCAGACGCTGGAAAGGCTGAAGGGAGAGAACACCAAACTAGACCAGCAACTCAAGGAACAGAGGGTAAGGAGTTGTCAGACTTCGTTTATTTTTCTTCTTCATAAAAAAACCCAAAAATTATTATTGTAATATTTGTTTGTGTAGTTTATTGTTGTCACTGGCCTGTTGGTGACTTATTCTTTTGTGATACTGTTTCAATCATTGAACATTTCACAAAATCGGCTGCTACTGCCTTGACTCATTCTGTAAAAGCATATTAAATTTCCACAGTAATCTTTCCAGGTAGTGAATTTGTCTAATTTATATAAAGTTATATTTTAAAGTGAATTTGTTAACTTCGTATATGTGGTAAATCTATTGATACAATTCTATGTAACCAGGTTCTTAACGAAAGAGTGATGAAGGACATCGATGTGACCCACTCCCGACTGATCAAGGCACAGAAAGAGTTTGAGGATCAAGTTCTGGCTGCTGATAACATGGCTGCTGACAACCAAACCAAAGTGGCTGAACTCAAGGTATGTGTTGCTGCTTTTGTTTCTTCTGGTGTATGTTTTGCAGTAATCCATTTATCGTGTATAATTTTGATTTTAATAATCTCACTCAAATTGTGTCTGAGGTCATATTTTTAAATATTTATACTAGATAGTATAATCAAATTAACTTTCAGAAATGTGTAAGTGTTAGCCAGTTATTTCTAATGCTTTTCACGCTATAATTTGTTTTTGTAATTTTTTTTTTACAATACCATGAGTTGGATTTGCTTGGCAGATGGTTGCAAGTGCAATTCCTCCTGAATTGGTAGCGAAAGGGTTAAAAAAGCATTCGATCCCTTTTATATACCGTCTGCGTCACCCGCGACAACAGGCCATGAACCAATCGCATGGAAACCTCCACAGCAAAACTTTCCAACACACACTGACAGTGTTGAGTCACAACTGGCAAATCCACGTTTTTCATGCCTGTTTAATTAGTCATTGTAAGGGGAGTTGTTGTTGTTGCATCAATTTTTATTCATCAGATTAACATAAGTTGTACTGATGTAACATAAACAATTTACAAAATCTAACATGCGAACATCATAGATATTTTCCAAATTAAGTAATTAATTAATCAAACTATAGAAATCATCATACTACTAACATACACATACACTTTTAACAACATACATTCATACCCTTGTAACAATTCATTGATTAAGAAACACACAAAGGAAAAAAAAAACATAAAAATTTTCAACTTCACCTGTGAAGAACGTAGTACTTATAAATGTTATTTTGCGTCTTACAGAAAGTTGAAGTTAGGCCTCCAGGCCCTTACCCCCCACCCCCTTCCATCCCACCCACCCCACAATCCCCCTCCCCCCGCACATCCCAGAAACAAACTAAAAGAAAAATGATAAAATAATCAATCAAAACTAAAACAAATTCAAATTCATTAATAATTCCCCCCACCCTCCCTCCCTTCCATCCAAAAATAAATAAATAAATAAATAACATATATTTATTGAAACTAATAATACTTAATTAAATAAATTAGGTACAAAGAATAAACAGACAATTACTAAACTAATTATTAGAAGATATTTAGAAAAAATTGAATAATTCATGACTTCTAAGTAAATCTATGAGCATTAAGCTCAATGACCAATCAGAATGATCTTCTGGATATACAATACTTGAGATTGACATAGGTAGCTTTAATTTATTTAATCTAATGAGTAAAGGCTGAAAATGGTTATAATTTTGTTGACATTCAAATATTAAGTGATTTACATTAAAAAGTATACCACAAATACAAAGAACTGGAGGATTTATGAAACGACCACGCCAAGCATAAGGGAAATGTAAGGGGAGATAAAGTCACCCATTCAGTACCTACAGCAGATGGCCCTGTGGATTGGCCAGTCAGAAAGTTTATATTAAATTGTCTCGAATATTAGACACCCTCAAAAATATACAAATATATAAGCAGATAGCATCTTCATTTTTTTAAACACAATTTTGATCTCGACCTTGGATACACATTTATCATAACTTCCACAGACCTTTGATCCGTTTTAGTAATGTTACAGTGTTATTCTGTAGAATCTTTGAAAAAGAGCATTCACACATTGCTACAAACCAATGGTAAGTTGAACATAACTAAACGCAATGACTTTGCTGTGATGTTACTGTATGTAAAGCACACATTGCTTCAAGATTCCAGATTTATTAGAGCTGTTAGCCCAAGGGAGTTTTTAGCTAAAGTGGGATATAGGAAAAAATGCATATTTACAGAAAAAAAAAACCACACAAACTGCATTACATACTCACGCTTCTGTAAACTCTTCTCCTCATAGATCTCGATCCAAGGGATCTTTTTAGCCAAAGTGGGGGATATAAGAAAATACATATTTACCGCAAAATAATACACGAACCACATTCCATGCTCCTACTTGATTTTATAAAGTCTTGTCCTCATAACATTTTTAACAGCAAAGTCAGAAATGGATCGAGATGCAAAAAATAAAATTATTACATGTAAAAAAAAAAAAATTCACTATATAGATTATAGGCTAATACTTAATTTTTGTAAAATTTCTCATCGGTATGTATTATTTTGTTACAGCAAAAAGAGGACGAGGTGAACACGCTGAAGGGGGAGACGCAGAAGATGACCAAGATGCGAGAGATGATTCAGCGCAAACTCAGGCAGGTGGAGGACCAGAAGGGAGACATCGAGAGGGAGCGGGAGACGCTGCGCAGCCAGATCACTGGACTGGAGAGAGGCCAGTAGATTTCACTTTCTCCCCAACCCTAACCCCCATCCCACACCCCACCCTACTCACCCTTCTCCTCAGTTGCCTTAGGGCAGTCGCAGTTGAGAATTAGGCCATGTCTGTTTCTTGTCTTTGTCATTTGAAGTAACTGCAAGTCAGTACTAGCAGAAGAAAGGGGAAGGTAAAAACCAAACGAGTGGTTTAAAATATTCCACATTTTCGCCTTTGTTTAACTAACTCCCTACTAAATCCCCTGCACTTCGCTTCCCCACAAACCACTGTGATTGCAGTTTTCCAATGTGACATTTTTTGTTGGTGCTTCAATTACAGCAATTTTTATACTAAACTAAAATTCTAGATTTCAATCTTGTTCTATTGCTCATCGTTTCATATTGCTCTTTAGCCATAGAATGACACAGCAGAGTTTAATTTTCGTAATCACTGGCTTTGTGTGATTTTTGACTACCAAAATGGCGTCATCTAATTCGACAAAAAGTGACATTTGTGTAGGGGACAAGCTATCCTTATTTTATCTCTTCCCCATTCAGTTCATTGCAAGATGGCATTTCATTTGAAGTCACATGGCGTCGCATTTTTCATTGAAACCAGCAGCAAGTCCATGCAAGTTATCATTATCAATGCACTTTATTTTATATCTCCCTCCTCCCCCTCCCCTCCCAACTCCCCACACTCCATCTAAATCAGGTATTTTCCACTTGAAATATTTCAAACTTTGCACTATCCTATTCTATCCTATCCCGTAACTCGAAGGTCGTTGGGGCACCACAGATGATCATTTAACCAGCGTACTCCATCTTCCTCTGTTCTCAGCAACCCTCATGGCTTCACTCATGTAGTGTCAAGCCAGTCCATTCTCAAATGTTGTCCTCCAACCTCTTTTTTTGGGTCTCCCTCTTCTTCTGCCTCCTTGCACCGTGCCTTGCAGGATGGTCTTTGCAAGGCCTGATGCTCTGATGATGTGGCCATACCATCGGAGTTTGTTTCTTCACCACTGTGAGCATGTCATCGTGTTGTCCAATGTCTTGTGTGGTGGTCTGTCGGATTTCGTCGTTGGTGATGTGCTGCATGGGTATAGGAAAATGCCCAGAAGTCTTCTATAGCACCTCATCTCCATACTTTGTACTATTGTACCATTATGTTACAGATATCTCCTTCATTTTTTTTTGTTTTTGCGGAGTACTTTATTTTTATTATTTTTGTTTACTATACAGTTCAAATGGCCAGTATGCAGAGAAAATCGTACAACAAAATCGCCGAGTAGGGAGTGAGTTAATTTAAAAAAAAAAAAAAATTCATCTTCCAGCTCATGGTAAAATGTTTATTACAGTATAAATAAACCCCCAGTCAGTACATATACAGGCCAATAGTTGAAAAGTAACTCCCTATCAACAAGTGCTGATAACCTTTTCATAAACAGTACTGCATTGGCATGAAACAAAAATGTATGGTGACCCTTACAATGGTACAATGTTATACATAGTTGCTGGTCTCTGGTTTCATCTCACAGTGACAACAGCAGGTCATCATTGACACCTCCCACTCGTCCCTCCCTCCCTCATGTTACCCCCCCCCTCCTTCTGCCCTTCCTCTTCCCATTCATCGTTGTTTTGACACTGTGTGAGCGAGCTCAGCTGACATAACAAGAAGTCAGACCGCCATGCGCAGTGTCAAACTAGAGGGCGTTACGGGCTGCTCCCGTCACTATGAATGAAGTCGGAGGTCAACAGTTAAATTTTATTACTGCAAGGATGACTATACATGATGTTTTGGTGCAAGTGCAGCGCTCTTTAGAGAACAAACATACAAGCAATTTTCGAGACGGAAATACCTTTCAAGCACCCTATAGCATCTGGATTTGTTTTTGAGCTGTGATAACTCCAACAGTTTGTAGAGAGGGCATGGTTTGTTTTTGTTTTGGTTTTGGTTTCTTTATGCTATTCTAAGGCCTCCCCACCTCCACACACATCCACCCCCTCCACCCCAAGGGGAAAAAAAAAGAAGAAAAGGCTGTTTGCGGTATTCTGACTGACCCTAATTTTTGGGCCCGACCCTAAACCCTTTTTTTGTTTTTTGGGATTGTCTGGGAAAAAAAGCCCCCTCCAAAATCACACCCAAGGTGGAAATATTAAAGGTCTTTAAAAAAATGTTTAAATTTAAAAAACAAAAAGAAGCTTACCTATGATCCTTTTTTTTCTCTCCTGATGTTACCGTATCAAGACATATTAATTGTTTTTTTACATAACAGATCCATGCAATCAAATGTTTTATTTATTTATTTATTATTAATTTTTTTTAATGAGGCTTTGGATTGTTAGTTTAAGGAGCGTGTTTGCCAAAGCAGACGAAAGGGGCAAACATGCCCGTAGGTTCACTTAGTACAAAACGTACCGTAGTTCTGTGTCTGCATTTGCAATGTTTTCTATTTTCAGTTTGTTTATGTTTCAGAGCTGGATGCCTCCAAGAAGCAGGCTGAGACAGACAAGAAGGCCATTGAAGATCTGGTCCGTGAGAGAGACATCCTCAACAAGGTACGCTTGATGTGATTATTTAATTTCTATTGAGGTACCTGTTTTTCTTTTTCGTTTTTTTTTTACACAACAAAGTGAAATATTTGAATTTGGTTTTTGACTGCCACCATTTGTTCGGGTACTTTTTGGTGACTTTGTAAACGGCGTATTTAATTGAAATTTGTGTTGGGGTACTTGCTGCTGGAAAAGAAAAATTAAACAATGGGTTTGGAATGTATTGGATTTGGTCCCTCTAGTGGTTTCTATAGATGGATGGACTAATAGTAAAGTTAGATCATAGTTTGGGGTAGGATTGAGTGTGGGTAGTTATCAGGCAGCAGTCCATACAGTGGTTTGATTTATGAATTTGAAAACAAATAGAAATTACTGTGTGCAGTGTCGATTGCAAGACACCCGCATGAAAAGTAGAAATATAATACAAAAAATTATATTGATTGCATAAAATAAAACCATTTTTTTTACAGCATCACTGTAAAAGACACGCGTGCATAATGGTTAGCAATAATAAGCTCACCGCCAGATGCTTCACTGCTCTCTCTCTCTCTCTCTTACCCAGAATCTGCTGAAGGCAGCTGGCGCGACGCAGAAACAGCTGCATCTGGTGAAGCTGCACGAGCAGAGCAAGAAGAATCTGGAGCAGGAGATTCAGAACTACAAGGACGAGGCGCAGAAACAGCGCAAGATCATCTACCAGCTGGAGAAAGAAAGAGACCGATACATCAACGAGGCTAGCGACCTCACACAGAAGGTGACGCATGCTTTTGCATTATGTAACAAAATAATATGTCTTGTATTGCTTTCAGCCCCGTTTGTCTTTCTTTGCTAGTTTTTAAACATTTTTAAAAATAATTTACCATTGATAGAATGTGTAAACAATTTGATTTCAATTCATTTCAACACATCTTTATTTTCCAATAAAGGAATTAGGTATGACCATTTGTGATGGCTGAGACAGCATATATGGGGTAATATAATGTACAAGACAGTATCCTTGTTGTTATTTTCAATGTGAATATTCAAAAATCCATTATCATTTTGTTGTAAATAATAGATATATTGCCCATGTAATTTACTTGTCTGGAGTTGGTAAACTTTGGTAAAAATGTTACTTTTTATTTCTTTAATTCAACTTTGAACTGTTAGATTTCATTATAATTATGCTTGGGTGTCCATGCGTGAAAATGGTTGTGTGGACTAAAATTACATATGTGAACAGACGCTAAAATAAATGATTGAATTGAATGGCATAATTGTATATTCAGCCTTGCAGCGTGAGTGTGAATCAGAGCAAATAGCGCTATAATGAGAGATTGGATTTGTCATGCCTTTTGTGTGTGTTTTGTTTGTCATTCCAAGGTTCTGCAACACATGGAAGATGTGAAAGTGCGAGAGATGCAGATCTTTGACTACAAGAAGAAGATTGCAGAGGCGGAGACCAAGCTGAAGCAGCAGCAGAACCTGTACGAAGCCGTCAGGTCTGACCGTAACTTGTACAGCAAGAACCTCATTGAAAGCCAGGTAAGATTTGCCCACAACACAGAGCTACTGTATTGATCTGTATTAGAACCTCTTACAATACAATACAATACAATACAGTGCAGTACAATACAATACAATTCAACTTAATTTATTGTACAAAAATAAAGCCAGAAATGTGACTCATCTGAATCCTTCAGCCTGTAGGGTTTTGTTGTTGTTGTTGTTGTTGTTGTTGTTTTAGGATTAGGGATTGGCATCATTCTTGTTCACTTTACTTTTGTAATACATGTTTTAAACAATCTTGATGCTTTCACAATTCAACAATATGGGAGGAAAAGGTCATAGGTCAGAAGTGAACAAATCCCTGAATTAGTGAATAGCATACACAGTTGTTGTGTTGCTTTGTATTGGTTATTATTATCTTGTGATTGGACTATCTCTGTGCAGTAACTGAGGCTGGACACAAGAGATAACGTTTTGCTTTGTTTATTATGTCATGGGCACCTCCTTGCATACAAGAGTTAACAAGGGAGATAATCCATCATCGTAATACTATGATATATATATATATAATTTAAAAAATAAGATGATATAATAGCTATGTGCTTTCCATTGCTTGCAGGATGAGATCACGGAAAACAAGCGCAAGCTGAAGATCATGAACCACCAGATTGACCAGCTGAAGGAGGAGATCCAGACCAAGGAGTCAGCGCTAGTCAAAGAACAGCTGGAGCACCAGAGAGTGGAGAAAGAGAAAGAAACTCTTAAGGTCTGCTTCTGTTATTTTACCCCTCACGTTTTCCTTATTATCACTGCCTGATGATGATGATGATGATGATGATGATGATGATGATGATGATGATCATGCACCAATTGCACATAGCTACGATCGAAAGAAAGTATACTCCAGCCACACGCTGCGCAGCAGGCCAAAGTATGCCCCTTGTCCTTTGAAGGGATACTTTGGCGAGTTTAGCAGCCTGCTCAGTTACAGTGTCGCTGAAAGACTAGAAACGGAAAAGTAAATTTCGTCTCCTCTAGGCGACGAATTAGGTCACGCTGTATTTGTTTCTAGGTCAACTGTCTTTTATGAACCGTTTGAGAATCTTTTCGAACCATTTATTGACGCCGGATAGTGTCTCCTCACTTGGTTTTATACAGTTTAAGAATCCAAGAAGGGAAATGGGTTTTTGGGACGGAAAAAGAGCATTTTTGTAGAGAAAAGGGTTAGGGCAAAGGCTAGGGATAGGTCTACAACTAACCCTTACCCGAACCCTTGTAGCAATATTCCGCTCTTTCCGTCACTTTTAAACAGTACTGCGGTTCGCATCCGCAGCTAGCAGCAAGCCCAAAGTATACTTTGAAGGGATGGAGGGAATACTTTCACCTGCTGCTAGCGGGAGTTTTGGTGATACTTTCTACCGATTGCAGCAATGTGTATTACCTCGATGATGATGATGATGATGATGATGATGATGATGATGATGATGATGATGATGATGATGATGATGATGATGATGATGATGATGATGATGTTGACTTGTTACACCCACAACGTCACACTAGCAGCATTACACAAAAACAAAATCAAAACAAACATTTTTTAAAACTATGCACATATATATATGTCTGCTTAAGCCCACCACCAGCTCAAGTGTTCGCCTGGCACCACGTTGACACAGGTTCGAATCTCGCGGTGAGCGAAATAAAAAGTGGCCATTTTCACTGTCCATTTTTGCAGTATGATTGCTCTGGTGGTTCAGTGTTGTTTTAGGTCCCTACCACTCTTTCCCTGGGATGGTTATCCCCGTCTGCCATATCACCAATTATGGGTGTAGACGTTAAACCTCAATGTTAAATCATTCATATCTTTTGTGTTGACAGGCTGAGCTGCAGAAGATGAAGCAGCAGGCAGCAGAGAGCAAAGCTTACATTGAAGCTCAGGAAGCCGAGGAACGCAAACTGCTGAAGATCATTGCCGAGGCTGATGCCGAACGAGTGAGGCAGAAAAAAGAGCTGGATCAGGCAAGAGGTTTTTCCTTTTTTTTAAAAGTTAGGAAGCATAGTGTTAATGAATAGTAATGAACTATGAATACGAGCTATATGTTGATGGACAATGCACTTAAATAAATAGAAAAATATGTTGTTGTATTTATTTACACTCCTCAGATTAACATAAGTTGTACTGATTCATAGGAAAAGTACACGATAAACTACAGGATGGCTGAAAAGTAAGTCCCATTTGAAAATTGTGTAGAACTGTTGTTAATAGTCCTGCATGGCCCTTTCTAAATATGACCTAATAAGATGACAAAATACTAAGTGTTATGTAGGCGAGGGGCCATTGAGGGCGGGTCTCGTAACTGTGAGATAATGGTATTGGATTTTAATATAGCTAAATTTTAAAACAAAAAATTGATTTGTGTTTCGTCTTTTGTAACAGCGATCTTGTCAGATCGCCGCGCTTTGAGTTCCATTGAAGAAAAAGGGCATGATAGCATCCTGTATATTATTATTATTATTATTATTATTATTATTATTATTATTATTATTATTATTATTATTATTATTATTGGATTAAATCAGACATCAGCATACACTATAATTGGGATTCTCTGGCTGCGACTGTGAAGAAGAGAGGAGAGATGCTGCTTTACGTATTCTTTATTTACAGTTTTGTGTGTGTTTTTATCCCATTCCGCAGGTGATCAGTGAGCGTGACATCCTAGGAACTCAGCTGGTGCGTCGTAACGATGAGCTGGCGCTGCTGTACGAGAAGATCAAGATACAGCAGTCAGTGCTGAACAAGGGAGAGGTGCAGTACAACCAACGACTGGAGGACATCCGGGTGCTCAAGCTAGAGATCAAGAAACTGCGCCGTGAGAAAACCATCCTGCAGAAGAGCGTGGCCAATGTTGAGGATCTGAGGTGAGTGCAAAGCAAGGTCTAGTCCGTACCCACACACATGCATTCCATCGCACAGACTTTAAAGATCATGGAGGCCCGTGCCCTAGACGGGTGAGTGCCGGCGGCGCAAATGCACCCAGCACACACTGTAGGTCCCTTCTCCTCCATTCTCGGTCACCCCAGGATTGTGTGTCGTCATCTGGGTGTCAGACAATGCTCCCAAGGCAGGCCAAGGGTGCTTCTGGCAGCTTGAGTTAGATTCTGCATAGGCCAGCGCCTTGAGCAGCTCTTGAGCTGGAAAAGCGCTATATAAGAACAATTCAGTATATTAAAGAAGTATTTATTGAGCTACTCCCCATAACATCAGATCCAAAAGCTCTTGTTGGCTTTGTCATCAGACTGTTTGAGGCCTTGATTCTGTGATTTGCCCGCTGTTCTGTTTTAAAAAGTGTTTTGCTCCTTGATAAGACTGGCTTATTGCTGAATGAATGAATGTATTGCACTGTAAGAGCAGAAGGGAATTAAGTGACTCGGTTGTCCTTGGCTCAAACCTTTGATACATGCATCCTGGATGGCATAGTTTCGATCCTGCCTTCAGACTCTTTTAAGCAAACTGTAGTCTTGTGCATGTGTGCTTTGGTCTCCTGGACCAAAACCTTGAGCGTCTCTTTGACCTGTAAACATAAAGTATTAGATCTGGTAGCTCAGTTGATAGAGTGCTGATGTCCTAGGTCGAAGGTCGCGGGTTTGAACCCTGCATGGGACGAACTACATGACTTTGGTACGAGACTTTTCATGACACCGAGGGTTTTCTCCGGTTACTCTGGTTTCCTTCCTCCCTCCAGGAATGGTATTGGAAGCAGCCTGTCCGATGTTTCAAAAATAAAATTTGATTTTGATGTCCGGTCTTCTATAGCCACTTGCCTTTACATCACATGTTTGAATGATGATGATGTGTTTGTTGTGTGTGTAACAATATCTATTGTGAATGATGGTTATAGATCGCCAAGCTAATTTAGGATTAAGGCTCGTATAGCATCCAGTTTTATTATTATTATTATTATTATTATTATTATTATTATTATTATTATTATTATTATTATTATTATTATTATGACTATTATTATTATTATTATTATTATTATTATTATTATTATTATTATTATTATTATTATTATTATTATTATTATGACTATTATTATTATTATTATTATTATTAGTAGTAGTAGTAGTAGTAGTAGTAGTAGTAGTAGTAGTAGTAGTAGTAGCAGTAGAGCTAACTAATAAACGTTTGGTATTGTTATTTGTCATTGTTATTTGATGAATCATTTGCTGTTGTGTGGCAGGCGAGAGGTGTACCACATCCAGCGAGAGTTGTTAAGGGAACGCACACGCTGCAAGGCCCTGGAGGAAGAACTTGAGAACCCCATGAACATTCACCGATGGAGGAAACTCGAGGTCAGTAGTTGTACTACCATCAACCGTCTACTTATCTCTGTCTGTCTCTCTGTCTCTCTCTCTCCCCCCCCCCCCTCTATCTCTCACTCTTTCTCTCACTCTTTCTCTTTTCTCCGCCATTATTCTAAACTAATTATATCTATTCTGGCCTGAAGTTGAATTTTGGTTCAACAAAATACAAACAGAAAAGTGTTGTTCTTTTTTTTGTTTTTATTTATTTATTTATTTTACAATTTCCAATCTAGTAAGGTTGCAGTATGTGGAAAGCAACCCAGAAGAGCTTGTGGTAAATTTGAACCTCTATCAATTCACTTTCTAAATTGAATTATATAGCACATGCATCCCAATGAGATGGTCCTGCCTATTCATGTCCAAAAGTCAGGCTCTAATTGTTCCAAAAAGAACTTAATGCAGTTAAGATTTTTGTTGTTGTCCTAAACATTGTCTTAGAATGAAGTCTCATCAACAAACAAACAAATAGGAATCACTACTGCTACTATATCTACGTCATTTTATGCGCAGTATCAGATTCACAAAGAAATGAACAAAATTAAACACGGCCAACTTGAAAATGTTCCCGAGACATTTTGTTTTGCTAACTTTTTTTTTCTTTTTCTTTTTCTTTTTTTTTTTTTTGGCTGCAGTTTGTTATCCCTTTTTATCGGGAAACTCTGGGCCGCCTCCCCCGAAGAAGGCGTAGTCGCAGCCAGTGGCGGGCCCAAACCCTACCTAACATTATTTGTGAATTTTTGAAATTTTTTGCTGGGGGAGCAAATTGGAGTACCGGGAGAAAACCCCCGAGACGTTGCCCGAGTCGAAAGTAAATAATATTCGGAGAAACATAACGCCCAGATGCTGACTCGAACCCACACCTGTCAGGCACCATTGGTTTCTGGCTTGTGGACAATGCAAGTTAGTCCAGCCTTAGCCCACTTGGCCACAACGCTCGCTTACTGCGATTCATAAGAAGTTAAAAGCCATCCTCTAATAATATTAATAATTATTATTTATTTTTGAAAGTGCAAAACCAAACTTAAAGCTTGCTCTTGAGCGCTAGCACGCATACACACATGCATACTCTTGCAGGGATATATATTTAACAATAAGATACAACATCCTGAGAGATAATAACCACGTTAATCATTATAAAAAAGAAACAGAGTATTAAACGGCAAGTAAAAGAGAAGCACACAACTCCAATAATAATTTTGATCTTTTTTTTTTCGTCAACAACAGGGCAGCGATCCATCCACATACGAGATGATCCAGAAGATCCACACGCTGCAGAAGAGATTGATCAACAAGACGGAGGAGGTGGTAGAGAAGGAGCTGCTGATCCAGGAGAAGGAGAAGCTGTACTTGGAGCTCAAGCACATCCTGGCCAGGCAGCCAGGACCTGAGGTGGCTGAGCAGCTCCAGATCTACCAGCAGACGCTCAAGGAGAAGTCCAAGCAAATGAAGGTCAGTCATTTTACCATAAGATTTTTTTTATTTTAAATGTGTGAAGTCTACGAAGTCATGTGTTTGTAGACTTCAAAAAGGCGTTTGACCGAGTCTGACATGCAGCTCTGTGTGCAACTATGAGAGTGTACAAACATCAGCCCTAAAATTATTGAAGTCATCAAAAGCCTATATGACAAGGCTTCCAGTGCAGTCCTCCACAACAGCGCCATCGGAAACTGGTTCAATCGGTGTGCATTGGGGATGCCTACTCTCACCAACACTCTTCAACAACTTCCTAGAGCGCATCATTTCAGATGCCCTTGCAGATCACGAAGGCACAGTCAGCATAGGGGGAAGAGCAATCTCCAACTTTGGTTTTGCAGATGACATTGATGGGTTGGCTGGAGAGGAACAAGAGCTTGGACAGCTGGTACAGAGTCTTGACACCACCTCCAGAGCCTATGGAATGGAAATAAGGGCAGAGAAGACCAAAATGATGACCAACAACACCACTGGCATCAACACAGACATCAAAGTCCAAGGTCAATCCTTTAACACAATGCATAGCTTCAAATATTTAGGAGCCATTGTATCAAACAATGGGTCCCAACAGGAAGTCCTCTCCAGGATTGCACAAACAACTGCTGCCCTGGCAAGATTGAAGCCAATTTGGAAAGTAATGACCATCAGTCTACATTCCAAGGTAAGACTGCTGCGCTCCCTTGTCATCTCCATCTTCCTATATGCTTGCGAAACATGGACCCTTACAGCAGATCTCCAACGAAGAATACAAAGCATGGAGATGAGGTGCTACAGAAGACTTCTGGGCATTTTCTATACTCAGCACATCACCAACGATGAAGTCCGACAGACCATCACACAAGCCATTGGACAACATGATGATCTGCTTACTGCGGTGAAGGAACGTAAACTTCGATGGTATGGCCATGTCACCAGATCATCAGGTCTTGCAAAGACCATTCTGCAAGGCACAGTGCAAGGAGGTGGAAGAAGAGGGAGACGAAAAAGATGTGAGAGGACAACATTCGAGAATGGACTGGTTTGACACCGAGCGAAACAATCAGGGTTGCTGAGGACAGGGAAAGATGGAGTATGTTCGTTAAACGATCATCTGTGGTGTTCATGACCTCTGAGTTACGGGATAGGATAGGATAGGATAGGATAGGATAAAAGTGTGGAAGGAGAACAGCAGGGGCCAGTTTTAAGGATTAGTGTTAGGAACAAATAGTAAACTTACACCTCAAAGTTATGTATGAGGTGTAAGTCTCCTATGCGTTGCACATATACCCATTCATTGGACTGCACCCTGCTGTTTCAGTGTCACTCAGTAAGATTCCAACCTAATACTAATTAAGATTGTGGGCATGGCAGAGCAAAATGTAGTATTGTGAAGTTGAAGATTGTCTGCAGCAGTACAATGGCCACAACGTTCAGAGTGCCACAAAATCTCCTTCTCCTACTGCTACTACTGGTGTGCAAGATAGTTTTATAAATAATTAAGTAAGACTGAAAAGGGACGGAGTGGATTTCTACTCTACGTCAAAGTCGGACTTTGTGTATAAAGAAGAAAAGAAACTACAGAGAGGGAGGGAGGGAGGGAAGTACGGGGATGGGAAGGATTTGTTAGCGCACAGAAATATGGGTAAGGGTTGCAGACAAAACGGACTGATTACTGAGAGGCTGCTAAACGAGTAATAATTATCTGACAAAGCTATAACTGTAACTATTTGCGACTGCCTGATTCACCATAAAAATCTTGATGTAGCAGACTGAATGGAAAATTCCGCAGTATTGTCTCTGCTTCAGTTCATCAGATACAGCAAGTCGCCTGCTATTTGATGGATATAAATTGTAAATTGGAAAGCTTAAACAGTTTTTCGTCTTGTTGTGGTGCTGCATGCAGTCTTGTAGGTCTGTGTATTTAATTACTAGCGTGAGAGAATTAGAGGGAGAAAGAAGGATATTGAGTATTGCTCATCATGCGAACATTATTTTCTCACAGGCGATGGCGTCAGAGCTGAACATGTACGAATCCCAGGTCAACGAGTACAAGTATGAAATTGAGCGCATCGCTCGCGAGCTGCAGGAGGTCAAGAAGAAGTATTTCATGCAGAAAAAGAAAGAGCAACAATTCAAGTGAGTGCTCTAGTTTTTCTGTCACCCCGTCTCTCCTCTCCCCCAACCCCTCACTCTCACACATACTTGTACACACAGATGTGCACACACACACACACCCACACACACACACTTGCACGCTTACATGCCCATCTCTTGTGTATACATAACATACAAACACAATCTCACACATATTCACAGAAAGCAATTTGTAGTTATATTTCTTGTTCAATTTTATAGGCAAATCTGTTCTTTTCTAGGCAATTTCAATAGAAGGAAACCTTTATTATGCTAAATTTCTTTCTTTGGAGACTTTTCCTTTCCAGAGTTAATTCTTCATGTAAAATAAATTGTGTTTCTTGGCATATTAGTCGATCTCTTCACGCTTGTCCAAAACCTCATGTGCAACACTGTCATGTGTCACAAGCCGAGGGCCCGATCCTTTCATACAAAGGAAGTAACCACACCAGAGGTAGAAAACTTAAATACAAGAATGATGATTTTTTTTAAATGATTAATTTAATATATAAAACAAAAAAAAAAAACAAAAAAAAGAGTCAGGAGGTGAGAGGAGTGAGAGGGATCCCTTCAATAAATAGCCAACAGCTCCTGTGTGAAGTATTATTCCAGATCAGATCCAGATAATGGTATTAAAAATCCAATCAATTAAATTAAAAAAAAAATATTGGTTTCCAGTCTACCTTCTGTAAATAACATCTTTTGAGATCGCTACATGTTGAGTTGAAGTAAAAGCTCACGTGATAGCATTATGTCTTGTTACTGTGTTCTTGCACCAGAGAGAGCTGGCACTCACTCACCCATCTAGGACATGAGCGTCAGGATCTTTAAAGTCCGTTATGATGGAATGCACAGACTAGACCTCGGTTTATACTCTCATCCGAAGGAGTAGGAAACGGGAGTAAAGTGTTTTTCCCAACAACACAACACAATGCCCGGGCCTGGGCTCGAACCCGGGACTTTCAGATCCGCAAGCCAAAACTCTACCATTAGGCCACCGTGCTAATATTATTATTATTATTATTATTATTATTATTATTATTATTATTATTATTATTATTGTTGTTGTTGTTATTATTTACGTTTTTGCTAGCGCTAGTCAGTTATCAGGTTTTTGCTAAGTCCTTACAACTTATCTAACAGGTTTTTTGTTCTCAAAAGCTTTTGAATAGTAAAGTGAGCAGAATTTTTTTTATCTTGATGGTGGTTTATTGTACAGAGAGCGAGACAGAGCCATAGCACAGGCCGGGGTACCAGCCATTCAGCCACAGCGCGTGGACCAGCCAAGATTCACTGGGGGAGGTTTCAATCTAAAAGCAGCCAAATCTGCCGCGTGAGTCGCCACTATACCCTCCACCAGACCCGAGGCTTGCCTGTCACTGCTGAAAGATATGAATTAATTATTTAAAATTGTGAGCATTTACCAACATGAAAATTGAGAACTTTCAAGTTCAAGCCCATAAAATGGTCAATTTTGCGGTGTATTTTTAGCTTGCGTATTCTTACCTTATTATACATAGGGTTAATTTGAGGAAAGAAAACGTTTATATACTGTTTAGTGTTGTGCAGGCGAATAGTGATAAATTATATTTAATGATTTACAAATTTGTTACAGACAATAGTTGTGTTTTATTTATTCATTAATTTTTTTAACTGCTTTGTGAGACAAAATAGCCAAGTAAAATTCTAGGCTTTTTATTTCATTTAAAATTGGGTAGGGGGGCGGAGAGGAGGAGGGGGGAGGGAGGGGAAAAGCATTATTAATAACAATTATAGATAGCTAAATTAAATATGGGCTTTATATTTTTTTCTTTCGTAAAAGCATTATTTCATAAGCATTATTTGTTCCCCTTGCGATCAGTTTGTATGAATCTAATGCTTCTGTAGAGGCTAAACATGAGGGGAAAATGTAAGAACATTATTTGTATGACATTGTCATTTGAGACAACATATTTATGCATGAAAACCTGGTACGGTTTGAATCTTCTGGTTAACTCCTGTGATATTTGTATTGTTACTGTTTTTGCGTGAGTGTTTTTGTATGTGCTGAGGTACATTTTCTGGATCTGGATCTGGATCTCCGCTGTGGCGATTGTAGGCGGGTACATCATAGGATTCATGCATTTTTAGGTCCTTTATTATTTGGAAGACTGCACAAATATTATCACTAAATCAGATGACAGTGAAGATAACTCGTGATCATTTATTGAAGAAAGTGAAGCAGTATTGACTGTGTTTATTGATGTGAGTGTTACTGGCATTTTATTGATTTGTAATAACATTTTAAAAAAAGTTAAGATTATAATTTTTAACAAAAGAATCATGTATGGAAACGATCTTGAATGCAGATCGAAATTGTTTTCTGAGACAACATGATGTAATAACTAATTTGTTTTCTGTTATCAATTGGAGGAAAGAAACTTCGATGACTATGTTTTATGCTCAGGTCAATACAAATTGAAAAAAAAATCAGTAGAGTTGTTTTTTTAATTTTGATAAAGGGACACAATTTGTATTGGCGCCGGAGTAAAATTAATAGAGAACCTATAGCCTCGCTGGCCTCCCTTTAAGCGTGTTTTCTTCATGTTAAACTACACCTTTTAATGTTGGCATTGTTCGAATTGTTTTGCCGATTGTTTTGAGACGTAAATAAAGTATTCTTCATTCAAAATGTTGACACAACATACTGTATCAGTATTGATTCAAACATATTTTATTCAAGCAGGGAAACGTTTTGCTATGTACTTAACACTTGACAACATATATGAAAAATCAATTGATGACTCATAAATCTTCAATGAGACACATGACTTCTGATTTACTATTGTATACTGCGTTCAAGCATTCCATGCGCAGCATTCGTGGTATTACTTTTCTGCTCTTACTTTTAACTCAACATTTAAGCAAGATTTTACAAATGTATTTCTTGCACAGGTGTGCAAAAATGAAAGATGAACCTGAATAAGAATTTTGTGAATAAACATTTTATTTTTTTTAATAACAATTCTTTTGTTAATATTTTATTTCAGTCTGATTTAAATGTTTTAACCCAAAATCCCCATGCACATACATTCACTCACTCACTTGCACATGCAAACTCACACAACACACACACACACACACACACACACACACATCTTTGTCTTTTGGTTGATCTGCTGACGCGTAGTTTTTTCCACCGTTGTGCCGACTCCTTCATTTTTGAAGTTAGAGGTACAGAAAACTACAGTTTTACTTCTTTTCCTTTGCTGAAGCTTATTTTGTGGTGGAATATTCGATAGCTCAAAAAAAGCAAAACTAGACTTTACGTGCTCTGTGGAGACCACACGTGTATAAACGTTGTGGTGACCACACACAAACTTTTTACACACGAACACATGACATCGAAATTTCTGCCGACATTCACTTTCCCGCCCAAATTGTCCCGACTTTACACACAACAAATTGTGGTGACCACATGTGTTAAATTTCTGCCGACATTCGCGTTCCCGCCCAAATTGTCCCGACTTTACACACAACTAATTGTGGTGACCACATGTGTTAAATTTCTACCGACATTCGCGTTCCCGCCCAAATTGTCCCGACTTTAAACACAACTAATTGTGGTGACCACATGTGTTAAATTTCTCCTGACATTCACGTTCCCGCCCAAATTGTCCCGACTTTACACACAACTAATTGTGGTGACCACATGTGTTAAATTTCTGTTGACCATCCAACCACTTTCTACATTCAAACAGAACAGAAGCCAGCATTGCAAACATGTAAGGTGTTGCCAAGTGAAGAGTTTATGTATTATTATTAGGTTAGATCATTATTATTATTATTGATTCTGTTGTGCGTTGGTGCATCACTGTGGTTTCAATGTTTATGTCTGAATGCCACATTATGTACACATTGGATTGCTTATATACACTGTGTAGTGCAAGCAAACTGAAGACTTTGAAGAGTAAAAGTGAGCGAGAGAAGCGATCTGCTATTATGGTCAGATCTCTAATGGCTGTGATTTAAAATTATTAAGAACTAGTGGTTTTTGTACCCTGGCAAGGCAGGGTACACAGGTTGCTGTTTAAAATGTAGACAGAGAGACAACTGTTGTGAGTGAGTTTCATTTGGACGATGATACCTCCCCATATCCCCCTTGATACCTCACAATACCCACCCCCTCTGATATCTCCCCGTTTCCCCCCTGCCCCCCCCCCCCCCCCCCCCCCCGGTTTCTTTTTATTTTAGCCGATGAGTTTGTACTTCTGCCTTCAAAACGTCGTTTTGCTCAACCCATTTCGAAAACTAAAAGATATTCAAACTCATTTGCACCCTCTGTTGTCCGCATTCTCAACGTTTATACAATGTAATACAATGGATTGTTTCTTACGATTGATTTCATTGATTCTGTGTCACTATAGACTATAGATATAAGCTGCTGTTTGCTGTGTGAGTGGGTGAGTGGGTATAATTCCAGAGAGAGTGAGATTTTTGCTGGTAGAAACTATTATTTGTAATATTTGTTTTTATAGTTGATATTTTAGTTTACTTATGCATTTAACAGCACATTTATTTTTTTGATTGGGAGTACTCTCTGTGTGTACGTAAGGTCATTTTTAATTTGTATTATTATTCTTATTGGTTATTTTTGCGCCAATGCTGCCTTTGTAATTGTAATTGCTCAGTTTGAGATGTATAAAGTTGTGTGGTATTGTGTTGTGTTGTGTTGTATAGTATTGTATTGTTGAAACGTAAATTTTTTTAACCTGCCAGTGGGTATGCTCAGCCTTAAGATGAATGAAATTGTATTGTGTTGTAATGTATTGTATCTTTCTGCGGAGAAACTATTATCTGGGACATTTTGGGGCAGTTTACTTTTATCACATTCACCTCTAGTTTATTGTATGTATTTAACCGTATATTTTGTTATTTATCTGTTAATTTTTTTAAAATTATTTAATAATTGGATTACTTCGCATGTGTATGTAATATTATTTTTAATTCTTGTGTATTCTGCTATGTCGCGCTGATCCTGCCATTGTAATTGCTCAGTTTGAGATGAATAAAGTTGTATTGTATTGTATTGTATCTTTATTAATTTGAACCTTATTATTTGTCATGTAACACATTTTGATCACTGTGGATGTTTCAAGATTTCCGACTGAATCTAGTTGGCGAGAAAATCACGGACACATTTCACATCCAAATGCTGTGCAACTCTTACAGAAGATATGTTCCAGCAGCATAACACAAAGCACTGAAAAGTAAAAAGCATGCATTTTATCTCACAGACCAGAATTTGTCGGAAATCCTGCAACATCGGCAATAATCAAAGTGACGTGTTAAAATCATTATAAAAATGCTTTTTAGCATCTGCAGTTATGATAGATTGAAGCTTAGACAACATAATTAATTTTGTTGAGAGAGTTTTACAAAGATTTTGGATATGTGAATGCCAACTGAGTTTGTTGTCTACGAGGACGCCTAAAAGTTTATGACTTTCAAACTGTTTAATATTATTTACATTCACGACAAAATCAAGAGAAAGCAGAGCCTGCTGATGCGTTTGTCTAGTTATTAACATGGCTTTTGATTTAGATGGATTCAGTGACATATGATTTAACCTGCACCAATCAGCAACATTATTAAAGGCACCTTGAAGAGATTGCTGAATTTCACCTATGTTCCTCCCCTGATTGTGCAATGTCATATCATCAGCTAACATTCAACAGAATTATCTGAGAGGTGTAATGGGAGAGAAAGAGTGCGAAAGAGAGAAAAAGAAAGAAAAAAAAGAAAGAAAAAAAAGAGAAAGAGAAAGAGGGAGAGAGAGAGAGAGAGAGAGAGAGAGAGAGAGAGAGAGAGAGAGAGAGAGAGAGAGAGAGAGAGAAAGTGAGAGAGAGAGTGAGAGAGAGAGAAAGTGAGAGAGAGAGAGAGAGAGAGAGAGAGAGAGAGAGAGAGAGAGAGAGCCCGCGTCATCCAAACACACACAAGATATAAAGTAAAACATCCATAATCAACTTTTATTCCCTTGAAAAGTTCATAACTATTATCTCCCCTAGGCACACATAGCAACAAAATCTGCTGTCCATCATGTGTGACTTTTAATGACTTAAGCAATCCCTGTGCTCAGGATTTATTAACAGATGCCACACATCCACCATTAGTTGCTTGCAGAAGAAAAAAAAGGAAGTCGAAGGTCAGGAGGAAACATTCCTTAGATAATCTGTCAGTGTGATTGACTTTTTGTTAATGCTGCTACCATCTTTGGTTCATGCTGCAAAATTAGTTCCATTATTGGTGTGCATATAATCTAATCTATATTATCTAAGCGGGAACCACAGACATAAACATCACGTCTTTCTATGAAAAGTTACAGGAGGTGAGGAAGGATTGCACAAGGGAAGTGGTTGCAATCTTTAGGTGACGCATCAATAAACAACAGTTAGATGAGATAGGTGCTTGTGAGCGGAACTCTCTAGGAGCATCATCAATAAACTACAGTTTGTTAAAACGGGGGATTGCTAGGTGCCTGCTATGAACCAATAATGAAGGGTACTATACTACATATATGTACCCTTTTATTAAAAAAATCAGTGCGAAAGAGAAGATGATCCTTATCTGCTATTGTGTTTTAAATGTGTTCTTGTTAAAGATAGAACACATTTTTAAAATTTGTAATTAACACAATGTTTAACAAAGGTATATGATAAAAGGTAAACATTTTCCTTTCATTCTTCTATAATTCCCATGTCTGATGTCTGAAATCACATAAAATGTCTATGTCTCAAATCACGTCAAAAATACTGATCACGGAAAACAGTCGTTCTAAATTTTGATGAAACAAGTGGTCAGACTGAGACTAAGAGGCTTTAGTGAAGAAACAACCAAAATTCCTAACCACGAGAACTGGGTAATGGAGGGAACAGGGGAGATAAACCTGAACTGTGCAAACTGAAAAACATCGCACAACTCAACTATTGCTATCCAACATTTTGAATATAACAGGATCTTAAAATAAAATTAAAATTAAATTTAAAAAAATCTTCCCCTCCCTCCTCTCCTCCCCACCTCATGGTTGCTCCCAATATGCAACACAATATGCGAAGCCTTTTCAACATAAGTCAAGTTTCTTTCAAATTCAAGCACTGTCGACACTTACAAGCCCTGCAGACTCGTAGTGTTGGCGTCTACAGTCCCTGGCGCATACGTACTTTTCAATATATCCATTTGTCATTTCCATTTGGTTTGTTTACCTGTTTGTTAGCCAATTGTTGTTGAGACGGTAGATCAACACACTGTGACAGTAGGGCGATACTTTCGGCGATGGCATACCCACACAAACAATCAGCTACCACAGCTAAACAGGTACATTAAGAAAAATATGTATGCGCCAGAGACTGTAGACGTCAATACTACTAGTCTGCAGTGCTTACACTGCATGAATTTGACAGAAACTTGCCTTTTGTCAAAAAGGTCTTTCCTGCGCCGTGACGTCAACAAGTGTTGCTTACCGGCAGCAACCGCCACACAATCCCTAGTGTGAACTATGCACTGAACAAAATCTAACACGTACAACTAAATGACCATGCGTAAAAGAGAACAAAACTGTTGTAGCTGAAAAAATTTACTTGGATAGAAAAAACCAAACTAAACATCTTATCCTTTGTAAGGAAACATGTCTCGCACAGAAAAACCCCAATGGCACTAACAAAAGTGCTAGATCACAAATTCCGAACAAATTGTTAAATCTGCAAACCTAAGTTTAACACAAATAAATATGCAGCTCATGGTGCAATGTCAAAATAGAATAAACGCTAAGACCCAATAAACGCTTTCTAAAACCAAACTACATAAATGGTTAACTTGCATGGATCAGTACCATGTTGTTTGCGCATGATTACACAGATTTTGTAGTCTCCGGATTCACAGGATGTGATTACGTTCTGAGATCCTGAGGTCACTTCACTTCCGCCCCTCTCTCTCCGCCATGGAACAGCAGAGTAAACAGCATCTTTGAACACGCGGGATTTTTTGTAAGCATTACGAGTAGTTTTATGATTTTGCATGACTTCACACATGTTTTATTGACTACTGACTGTTATTGTAGTTAATATATGCTGCAAAATGTAACAAGACAGGTAATTTTCTCTGCAGAGAGAATAAATTGCTAATAAAATGAGTTTGGTTTTCGTTCTATCTAGTTCTGCACAGATAGTGTTCGATTTCCTGAAGAAGTAAGCATCGTATCTTTCAAAAAAAAAGATTTTGGGTGGAAACAGTACGTTCTGTCTATGTAAGTGGGGGCGTCGAAAACATGGAAGTGACCGGAAAAATAAGAGAAATGTGTACGTAGTACCTTACTTCTATCATTTTATTTTAAAATCAAAAAACCTCTAAGGATTCACTAAAAGCGTTCTTTTTTAAATCAGTTGTTTGTAAATTTATATAGTTAAGTAGTTATTTCTTGCTTACAGGGTCCAGCGCACTGCAAAGGGTCGAATCAGGACCACAAAATCTAGACCAGAATTTGGTTAAAAGAGGACTCACTCCTGATCCATATAAAAGATCTGTCAAAACAAACCCTAGTGTTAAAACCGAAGGCACTCCACCAGCCGATAATTTATAATAAAGGCATCCCACGCAGGGGACGATGAGGCTACACTCTAATTTATCTAACCCCCGTTTACAAAAATAAAATAGAATACAAACATCATTATAAATTATCAATAAAACATACATATAAAATGCCTACATTGCTAAATAATAACATCATAGGAAGCCCTAGTGACCACCTGGCAGAGAGCGTCCAATATTCCCAAGCTGATCTAACAGACCTCATACACAAATAAAAAGTCTTGTCCCGGAAGAATTTTCAAGAAAAAAGGTAGGTTACTGGTCTAGTGAAGAAGAAGATAGTATAGCAGATTGATAGAACAGAGCAGGAATGAGAAAGAGCAAATGAGAAAGACAGCGACAGTGGGAATTTCAAGCACTAAATTTCCAGAAAGTGGGGATACTATTTATACTGAAAACCCCCGGCACCCCAACGGGGGTAAAGATCTGCCGAAACAACCCTAGTGGCAACACTGAATGCACTCCACCAGCCGGTCACTTTACAATAAAGGCATCCCACACAGGGGACGATGAGGCTACACTCTAATTTATCGAACCTCCGTTTACAAAAACAAAATATAAGATTAACAACGTAATAAAATATCAACAAAACATACCAAAAAAATGCCTACATTGCTAAATAATAATATTATAGGAAGTCCCAGTAATGGAATTTTGCACTGGACAAAATCTAAGCAGTTTACTTCAGATTGTTTCTGATGAAGTCTTTAATATTTTTCCATTTGCGATTTGCAAGTACTCTGCTCTGTTCTTGTGCAGCCTCAATTTCAGCTTTCCCTGGTAACTTGCAGTTTAGAAAGAATTTAGCAAAATGCTGATCCACAGCGTTTCTCTCCTCCGAGGTCCACGACTTTCGTGCTGTGTTTGCTCTTGTCTTCCTCCCTGAAAAAGGCAACACAAATGTTTAATACACTCGAAAAAACCCAAACAGCTAAGCAACCTTGATAACAAACTGCATGATCTGGGTGTTGTTTAGGAACTAACCCACTGAGCCTGCTTTCTGTTCTGTGTTTGATGTTAGCACAAAGTTTACACACATGGTCACCACAAAGTTGTGTGTAAAGTTAGGACAATTTTGGCGGGAACATGTTTGTCTTCAGAAATATTAATGTCTTCTGTTCGAATGTAAGAAACATGGTTGTGGTCACTGCAACATTTTACACATGCAGTGTCTCATTTTGGCGCCTAACGTTGGATTATGACCGTTTTTTAACTCAAATGTCTGAGTGACATAAAAACCAGTCGGGTGTGACCGATACACTTGTGTCACAATCCCACATCCCATATAATGATAGGCGAAGATGACAGATAAAACCCAAACCAACACGTGATCGTCTTTCTACAAATACCTGTGACAAGTTGGGCCTGTGGCAAGTGGTGCCTGTGACAAATCAGGCTAATCCCATAAAATGCATGCTTAAGATTGATGCACAATTTTTAAAATCAACACTTACCAGCGAAAATATACTATTTTTAAATCTATGCTACTTTACTAGTGTTATAATTTAGTTGAATGTAACTTACTTTTTGGATGAGACGACGAACACGGTTGCCCATCACAATCACTGTCGTCAACAACACCACAATCGGCAGTTCCTGGACAAAGAAAAAAACAAATGATTGGCTAAGTTTTTCACTATTTTTTCATAGAGAATTCTGTGGCACAAAAAGAGTTAAAGATCACAAGTATCCAGCAAAATAAATGCCCTTTTTCAAAAAACACATTACTTCTTCCATCAACTCTTCCATTACCTGTGCCAATCCCATATGTGAAAGGTGTTAGTCAAGTCACTTACTTTTGGTTTTGGTTGGAGAAGATGAACACGGTTGCTTATCAGAAACACTGTCACCATCAACAGCCCCTGTACAAAGAACAAATAAACATTGCTTCAGCCACACAACAGCATTGCCTATCTCAGAGATATAAAAACAGATTCACATTAACAGTTTCAGTGATCGAGTCTCAAGGTTTTTTTTCCCTATCACTTATGAAAATACAAAAAGAGACAGTTGTGAATTATGTCAATTATGCAACATTGACTATATCGCTGATATACGAGTATATCCAACAATATCACATAACTGTCCCCTTTACCCAATTATGAGTTTAAAATGTGTCTCACCATCACTCCATACATAGCAAGTGACTTATTTCGACAGAGACACATGAAACCGAAAGAACTGGCATCACATTTTATCAGCAATTTTCTCTATTTTCAGAAGAAAAAGAACTTGGGCAATTATGTTGTGCTCCTCTTGATTTGTTTAGATATGATATAAATGGAAAAAACATGAAAGACACAGGAGGTCCACAAATATATAACGACAGTTGAACTTGAATATGAGTGGCTGACCAAGCCAGTGGCTATTTGCAACTTTTTGAGTTTAAGTCTAGAGAAGCTGAGACTTAGCCAGTTATAAATATTGTAGTTTAATTTTTTTTCCATATAGCAAAATTAATAATGAAAACAGATTGAAAACAAGTCCTTAGACCTTTAGCGGCACAAATTACTGTAGCATAATATTTATGTCTTGCAGGAGTTTTAATAATCTTTCTCCATAACTTCTATCTTTTTGGCATACTGCAAAGGAGTCATTCTTTGTACACACAGCAAAAGTGTTTACATGCTAATAGCCATTACTGTTTTTTTTAATTACAAAAGAGTGCCGAGTAGCTGTCTCCCTGTCGAACTAAACTTCCTCTCAACCAGTATTGGAATGAAGCATACGTGATACTGGTTTAGGAAAACGGAAGATTATTGATTGTTTTAGGCGGAAGAAATTATTCAGAGGCAGAAGAGCAGAAGAAAGCTTTGAATTGTGGAAGAATTTTCCGCCAAAACAGAAGGTAGTCAGGTCTCATTCCCATATTGTCTTTCAATTCAACTCAACTTTTTCATTAATCTATCAGTATCAGTGACACAAAACAACTAACAATTTACTGACTTGCACAATTGGAAGACCTTTCAGCTGGATGCTGACGAATTGTTGAGAGAGGTGCCGTTTCCTTGCAGGCCTTTTCAGCTGGCTGCTGGTGGATTAGTGAGAGAGGTACCGTTTCCTTGCAGGTCTTTTCAGCTGGCTGCTGGCGGATTGTTGAGAGAGGTGCCGTTTCCTCGCAAACAACGTCCTCTTCTTCTTCTTCATCACCCTCTTCATCCAAAACTGTGATTAAAAAATACCATCCTGACATGAAGAAAGCAATGAAAATGAAAATACTTGGTACTTACTTACTGCTAACACTGTTAACTGTAGGTAGTGGCAGCCCAATTTTTTTTAAACTTTGTGTTTTCAAATATGTGTTTTGTGAAACTATAACAAAATGCAAGCAAGAGTTTACAGGTGTGAGTTGTTAATGCAACTGGGCGATAATTGTCGATGAATTTCCGAGGTTTGTTTTGTTTTAAAATGGGTACCACAATGGCTTGACGCCGGCCAAAAACATTTCTTAAAATGATTTAAAGGGATACTTTTAAAAGAAAGTGGAGCACGTTTGACCATTAAATAGTAGACCCCATCCGGACCAACACTCTTATTTACCGCTCGAAGCATCTCCAACATAATGAAGGGAAGCATGACACCCACCCCCAACCCCTCCCCCCACCCCACAAAAAAATGCCAGTGGCAATAGAATTTTTTTTAAAGGCCTATAGAAAGTTATTGAGTTTAATCACTTACTATCAGCAGCAGAAACTGTAATTTCATCCAGAGTCTTCCCACGAATGGTTGCGAGGTTGCCTTTTTCCAGTGCCAGCAGCAACTTTGACACCTTTGCAGCTTGGTACGTCTGCTGTGGGAGGCGATAGAATTCCCTGTGGATCCTTATGTCATGGCCCATAAAATCAGCCAGAACATCCAGTTCATGATCTTTTAGATTGACCACTTGGGATATAGTGGCAATTTGTTTCCTCAGCTTGGTTGATGTGATGATTTCTGGATGTTTCACACCACACTCTGCCACTTCATCCCTAAGGCAGTCACTGCCTCTGATATGTCCAAGTGAACCGCCGCCTTGTCTTGGAAACAGAAACGTGTTGTCAGGGTTGATGCCCACCTTGTCTCTTGTGAATACAAGGGTTTTCAATGAACCCTTCATTGCAGATGTCAACAAAATTGGAACAGTTCTCCCTTTTTTCCCAGGGATCTCTATTCTTGTCAAGCATCGACTAAGTTTTAGCTCGAGTTTTGAGAAAACGTTTCTTTCAATCTCATCGTCATGAGAGCAGGTTTCAGAGTGCTGTGTGAAATGGGCTACTTTCATTTTTGACACTTCACCTTGGCGTCTCCTGTTGAACATCATGATTTGTGTCAGCGTGACGCTGTTCAGAGTTTTCCAATTTTCAGCCACAGTGTCACTGTCAGCTGATAGTGTGTCCGATTCTAGCAAATCAGCACACCTTTTTGCCTTTTCCTGGAGATGGCTTGACAGAAGAACAATATCAGATGTCACAGGCAACAGGCATGGCGAATTCATCTTCCTTTTTTTGAGAGTTCTCAGCGCATGGTGGGATATCCGCTGATTCCAGGTCAACTCAATGAGTTTGATCATTTGCAATGCTTTTTGCTCTCCCACACTGTCAAGGTTTTGCAAACAGACTGATTGATGGATTAAGGCACACTTTTTGAAGTACATACCACAGTTTTTGGCGAAAGACGGTGTGTCAAATTCCTGCGAGTCGCCATTGTAACCAGCAAGTCGCTTTGTTGCCTCAACCAATGCATCATACTTGTCAGGCGAGATACAGTCAGTTAAAGACACAGGACTGCCAACAACTTTCCTAACTTCGAGCAGCACTTTGGCAACAGTTCTGACCTTTGTTCTGATGTAGTTGTGCATATCTGGGTCGTGACCATTTTTGTCAAACTCAACTTCCCCATATTTTGCAATCAAATGGTCTGTTTTGGCAAGAGTGGACACAACATCTTTTCTAAAGGAACTCTGGAACTCTGAAAACCGAGTGCTTTTTGTCTGGTTTGGGAGAAGACACTGACCCTTCCTGACTCTTCCTCCCCTGACCTTATCACCAACAGGGGCAAAAGAACAAGCGTGTCTGTACAAGAAAACCTTCAGAAAATATCCGTAACAATAAGGACAAGGAACGTAACTTTCCTTTTGATCATCTTTACACTTTGTAGGTCTGTGTGATACAATCATGACACCCTTGCCATTCTTTAATACCTCCACATTATGGAGGTGGTTTCCAAGATTTCTCATTTTTGATAACAAAGCACACTTCTGTTTTTCATCTCTGCATGAAGCAAACTCCGTCACACTTTCTTCATCAGCATGTTGGGTAAGCAAATGTCTTGGCAAGCGTTTCTGGGCGCGTCCACAGAAGACACAGTACCAACATTTCTTGTCGGTTGTTGACTGAACTGTAATTGAAGGCTCTCTGTCTTGGGCAGATTGTGACTGAACTGTAATTGAAGGTTCTCCGTCCTGGGAGGATTGTGCAGGCAAAGTGGCGACTGGGTCTTGTTTTTGACTCAAAGCAGAGAAAATAACAGACTCTTCACTTTCGTCACTTTCTGGAACTTGTGTCACTTGAACATCATCATGTTTGGAGCTTGTATCAGAGTCTGTGTCAGTTGGAGGAACAAAGTTTGGATCATTGTCACTGTCATCAGGGCAGTCTTCTTCTCCATCACTTGAAAATAGGGAGTCGCTTTCACTGTTAAAGCCACTGGTGCCAGTTGTGGACAGATTATCATGATGCTCCTGGAACCAAAAGAAATACAATATAAATAAGTTAAGTTTTAGCCGAAGACAAAATGTAACCACCTGTGTGGTGGGAGATTAAAAGCGGTCACACGCTAGGATCCTACCTGTCCTCTGATGAAAAACCCTTTACTCTCTCTTGGAAAACACAGACGAAAATTTTAGGCATTTACTTTTGCAACACTGTTCCTGCATCATCTATAGAAGGAAACTGGGAAAAACGGATTTACAATATACAAAGTTTAATTGTATCTTGGTCCCAGAGAAATTTGAATATTAGTGGCAAATTAGAAGAGTTGGCAAGAGAGCTGGACCACTATCGATGAAACATTTTAGGTAACAGCGAACTGCGCTGGAAAGGTATAGGCGAAACAATGACCGACAAAGGCCACAAGCTTTATTTTAGCGAGAGAGACGACAGGTGCGAACACGGCGTTGGATTCTTGGTCCACAAAGACATTCTGGCCACTGTCATGGGTTGCCGTCCAGTCTCCAGTAGACTCATAACCACCCGTCTGAGGGCAGCCACTTTCAACATCCCCATTATCCAGGCCTATGTCCCATCATCGGGATATGACGACAACGAAGTCGAGGATTTCTATGACCATCTACAGGCTGTTCTTGACCAAGTTCCGAGAAAGGACATAGTCATAGTGCAATGCCATTGGAATGACCAACAGCCTACATTCCAATGTAAGGCTGGTGCGCTCCCTTGTCATCTCCATCTGCCTATACGCTTGCAAAACATGGACTCTCACAGCAGATCTACAACGAAGAATACAAAGCACAGAGATGAGGAGCTACAGAAGACTCCTGGGCATATCCAGCATATCACCAACAACGAAGTTCGACAGACCATCACACAAGCCATTGAACAACACATGACATGCTCACAGTGGTGAAAAAACTCCGATGGTATGGCCACGTCACCAGATCATCAGCTCTTGCAAAGACCATCCTGCAAGGCACAGTACAAGTAGGCAGAAGAAGATGGAGACAGAAAAAGCGGTGGGAAGACATTCGAGAATGGACTGGTTTGACACTGAGTGAAGCCATGAGGGCTGCTGAGGACAGAGAAAGATGGAGTACACTGGTTAAACAATCATCTGTGGTGCCTCAACGACTTCCGAGTTATGGGATAGGATAAGATTGGATAAGAATAAAAAATATTCAAATACCCGTGCATTTGAAAAGGTTAAAAGAACTGTTGTATGTAACACACTTGAAAATGGAGGCCTTAATTTGATTGATATAAATGAAATGCAAGCATCATTTCTACTTTTGTGGGACCTGGAGTTACTACAAACTTGGTGCTGATAATACATATGCTTCATTTCAGATGCTTCTTTTAAAATTTTTGTTGGAATATGTCATGTTTTTTTGTTCTGGAAGAATGTGTTGATCACCTGGCTAAACAACTAAGATTACGTTGGCAAAACATTGTAATTAAAAATTGCTGTCTTTGGAATAATGATTGTATTAAGTATAAAAATATATGTTTATATTTTAAAGATTGGCTGAAAGCAAATATCTTCTTTGTAAGTAATATTGTAAACAAAAGCGAAATTATTAACTTTTGAGCGCCTGTGTGATAGAGTAGGCCGCTCGCCATCACGGGTGTTTGAATACAGCGCAATGTGCACTGCGCTTCATGGCTGCGTGGTACAAACCAGGCTGGGGAACAACTCACACTCAAAACCTCTAAAAATTGGCCGGGGCCCAGGGGCCGCCCAGGCCCCAGTCTGGTCCTGGGGCAACACCCTGTTAGGAGGACCGGGAAGTGGGAGTGGGGCAAAGCCCCCCGGCAGCTACCGCATTTCAGCAAATTAAAGATCATTTTAGGCCCTCTCCTAAAAGCAAGAAAAGAAAAACGATATCCAGAAAGTCATGCAGACACAAAGACAACAACCAAAATGAAGACATAATTGAAAATAAAATCTCGCAATGCAATTTTGTTTTTCTAGGAAAGAAAAGTCACTTTCTGAGAGGAGAGTTCCCCAGCGTTTGTCAAACGCTTATAATTATTTTTTTTTCATTCACAAGAATTTTTGTCCGTCCACCCCACTCTCCTTTCTGCTCGTAAACTGAGACTCTAGCTATCCGAGGCTGGAACAACACAACCATGTTCCGTTAATTTTTTGTTGAGAAAATACGATCTCTCACTGACCGGGTCACATTGGGCAATAGCAAGTGAATCCACAAAAGAAGAAAGTAAAATTATTACACTGAAAAAATTCTGCACAATATATATCCTATAAATATACTTTTTAATAAGATGGGACTAAGGGATACTAAAAACTGTAAATACTGCAACGTAATTGACTATATTGAACATTTCTTTTTTCACTGATCAAAGGTTACAAAAATTTGGACGCACTGCATAAACTATAGTTAGATACAAACAAACCGCAAGGTGACTTTGTCAGAGACAGAAGTACTGTTGGGATACAATCCTCAAAGACTTTCAATGAAATGTATTAAACATGCTAACCATGTTATTTTGATTACAAAAATGATCATTAGTAAATTTTAGAAAAGGTACTGAAATCAAAATTAGGAAAACATTTTTGAGATATAACAGTTCATTCATTGTATATGCCTGATGTACGGATAACCATTGATAAAAGCTTATGAAAAGGGCACCCGTTCAACACTCCCCCCTCCCCCCAAAAAAAAAAGTCTGAGGTGAACCAACTGAGAAAAAAAAAAAAGAAACGAAATGGAAAAAAGAAAAAAAAAGGACTATTCTGGTTGAGGGAAAACAAAATATTCTGGTTGAGACTGGTTATGATTCTAATCTGTATGGTATTCTGTCTTAACTCTTGCGTCAAAATAGAACAAGGCCAAGTATACAGATAGTGTCACCAAAGGTTTTATTTGCAACGATGCAAACTTAGTGTATCGTAGCGTGGCTGTAAAAACTTAGCGTAGCGTAGTGAAACCAAACCATAGCAGTGAAGAAAAAAAAAACTGGAAAAAAACCAAAGAATTTGCAGTGTATATCTAGGCCTAAAGAATTCTATATGCCCATTGTACTGTTTTCATGATTTCAAAAATGGTAGCGTATAAAAAATTGTAACATACCATTCTTGATGCTCTGTCTGTATCATCACCCTCGTCGGTCTTCCTTTCATCTTTAATAATCATTATAATGCCCTTGGAGATATCTGTATCATCACCCTCGTCGGTCTTCCTTTCATCTGTAATAATGCCCCTGGAGATATCTGTATCATCACCCTCGTCGGTCTTCCTTTTATCTTTAATAATGCCCCTGGAGATACAAGAATTACAGTAATCATTTCCTCCATCACTTTGTCAAGAAAATCATGGTTAAAATCTGGGACAATCCCAAAGCTGGATGTTTTGGGTCCAGGAGGCATGTTTGTCCCTCTTGAGGGGTTGATGCTTGCTTATATGACAGCCAGGTATGTTCAATAAACAGAATGTTCTTCAATAGACAATAATCAGATTTTTTTTAAAAATACACACTAACATAATACAATACAATACAAGATTATTGCTTTAGGTCCAGTGTGTCCACACTAACACAGACATATAATATATATATCCATTAAAAGTAAAAGAATTGGAGAATTGTTTATTTCCAGGATTCCAGCTATTCATGATGAGTGGTTTCATACTGTATGCAAAATATGAATTTTAAACAAAAGAAAGGGAAAAAATGCTAAATACAACCAACGTAGGCCTATAATTTTTTTTTAATTTTGAGAGGCAAGATTTGAAACTTTAGACAAAAGTCGAAGTAAATCACAGTCCTGTACACTTCTTATTCTAATAAACTTCTCATATTCGTAAATATACAATGAAATCAAGTGATAAATAAAAAGATGCTTACTTCATCTTCAGGAAATCGAACACTATCTTAGCAGTCGCCATGCAGGCAGGTGCTGTTTCCCAAGGTTGTCACGACCTAGACAGAACGAAAACCAAACTAATTTCATTAGCAATTTATTCCCTCTGCAGAGAAAATTACCTGCCTTGATACATTTTGCAGCATATATTAACTACAATAACAGTCAATAAAACATGTGTGAAGTCATGTAAATTCATAAAACAATTCAAAATGCTTACAAAAAAATCCCGCGTGTTCAAAGATGGCTGCTTACTCTGCTGTATCACGGCGGAGAGAGAGGGCCGGAAGTGAAGTGACGAACGTAGTCACATTCCGATAAACCCGAGACCACAAAATTTTTCGGGAAACACACGCGATGTTCAAGATTATACACACGGGAGGCTGTGTATAGCCTTATGCTGACATTTTGTAACCACGTGTTTTTTTAACATGCTAGGGTGAAATTCACTCCCCTGAGTCGCTAGAAATGCCTCTTTAATTGTGCCGACGTCGGCAGAAATACACACGTCTCCGGAACGTGGGTGTGTAACTATGAATTTGTCGGCAAAAGATACAAAAGACATAGACACACACACACAATTACCGTGTAAAAACTCCGTTGTTATGACTTTCATGAAACGCCACATAGGTTGTTTTGACATTTTTTAAATGTGTACATTTTTTAAGCTAACCCAAACCCTAACTCTAATCCTAAACCCTTAACCTAATCGTAAGCCTAACAGAGCCTAATGGAACAACGTTTTGACGTAAAAAATAACAGGGATGTCAAAAGAACATCATGTCAGATGCCCTTGCAGATCACGAAGGCACAGTCAGCATAGGGGATAGAGCAATCTCCATCCTTTGATTTGCAGATGACATTGATGGATTGGCTGGAGAGGAACAAGAACTTGAACAGCTGGTACAGAGGCTTGACACCATCTCCAGAGCGTATGGAATGGAAATAAGTGCAGAGAAGACCAAAATGATGACCAACAACACCAATGGCATCAACACGGACATCAAAGTCCAAGGCCAATCCCTCAACACAGTGCATAGCTTCAAATATTTAGGAGCCATTGTATCAGACAAGTCCTCTCCAGGATCACACAAACAACTGCTGCCCTGGCCAGGCTGATGCCCATTTGGAAAGACAAGACCATCAGTCTACAGTCCAAGGTAAGGCTGCTGTGCTACCTTGTCATATCCATCTTCCTATACGATTGCAAAACATGGACCCTCATAGCAGATCTTCAACGAAGAATTCAAAGCATGGAGATGAAGTGCTACAGAAGACTTCTGGGCATTTCCTATACCCAGCACGTTGCCAACGACAAAAGTCCGACAGACCATCACACAAGCCATTGGACAACACAATGACCTGCTCACAGTGGTGAAGAAACGGAAACTCCGATGGTATGGCCACATCACTAGATCATCAGGCCTTGCAAAGACCACCCTCAAGGCACAGTGCAAGGAGGTAGAAGAAGAGGGAGACCAAAAAAGTGGTGGGAGGACAACATTCGAGAATGGCTTGACATTGAGCGAAGCCATCTGGGTTGCTAAGGACAGAGAACGATGGAGTACGCTGGTTAAACGATCATCTGTGGTGTCCCAACGACTTCAGATTTATGGGATAGGATAGGACAGTGAAAAGAACGTAGGTATGGTATAGAGAGTGTGTACAAATAACGGCGTTTCTTTATCGCCACACACACACACACACACACACACACACACACACACACACCCATACTTGCAATTCATCATAAATGGATTTATTTAAGAATGTAGGAATCGGAAAGTGATTTTTTTGACGGAAAGAACGCAAACTTCTTCTAGAAATGTAAGAATCTAAGTCAAAATTGGCCCTTTCCGTCTAAAAAGTTGACCTAGTTCGTCTCCTATAGGCGACGAAATAGGTCGACTTTTCTTCAAAATTTCTCAAAAAATTGACTGTATTTTCTCCGTCCCAGATAGAGCACTCATGTGTACTTAAAACACTCTCATGCACTACAACTGCACTCCCATGCACTAAAAGAGCACTCCAGCGCATTTAGAAAAAAAGTGGGGTCCTGGAAAAAAGTGGGTTCCAAGCAAATAAACCCATTTGTTACTAAGAAAGACAAGGTCTGCTACCCATTTGTGCGCTTTTGTGGGTACATGCACACACACACACACACACCCAACCCACCCCCCCACACACTCCCTCTCTCTCTACATATTTTCCCATTTCCCTCAGCGCGCCCATTGTTTTTTTTATCCTTCAAAGTTTATTTTTCTTTTCCCGTTTTTCTCTCCTGTTCTTCTTTCTTTTCTTTTAGTTTCCTGTTACGTTTGCGATGCGCACGATAGTACGTTTAAGACGCGCACGATAGATCCGATCGTTTTGTTTTGCAAAACATTCCATAACAGACTGTATATTTACCTTTGATTTGATTTTGCGTTGTTGTTAGAAGAAGCTTGGTATAATGTTGATAATTTTCGTTGGTCGATATTATTGGAGAATTCTCTAGAATTGCTTGTTTACTATCGATCGAAGCGTGTGGATAGATCTGGTAGTAGCTGCGAGATGGTTCTAAGTTGTATGACGTAAGACAGAGATGACGAAGTTTATTTTGATTGGTTGTAATGCGTCACGCTGGAATGTTCTGACGTAATTTGGAGTATAGAAAAACTATATACTGTAATTGATGCACTGTGTCTGAAGAAGGGAGAGAAAAAGAGAAAGTGAAAAGCGATTGAGCGATTGTATGCAGTTGTTGATGTACGCTGAATAAAGTTGGAAAACTTCATACGACGACTCCTGCCTTGTTGCTGAGTGAAAAGGTTGCGTGGATAAACGAATCCGAGTTAGCCTACACTTATCAGGAGGATTCAAGCATCGGGGCTGAATCAACTACTGATAAAAACCAACAACGAGTGTAACATTTCCTTTGTGCTCTGTTTTCTTTCATTCCCAAACCTTTCTCTAGCTCTTCCTCCTTGTCCCTCCTTTTCATCCCCCCACCCCCTCCATTTTGTTTTTACATGAAAGGTGTGACGTGTAACTTCCATATCGGTTTCGCCGTGGAGGTGCCGGGGGTTTCTGTATAAATAGTATCCTCATTTTCTGGAAAATTTGTTTTTAAATTCCCATTGTCGCTGTCTTTCTCTTTTGTTCTTTCTCATTCTTAATCTGTTATATGATTTTACTATACTATCTTCTTTGTTAGACCAGTCATCTACCTTTATTCTTGAAAACTTTTCCAAAAATCCTCATTTGTGTATGAGGTCTGTTGGGTCAGCTTAGGAATATTGGATGCTTTCTGCCAAATGGTCACTAGGACTTCCATATATTATTATTTAGCAATGTAGGCATTTCATATGACTGTTTTTGTTGATATTTTATAATGATGTTTATATTCTACTTTATTTTTGTAAACGGGGTTTCGATAGCTTCCCCCTGCGTAGGATTCCTTTATTGTAAAGTGACCGGCTGGTGGAGTGCCTTCAATGTTACCATTAGGGTTGTTTCAGCAGATCTTTTATACGAATCAGGGGTGAGTCCTTTTTCAACCACATTGTGGTTCTGACCCTGTAAGCAATGAATAACTAACTGCTCTCAATGTTGACTGGCATCAGAGTTATATCATAGTTATAACAATACGCTCCGCTTCAGAGTTATATCATAGTTATAACAGTACACTCCGCATCAGAGTTATATCATAGTTATAACAGTACACTCCGCATCAGAGTTATAACATTGTTATAACAAGTACACTCCGCATCAAAGTTATATCATAGTTATAACAAGTACACTCCGCATCAGAGTTATATCATAGTTATAACAGTACACTCCGCTTCAGAGTTATATCATAGTTATAACAGTACACTCCGCATCAGAGTTACATCATAGTTATAACAGGACAGGCCGCATCAGAGTTATATCATAGTTATAACAAGTACATTCCGCATCAGAGTAATATCATAGTTATAACAGTACACCCCGCATCAGAGTTATATCATAGTTATAACAGTACACTCCGCATCAAAGTTATATCATATTTATAACAAGTACATTCCGCATCAAAGTTATATCATATTTATAACAGTACACTCCGCACCAGAGTTGTATCATAGTTATAACAGTACACGCCGCGCTATCCACCTCTCTCCATCCCTCCATCCATCCTCTCGTTGTTATAGTTGTTTATGATGTGTTCTGTGTGGATGAGTGCACGGCTGCAGTGATGAGTGGGCAAATGTAGTGCGTGAGTGTGTTGTAACTAACTGCGCGAGGCTTTTATGACTGGAATTATAGTGCCTATTCTTTAGTCCTACTTCTTACCTGTAATATTTTTACCTGCAAGAGGCGTTCGCTCAATCAATGCATAGTTTAAATTATGTACGGATGATGTGCGTACGGATCCTATGCTTTCTGAACCTCTTATATCAGTCTGTGTCTTATTATTGTTCATTATAACTGTCTTGTCGTGTGGAGCCACAATATAATATAATGTGATGAGACTTGTATAATATTTCCATTCCTGTGGTAATAAAGATGTGTTGAATTGAATTGAATTGAATTGAATCCTTCCATCTCTTGTCTTTTGATGTACAGGGTGGTTGAAAAGTAGCTCCCTAATGAACATTGTTTATAACTGTTGGTAAACAGTACGGAAACTCCGACGGTATGGCCACGCCACCAGAGCATCAGGCCTTGCAAAGACCACCCTGCAAGGCACGGTAGAAAAAGGCGGGAAAAGAGGGAGACAAAGAAAAAAAAAGAGGTGGGAGGACAACATTCGAGAATTTACTGGCTTGACATTGAGCGAAGCCAAGAGGGTTGCAGAGGACAGAGAAAAATGGAGTACGCTGGTTAAACGATCATCTGTGGTGCCCCTGTGACTTTCGAGTTACGGGATAGAATTGGATAGGATAGGAAACAGTACTGTATTGCTGATCTGTGGTTTCATCTCACTGTGATGAGAGCCGCCCATAATGATGGCCAGTCGCATATGACACTTAGTCTTACGTTTTCTTAGGTTTTAAGTCACGTGCATGATCTCTCTCACGCGGTGCTACTGGGCTACAGGCAGCCAACTTGTGTAATAATACCCGCTAATTGTGACTAAACATATTTTTGAAATGCATAGCTTAGCGCTCGAATTGGTTGTCGTTTATTTACCATCTGGCTCTCTTCTGTTGTGATCTCGTAATGACACCGTGTAGACAACACAGTGTGTTTGTTAGTCATTGTTTATAGAGACTGCAAAGAGCCGAATCAGGACCACGTAGACAAGAAAACACAGGAGCTCAATTTCGTCTAAACTTGTTTTGGCAGCCATCCTTTTATTTTACAAACCGGCAAATGGAATTGAAATATGACAGCATTTCCGAATACTAGATAATCACTGGAGTACTAAAATGAAACAATTAGGTCAAATACATAATGGCCACGAGGACTGCTGAAGACAGAGAAAGATGGAGTACGCTGGTTAAACTATCATCTACATTGAGGACGGCTGAGGACAGAGAAAGATGGAGTACGCTGGTTAAACTATCATCTACATTGATGACTGCTGAGGACAGAGAAAAATGGAGTACGCTGGTTAAACGATCATCTATGTCGATGATCATTTAACCAGCGTACTCCATCTTTCACTGTCCTCAGCAGTCCTCATGGCCATATGTATTTTACCGGGTTCTCTTGTTTCTGTCCGCATTACCATTCTTTAAGTTCCAGTATTCATTTATTTGTTTATTTTATCAACAAAAGAACGGGAAGGATCTATCTATCTATCTATCTATCTATCTATCTAATCTAATCTAATCTAATCTAATCTAATCTAATCTAATCTATCTATCTATCTATCTATCTATCTATCTATCTATCTATCTATCTATCTATCTATCTATCTATCTATCTATCTATCTATCTATCTATCTATCTATCTATCTATCTATCTATCTATCTATCTATCTATCTATCTATCTATCTATCTATCTATCTATCTATCTATCTATCTATCTATCTATCTATCTATCTATCTATCTATCTATCTATCTATCTATCTATCTATCTATCTATCTATCTATCTATCTATCTATCTATCTATCTATCTATCTATCTATCTATCTATCTATCTATCTATCTATCTATCTATCTATCTATCTATCTATCTATCTATCTATCTATCTATCTATCTATCTATCTATCTATCTATCTATCTATCTATCTATCTATCTATCTATCTATCTATCTATCTATCTATCTATCTATCTATCTATCTATCTATCTATCTATCTATCTATCTGTAACCAACATACAAGCTCACATGTAACAATCACTCTTACAAACACAACAAACACACATTCATTACTCAAACATGTGGTGCATTTTAAGGCAAATCGCTTTTAGAAGACGGAAAGGAAATCGAAACGGATTACCGGAAAAAAAACCCCACCCCGATGACCTCAAAGTCTCGTACTAAAGTCACATACATTCGTCCCCAGCGCGGGTGTTCAAACCCGCGATCTTTCGGTATAGCGAAGCAGCTTCCTATCATCCGTACGACGACATAGCGCTGTAATGTTTGTTTTTTCTTGACCATTTTCTGGATCAAAAACCTTCATCGGTTTCCGTTCAAATATATGTGAAGCTTACGCTCTTATATACAAACAAAGGCGTGTGCTGTTTGTGGGATTAACATTTACATTATGTAATTTTAACATTACATTGACTTACTAATGGGATTTGAATTTGGAATTCTAAATTAGCATTTTTTTTTAAAAATAATTATGTCAGTTTTCTGTCCTTTCTTTTTAATTTCTTTTTTTCTTTCGTTGTTTTTCCTGTCTTTCTGGAAACTTCTTCTTCCCTTTTTTTCTTTGTCTTTTTTTCTTTTTTCATCATCATCATCATCATCATCATCATCATCATCATCATCATCATCATCATCATCTTACCTTAGGGGATACAATATACCAGCCTTTATCTTATCTCTGCCGTCTTTGGTACCAGAAAGCTGTCAGAAAAGAAAGCTTCCTCAACACCTTTTTTCCCCCTTGTTGTCGGGCGTTGCGCGACATTTTCCACCCATCACTGTCGGATTTTTCCCCTAGGACTTTTTATTCTGGGGATCTCTGTGTTATCTGTCATTGGGCAATGTCATTCACTTCCGGCGCAGACGTGGTGACCAGCAGTTTTAATGAACCCCAATGCTCCCCAACCTGTCTCGCTCACAAAAGATGACTTGACTTTGACATGTTTGCCGAGACCGCGACTGAAGTGGGAGAAACGCGAAAAGTGGCAGCGTGGGGATGGGGGATGGTGTGGCGGTGGGAGGTGGGCGGTTGAGGAGAGAGAGAGAGAGAGAGAGAGAGAGAGAGAGAGAGAGAGAGAGAGAGAGACGCACACACAACGGTATGTGTGTGTGTGTATGTTTGAGAGAAAGAGAGAGCGAGAAACTTGAAACTTGAAACTTTTTTTGAAACTTGAAACTTTTTTTTTTTTATTAGGATAAAGATTTTAGACTAATGATACAGTCTAATCTTCCAATCTGTCCCTTAACAAATTACCATAGTAAACAACCTTTAACTTTAACTTGGAATTCATAACACTCACACACACACACATGCGCTCACACACATGCACACACAGTCACACCAACATCTTCATCAATATCTTTAAACAATTTTAGGCAACCACCCCCTTCTACCGCCCCCGTCCATACCCCTCACCCTTACAAGAGAAAGAGAGAGAGAGAGGGAGAGAGAGAGAGAGAGAGAGAGAGAGAGAGAGAGAGAGAGAGAGAGAGAGAGAAAGAAAGAAAAAAAAAAGAGAGAAAGAGTGTCCGTACTGAACGGAGACCAAAAAAAAAAAAAGATTGGAGGAGATAGAGGGCGGGTGTGTGTGTAGGGAGAGGGTATATTGGGGAGGGGGGGGGGTGCCAGGAACAACTGGCCATGGCAGTCAGACCGCAGATGAAGATAATGACGTCGTCGACAAAGCAGCCTCCATCAAAACATAACCGACGTTAAAACGACGTGATGGACTGATGATGAAGGATGAGGTGGCGATTGACGACGACGGCGAAGATGATGATAATGACGATGATGGATGTGTAATTGGCAGATGATGTGATGATGATGATGATGATGATGATGATGGACATACCATTGGCAGATGATGTGATGATGACGACAATAGTGATTACCAATAATAATAATAATATGATGATGATGATGATGATGCCGATGATGATGATGATGATGACAACTAGGATGATGACTAAGATCATGACTATGATGATGTTGATGACGACGACGACGACGACGACGATGATGATGATGATGATGATGATGATGATGATGATGATGATGATGGACATACCATTGGCAGATGATGTGATGATGACGACAATAGTGATTACCAATAATAATAATAATATGATGATGATGATGATGATGCCGATGATGATGATGATGATGACAACTAGGATGATGACTAAGATCATGACTATGATGATGTTGATGACGACGACGACGACGACGACGATGATGATGATGATGATGATGATGATGATGATGATGATGATGATGATGATGATGATGACAACGAGAACAACTACGACCACTGCTACGACGACGGCAAGGATGATGGTTATTTTGCCAACAACGAAGACGCCAATGAAGATGATGATGTTGATGACCACGACGACGGCCATAATTACGACGACTGGTACAAGGTTTAGTGTCCACGCTCGATGTTCTTTTCTTATTTCTGGGGACTGAAGGTATAATAAGAGGGAAGAAGGAGGGTGAGATTGATTGAAGGGAGGGAGATGGATGAAGGTGGGGAAAATAGGGTGTTGGAGAGATCCGGAAGGGTACAGGTGGTGGTGGTTTCAAGTAATTAAAGAGTAAACTGGACAGGCAAAACAAACAAAATAAAAACGAAGTAGGCTACATGGATTATTAGTGGTAATGCGCGAAGTCACTACAGTAGCCTGCTTAGTACGATTGTAATTATTCCATTGGTACAAATAAGACAACCGCTATTTCCTGGTCAGTGCAGGGTGACAAAAAAACATAATGCAGTAAATAACAGAAAAGTGCAAAAAAAAATAACTGCGGACAAATAGCAAAATAATATAAAAGTAACAAAGAAAAAAAAACAGGATGGGGATTAGACCATTATCAAAACATACTTCCGATGGGGTTTCAACAACAAGAAAAAAGATTTTTTTAAAATAGTAAAATAAAAGAACAACATTATATGTTTTGTTTTAGCTCCTTTGCACCCAAATCTTGACATCTGTGGGGAAGCTCTCTCTCTCTCTCTCTCTCTCTCTCTCTCTCTCTCTCTCTCTCTCTCTCTCTCTCTCTCTCTCTCTCTCTCTCTCTCAGAAGAGTGCAACGTCCACAGTAGTTTGAACAGCACAGCACATCTATTGCTTCGAGTTTGTCCAAAAATATTGTCACCGACTTAGTTTTGCAACAAAAGGGTCACGTGAAGATCCGAATCTTGGGGCGCGTGATCAACGGTTCTTTTTGTGTGTTTTTTTTCACATAAATTATGTGTAAAAACAGAGACTATGTCTGCGTTCAGGTTCTACTAACTGTTGAGTTGTCGTCTGCAATGCCTTCGGTTGGAAACAGAAAACTTTGACTGTTTACACAAATGCAAGCAAAATATTAAGCAAAGATCATAGTTTGAAAATCCGACAGAAAGTGTCTGCACAAAAGACATTTCAAGAAATTGACAGGGAGACAATTTGCTGCTGCCCTGGCGAGGTTGAAGCCAATTTGGATAGACAGGACCATCAGTCTACATTCCAAGGTAAGGCAGCTGCGCTCCCTTGTCATCTCCATCTTCCTGTATGCTTGCGAAACATGGACGTACAGCAGTGCTCCAACGAAGAATACAAAGCTCATCTGTGGTGCCCCTACGACCTCTGAGTTATGCGATAGGATAGGATAGGATAGGATAGGACAGGGAGACAATTTGCAGTGATTGTTCTTATAAACGTGCTCCGTGTGTTTTTTCTTAACCCACAGTGAAAAGCACAATATTAAACAAAATTATTGTAGCTGAAGCAATCACACTTGTCGCCATTTTTATTTGCCTGAAGAAACCCATTTATGAGAATCTTTACTCCGTTTGGCGAACGTTTGTTCACGTTACCTCTTTTCTATCCTATCCTATCCTATCCTATCCTATCCTATCCTATCCTATCCTATCCTATCCTATCCTATCCTATCCTATCCTATCCTTTCCCCGTAACTTAATGGTCGTTGGGGCACCACAGATGATCGTTTAACCAACGTACTTCATCTCTCTCTGTTCTCTGCAACCCTCAAGGATTCGCTCAGTGTCAAGCCAGTCCATTCTGGAATGTTGTCCTCCCACATCTTTTTCTGTCTCCCACTTCTGCCTCCTTGCACCGTGCCTTGCAGGATAGTTTTTGCAAGGCCTGATGCTCTGGTGACGTGGCCATATCATCAGAGTTTCCATTTCTTCACCACTGTGAGCATGTCATCATGTTGTCCAATGGCATGTATGATGGTCTTTCGGACTTCGTTGTTGGTGATGTGTTTTTTTTATAGGAAATGCCCAGAAGTCTTCTGTAGCACCTCATCACCATGCTTTGTATTCTTCGTTGCAGATCTTTTCTAGTTCAACTAAAAACAAAAGTGTGCAAAATGTTTACAACGTTCGCCATTTTAGAACGCAACCTATTTGTTGATTGCAAAGATACACGTTTCTCGTGTTGTCGTTGTCAACAAAAACATACCTTCTTTACGTAATAATTCGTTATCAGCAAAAAATGCCCTCTTTACCTCAGCACAATGATTATTTTGCAGATTAAAAATTAATCCACCGAGGGTTAGCGTACGTTGACTGACGATTCACAAAGATAAGCCAACATTGATTGTCACGTGAAGAGTTTTTGTGAAGAGACCCTCCTACGTCTCGTTCCAAGAACAAGTTAAGTATTGATAAAAGGTAGTGTTGAAGAGTAAAGAAACTCGAAACAACGGTGTAAAATTTCCCTTTTTGTTATTATTTACACTACTTGACCCCGATATACAAAACCTGCCGAAATATTTTCAATTAATATGTAGGCTACAACAACCCGGAAATATTTTAAATAGTCTTAAAATTGCAGTCTCGTTTGGCACCCCAACTTCTTAAGAGTTCAATCAGATATACAGTTCACATCATCTGGTGGGGCATCGGAAATACCGTTGGCTTCAGCAATGTTTACTTAGCTGAGCTCCGAAGTGCGGTGATGCTGCTGCTGCTGATGGTGGTGGGCTGCCTCGGTGTTGGCGGCGACGGATGGCTGGTTAGGTGGTTGGATGTCTGAAAGGTTGGTGGCGTGGTTGTATGGTGGTGTGGTTGGTGGGTTGTTTGGTCCTCTCTTCCCCTGGCTATGGATCCGGGAAAACTCCCCAGGAACGGGATCCGAGAGAACTCCCCAGGCACAGGATCCGGGAAAACTCCCCAGGCACAGGATCCGGGAAAAATAGGAAAATCTCAAAAGATTATGTTGTTTTATAAAAGAGTATCCAATGAATGCATGTGTCACTGATAGTCCAGGCCTACTATATTCCAAAAATCTAGACCTGCTTTTATTCTATTTGCTCTGTTCTGTTCTGACACAACTGTCACTTGCCCCTGACCTGACACTGCAATAATGTCCAGAGGTTTTAATTAACACTTTGCTTTGTCAACTGAAAACTGCACACGCTGTAAACCTATCTCTGCACAGAAATAGTATCATTCTCATTTTAACAGCGCTCCGTTATTTGTGCATAAATAACGAACTAATAAACGCCAGTTTTCACAAACACCGATATTCGCTATTCTAGCGAGAATCCACAAACGTGTTACAACGTGTTTCTACTCTAGTAGACGGCAAAGAAGTGACGATTCTTACAGCACTTGCGAAACCTATCGCTCAACTTTCTTCTAAACTTGCATTTTGCACGGACTTCACGGCTAAAACTTAACATCCGAAAGTAGCCATGGTAGGCCATACTCTACAGTTATGAAACAGACAAACGCAGGTTTATTATATCAAGTAATTTATTTTCCCCAAACTTTTTACATAATATAGTACATTGTCATTTTACATGTGACATTGATAATTAAGTTTCCTCTTGTAGACTATCTGAACTCAAGGTGTGTTTCAGTGCAGTAACTGCAGCTGTTTCACGACAATTACCATGATTACCGTTTTGGTAATATTTAGTTTCCTCAATGAGCGAAATATGGACCGGAGATAATCCTTTGAAAGTTGGACCTTAGGTAGCGAGGGACATTTTAACGGCAGATAATCCTGTGAAAGGTAAACCTTAAGTAGCGAGCACCACGTTGTGGAGGTAATTGCAACTAAATCGACTATTCTGGGTCCTGAAATGGAGAATATAGGCAGACAGACAGACAGACAGACAATTAGACAGATATAGCATAGCCAGAGAAAGAGAGTGAGTGAGTGAGAGAGAGAGAGAGAAAGAGAGAGAGAGAGAGAGAGAGAGAGAGAGAGAGAGAGAGAGAGAGAGAGAGAACTTCTTGACCTTGTGAAAAGCGTGATCTATCTTTTCCGAACTGGCATATAGCGCGAACGACTGAAGACGACATTAATTGTCTAGGACATGATGGAATCGGAGTAGTGGCAGATCAGTCACCAAGATAAAGCCATACATTCAGAAATAGACTGGACAAGAATGGAATACTACTTGGTCGCAATGTGTCGTCTTTGTCACAGGACAGGATGTGAGGGCGTCTTCTTTATAGAGGGCGTCCCTCTCTGTATTATAATTGTTGTATGCTAAGGATGTATAGATAGATGGCTTGATATAGACCTTAAAAAAAATCGAAATATTGCCTCAGACCTCTATTTGGGTGTTGCTGGTTTTTTTTTTTTAACCTCACAGTATGTATAGGTTAATTAATACAATGATCGGATAAAAAAAGACAAGACCTCTGCTGCTAGGTTAGTTCTCAAGGCAAAAAAGAGCGATCACATCACTCCACTTCTCCACTTACTTCACTGGCTCCCTGTCCAAGCCCGCATCGACTACAAACTGTCCACTCTCTGCCACAACTTCTTCTCTGATTCAGCCCCTCCTATCTTACTGATCTTCTAACTGTCTACTCACCCTCTCGACAGCTTCGCTCCTCTGCAGATGCGCACATTTTTTTCTGTTCCCAAGACACGCACTAAGACATATGTTGAACGATCTTTCTTCTTTTGCGCTCCCAAACAATGGAATTCTCTCCCATCACATATCCGCAACATACCGACCACCCAGGCCTTCAAAAACGCACTCAGGAGCCATATATCTTCAAACTGTACTTTCCTGATTGACTCTCACACTCCGACAGATGACGGATGCCGGCTGTGTGCCGTCCATGGCTTGACATGTAAATAGTGTGTACAGTTATATCTGAGGGGAGAGGGGGGCGGGGCGGGGAGGGGCGGGGGCTGTTTTGTATCTAATTACTTTTACATAATTATTTTGCATTAGTATCTACATTATTTTACAGATAATATTTTATTTCTGCAACAGGGATGAGGCGAGTCTTGTCCTTTTTATCTGATCATTGTATAAATTAATTATTGTTTGATGTAACACATTTTCAGTTACATTTTAAAATTTGTATGGTGAATTCTCAGATTTTTATTATCTTATTATTATCTAATATGCCATTTGTATTTTAAAATTAATACTTTTTATTATGTGAAGTGCATTGTATATGTTGTGTTCCCTTGTATGCTTTTGCGAGTATGGCTGGTGTGAATGCTTGCATACTTTGTTTTTATTGTTCATATGTCTGTTCTGATCGGTGTAATATCTTATCTAATATATATCCTATGGTAAAAGCGGCGAGCTCAGCCCTGAGAGGGGGTACCGCGCTATACAAGCCCTCTTTATTATTATTATTATTATTATTATTATTATTATTATTATTATTATTATTATTATTATTATTATTATTATTATTTATTTATTTATTTATTTATTTATTTATTTATTTATTTATTTATTTATTTATTTTTTTCACCACTGTGAGCAGGTCATCGTGTTGTCCAATGGCTTGTGTGATGGTCTGTCGGACGTCATCGTTGGTGATGTGCTGGGTATAGGAAATGTCCAGAAGTCTTCTGTAGCACTGTCACCGCCACGACCCCGTCCAAGCAGACGACACAAACAAACACCTTACACACGCATACAGCCCAGACAGGATGACGATTTCCAACAGACGTGAAGGGATGAAAACACAACAAGTAGATATACAACTTCCAAACTATTTATTCATTCAAACCACACTCTCATACACATACAACATTTACACATGAAAAGAAAATAATGATGATGAACAATCAATGGTACAATGAAATGACACGTCAGTGAGATGATCGATGGTTGCTAGCCAACCCAGTCTGCGTAACGAATCGTGTGTAGCCAACGTCCGTTCGCACGTACTAATACAAGAGGGGGGGTCAAGTGCATAGGAGGAGGACAACACGGAAAGAGCCCACCTGACTGGATGTAGTCCTCGATGCCTCCTTGCAGCGTGGCGGTCTATGACGTCCCGCTGACAGTATCCACCCCTGCTTGTCACCGTAGTCGTAGCACGGGCCGCCGTTGATGACGATCCGTGGTGGTGTCCCTGCTTCGACACGCCGATGATGATGGTGATGCAGCAGACACGGCAGTCCTGCCACCGTCGACGTCGCACAGCGGTACACCTCAGGACAGCTTCACCGCGACGTCGAGGCCAGGCTCCGACTATCCACGTCACCAATCACCAACGGAAATGGTGGGGTTGAGGGAAGCTGACGATGTAGACGATGGTGAGGTTGTGAGGACAAAAAGACGGTAACGCAGACAACAAGGATGGCGATGATGATACGGTCGATCCACTTGATCCAATGCTGTCGACGATGTCGCACGACGTCGAACGACGTCGAACCTGTAACACGCTTGTTGCATTGTTAATATCCTGCTTGCTCATACCTGTCCCCCTCCCTCCGCACACACTCTTCCCCCCCTCTCACTCTCAACTTCCTCTCGATGCTCGAGGGGACACAACTGCTGTCTGTTTCCCCCCCTCAACTCTCTCCTCGCTTACTTCCCTTTGCTATTGTTATTGTCTCGCACCCAATGTAACCTCCCGATAATAACACAATGAAATTATATAATGCAATGAAATCATGAGCATGGCTGCAAATGAATACATATAAACATCACGATATTATCTACATCAGGCAACCACAGCAACAACAGCAACCTTTCTCATCCTCACCTCCTTCCTCACCCTCATTCTCCTGCACCCGCACACTTCCTTCCCTCTGCCTTTCCACAGTGCAACCACTCTCACCCTCTCCTTCTCTCACACGCACCTCTCGTACCCACACCCCATAGCCGGCGCTGGGTTCTCGGACCAGCAAGGGAAGTACCACCAACTACACTTACCCAGCCGGTTCAAATGTAGTCGTCACTCGTAGCCCTTTCCACCACTCCTACGAATAAACTCCGTGTAGGGTAATCCGTAGTGCGTAGTCTTCCTAGCGGACACTACCTCACGCTAACTACCACACTACCACAACTTTGCTTTTCTATAACTATACTCCACTTTGAGTACTACCACCATAGAAACCAGCAACCTTTTCAACTAGTATTTCCCAGACCGGTTTCTATAATTCGTTAGTAACAGTCTACACCCTACACCACAGAAACACAGAGCACTAGACAACACGTCCTTTCTGTAGCTCTCTCAAAAACGTTCTGCCCAGTAGTGAGTACTTTTCCCAACTAGCTAACCACCGCGCAATGCGCTCGCACGCCCCGCACGCTTCCGGCTATCGTAATCATGCACACCTCAACTTGCAATTACCTACCCCTAACCCCTTCTGCTCTTCCACCACAGATTGCCTGTGACAAGCACCTCATCTCCATGCTGTGTATTATTCGATCCGATGGTATGGCCACGTCACCAGATCATCAGGTCTTGCAAAGACTATCCTGCAAGGCACAGTGCAAGGAGGTAGAAGAAAAGGGAGACCGAAAAAGAGGTGGAAGGACAACATTCAAGAATGGATTGGTTTGACACTGAGCGAAACAATCAGATCAGGGTTGCTGTGGAGAAAGATGGCGTACGCTGTACGATCATCTATGGTGCCCCTACGACCTCCGAGTTATGGGATAGGATAGGATAGGATAGGATTATTATTATTATTATTATTATTATTATTATTATTATTATTATTATTATTATAGAGGGTACACGGGAATTCTTACACGAGTTGGACGCCTGTGTAGTGGATCCTGGAAACTACAGTACAGCGGTAGATAACACAAAAGCCGTTGTATTTATTGTAAACAGGAAGAGGGACTATTCAAGCCACTCTGACACTTGCCCGATTTTTTCCCACCGCAATTCTGCGAAATAAGTCGTGGCAGGGCGTGGCATATTTCTATTTGTGAAAAACAACGTGAAGCGTGAAGGCTTGTTCGCTTCCTGTACACGCGTAAATTGCGCATTATCTACAAAATGTGCGCCCAAAACTGGGCCGCATTGGCAAGCATTGATACGCAACGGCACGACTTGTTTACACGTAAGTTATGTACTGTTTGGGAATTGTTCACGTCAATGTTCCGCAGTGTCACGCACGACACGCATAGTTCCCGTTGTCAGTCTCGCATCACCACGTCGTCGTGGCCATTTTTGGTCACGCTTTGTTCCGCTTGGCGGCACGCGATATACAGGGTGTTCCAAAAGTCTTGGGCACATTTGATGTCCCCATATCTCAATTACTATGAATGGTAGTAAGATAAAAATTGTGCCATTTTAAAGCTAATTACATTAAGTTTTTTGTAAAGCTGTTGATTTTTTTTATTTCTTTTCAGACGCATTAATGGCTTTCACTCAACCAGAAAATGCTGGGACGCGTTTGGCAAGAATTTGACTATCGGCTTGATGTGTGTCGTGTGACCAATGGTGCTCACATTGAACATCTTTGAACATTCCATGTAAAAATTGAGATTACAAGCTTTCTGAATTTACCAGATACGTTTTTATATCCTTAATAGTTTCGGAAATATTCAATGTCAAAATGTGCCCAAGACTTTTGGAACACCCTGTATTAGCGTAGAGGTTTCACACCTTAGCTGAAGGGCCGGGTAGCTCAGTTGATAGAGCGGCTTACTGATAACCGAAAGGTCCCTGGTTTGAATTCCTGATTGGCCAAGGTGTGACCATATTATTTTCCCCTTACCATCAACTGGCTCTCTGGTGTCAGAATAATGTGACCAAGAGTCGCCTACACGCTCCGGTGTCCTGTGACTATAATCTACAATTGACACCTTAGCTTCATTTCCTCAACTAGCTGTGGATGATGCAATATGCTGAATTGCAGAGACACACTGTTATTGCAGAACAGAAAAGGTGGCTTTATCTGGCAGCTGCAGAACTATTACGTTTTGAAAAGCAGGAGACAGACAATGGATGGCTAGAAGACATGAGTTCGGACATATTATGATCAGTTATTGACAGAGATCCCATGCAGAGGCTACAGGAATTACCTCAGAATTATTGGCACGCATTGACACGAAACGGCACAACGTTAAGTTAGAAGTTAAGTATATTGTTCGCCATTGGACAACATGATGACATGCTCACAATGGTGAAGAAACGGAAACTCCGATGGTATGGCCACGTCACCAGAGCATCAGGCCTTGCAAAAACCATCCTGCAAGGCACGATGCAAGGATGCAGAAGAAGAAGAAGAAGGAGACAGAAAAAGAGGTGGGAGGACAACATTCGAGAATGGACTGGTTTGACACTGAACGAAGCAATGAGGGTTGCTGAGGTGTGGTGCCCCAACTGTCACGAATATAGGGGGTTGGGGGGATGAGGATTAGCAATTATTCCCCCGCGCGGTGTCGCCTCCCTTGACTAGGCCGACTTGCGGTGACGTTCAGGGAAATAATGCTGGGAGTACTAACGAATTATAGAAAGTTACAAGGACAGACGAGAAGAGTACAAACTAAGCTAGTGGAAAATTTGAACAAGGGGAAGTCGGGTGGGATAATACAATAGTAGACAATTTATTATATTGATGTAGGTCAGACGTAGTGGGTAGGCTTACGACTAAGTCACTAGTGATAGTCTGTTATCGTCCAGAGTAGCTGGGAGAAGTTCGGGTTTAAATATTTAAAGTCAACAGGGGCGATCAAGGACTGCTATCATCATTTGGCAACGGGGTATCTGGCTGCTTAGCGTGGGTAGCCAGGTATCTGCAGAATTGTGGTGTGCGCCGAGTGCACACTTATCTGTCGGGACATAGGCGGTGGTAGCCTCAGGAGACTGGATGGCGGTTGCGCAATTGGTCAATCGCGTGGCGTCAGTTGCCGAGTCCAGGTCACTGGGTCGGGCTGGTTGGGCAATAGGTAGCTTGTGGTACAACCGGTCATCGGTACTTGCCGGTTGGGCTGTATCTTTCTTCCATGCTTCACAGTGTCAACCGGAGAATATGGGTTGCACGCAGCGGGTCTGATGAGTCTCGCAGTGGCCCGGTATAAGGACCCGTTCTGCAATGGAGTATTGGCTCAGTATCAGAGGAGCATCCATACTCTGGATGCCGCGCCATTCAGCGCGCAGGCCAGTCAGATTTCGAATTTGGAAGCACCGGTCAAGACTTGACCGGTGCGTTCCAACTGTCCAACAGTATCAACAATGGCTATTTGGGTTTGGTGGGATTTAAGGCAGCCGATAAAGTATTTAGAGTTTCGGCGCTCAAGAGGGGTTATTAACAGCAGGGGTGGATATCTACACTACAGGATCAGGGGGGAAGCAAAAGGGATAAATACAGGACAATGGCTATTATATGCAAGGGGGATTAACTGGGGTACTTTAGTCTAAGTAACAGGGCAATCATGGCATGGGGGATTTATACAAGAATCTAGACAGGGGGATATACATGTATAAATACAAGCATGGCATGAGCAACAATCAATCTACAGATAATAGATACATGAAGTAAAATGCATATCACAAGCAATACATCAAGACAAAACCACAGACATGGACGTAAATATCTACAGGACATACGAACATGGGGGGAAATCGACGGGTGATGGGGATGCTACATGATATGAAATAAGTCACCACTCTCACCTGGACCAAGGAACGGGTTGAAACACAAGAATACTGGCGGAGCTCAGCGGTCGCAACGTGGGTGCAGACGTGTCTCGGAGGCCGGCAGTGTGTTCTCTCGGGCGTGCGGAATTAGACTGACGAGCCTAGGTCTAACTGTTCCAGGGTCCAGTTTCAGGGTCACGTGGGGCTATCCCGAGGGGCGGGGCTTGGGTCGCTTGGTCAGCGGGCAAGTAGATGGAAAGTGCCGCGAGCAGCGCCGGAGCTGTAAGTCCGACTGTGACACCAACGACCTTTGAGTTACGGGATAGGATAGGATAGAATAGGATAGGATAGGATAGGATAGGATTATTGTTCGTGCATTGATAAGCACCGTCGGCAGTGGTCGCGCAGTGTTCACCCATATGGCACGAAACATTGATGCTTACCGAATTTGTGAAACATGTCAAAATTCTCTGGACGACATGGCGCGCACTCTCGCACCATTTACACGCTCCTTACCCTCGTTCCCGAAGACTGTAATCATTGGCACGCCGAAGTGTGTGGCATTGAGGGAACGAAAATCGTGCAAGTGTCAGAGTGGCTTAACAGAGAGTATCGCCTTAACGAAACCATAGCCGCCCGTATCTCTTTTAATAGCGGCTCTCTGTCGGTCTCTCTGTCTGTCTGTCTCTCTTTCTCTCTCACTCTCTGTGTGCTAACTGTAATAATAAGTATACAGACAGCATTCCATTCCGCTCACATCCCCATATAGGCGCACTGGACGAAACCAATGCGCCTCCTATCATATCCTATCCTATCCCGTACCTCAAAGATCGTAGGGGCACAACAGATGATCGTTTAACTAGCGTACTCCATCTTTCTCTGTCCTCAGCAACCCTCATGGCTTCGCTCAGTGTCAAGCCAGTCCTCCCACCTCTTTTTCTGTCTCCCTCTTCTTCTGCCTCCTTGCACCGTGCCTTGCAGGATGGTCTTTGAAAAGCCTGATGCTCTGGTGACGTGGCCATACCATCGGAGTTTCCGTTTCTTCACCACTGTGAGCATGTCATCGTGTTGTCCAATAGCTTGTGCGCCTCACCGAAGGGAATAATAATAATAATAATAATAATAATAATAATAATAATAATAATAATAATAATAATAATAATAATCTTAATAATAATAATAAAAATAATATAATAATAATAATAATAATAATAATAATAATAATAATAATAATAATAATAATAATAATACATGTAATAACATAATATAATTGTTACGTTCAATCCTTTGTCATAACGGCAAGCTGCACTCAAAGCATTGTTGGTACACGTTACAGGTATTACATAACAATAAGTATATCGTACCAGGTAATGTTGTTTTCATCATGGAAGTTCCAAAGATAGCGGTACTCATACTTTCGTTTTTGCTACGGGACTGTTATATTAGGACCGGTATTATTGTATCTATGTAACTATTTTCGATGATATGTTACACACATTTATAACATGCTTTGCAGACCTACAACGAAGAATACAAAGCATGGAGACGAGGTGCTACAGAAGACTTCTGGGCATTTTCTATACCCAGCACATCACCAACGACGAAGTCCGACATACTTGTACAATCACACTAGCCATTGGACAACACGATGACATGCTCACAATGGTTAAAAAACGGAAACTCCGATGGTATGGCCCGTCACCAGAGCATCATGTCTTGCCAAGACCATCCTGCAAGGCACGGTGCAGGGAGGCAAAAGAGGAGGGAGGCAGAAAAAGAGGTAGGAGGACAACATTCGAGAATGGACTGGCTCGACACTGCGCGAAGCCATGAGGGTTGCTGAGGACAGAGAAAAATGGAGTACGCTAGTTAAACGATCATCTGTGGTGCACCTACGGATTCCGAATTACGGTATGAGGATAGGATAGGATTTTCTATATATTCACATGCATAATTATTGATAACCTATTAGGGACAAATACAATAGCAAAGCAGCAAATCCACGCAGAATTTAAAAGTGGTTTAAAAGTGTAGTTTTATTGGTCTATATCCGATCGGTGTACGGATGTTTCAAAGCCAAGTAGTTATTACGTCTTCTTGGTTTCGTCATTTTAGTGTTGCACATAATTTTTTTGTTTTACTTATTTGTTGTCACATTTGTTTGCATATTAAGTATCTTGTGGAAGCATGCAAACTGGAGAGCCCTCATGCAGTAGGTCCCTTCATGGCGGTGTGTTAGCTACTACTGCTGTGCTATCCCAGATCCAGTACGTAGGCTCCCAACTTGTGTAATACCCTTCGTGGTAGAGTAAGACGCTATGTTAGGCTACTATTTAGGCTCCCTCTCACATGCGGAATCGGGCGACTGTGATCCTAGTGGAACGTGCAAACGTTAAAGGTACCCACTTTGACTACGCCCCAGCTACAGATCTTTTAAACATTCACAGTGAGCATTGCCCCACTAAAAAAAGGTTTACCACAAGAAATGGCTCTTTCGAAAGGATAGTTAAGCTATCTTTAAATAGATAAATGACGTAGTTTGTGTGCCTGTAATAAATACCAACCGCCAGCCACCATTTTGGAGCTAAAAGCAGCATCTACCAAAACCGATAAAAAACGGAACCCATTTTTAAAAAAAGGAACATAAAGGTTGCTAGTTAAGGTTTTTCCTTTTATGTTAATATAACAGACCCTACAGTGACCTAAACCTTTAAAAAAAAAAGTTTGTGATCTCTCGGGTGACATTTATTTAAACACCAGGTGTTCTCTTTATCATCTCTTGATATTTTCTTTTCTTTTTTTTCAGATAAAACACAAGGCAAGGCAACTTGATGTTCTGTGTATTCAAGGTTTTGCAGTTAGAGTCTTTGAACTCCTACTTTTAGGTTTCCTCGGGAGCTCTTTCTCTCAGCATCAATCTTTTGAAGCTCGCGAGGAACTGGTTTTTGCCGCCAAACCAGATCAAGAATTGTTTGCCTTCTTTTAGGGTATAACACTGCCATGGTCATGTCTTTCATCTCTATCTCAAAAGCTCCAGGATCTTTCATGTGTTTCTCTCTGTGTGTGTGTTTGTTTGTTTGTTTGTGAGAGAGAGAGAGAGAAAAAGAGAGAGAGACAGACAAGAGAGAGAGAGAGAGAGAGAGAGAGAGAGAGAGAGAGAGGTTCGGACATTTATATTTACAACAAGGATGGAGGTTTTAGGGTAATATCTGTTCTTATTTTATTCACTCTCACATTCATACTACAATAACTTTTGTATACAATTCTATTTTTCACAGAGATTCAAGCCTCCAATCACAATTACGTAATGTACACGTACATTAATAATGTAATAGGTAACAACATGTACAAACTTTGCAGCATAAAAAAAAATATTGAAAGTATTTCAATTTAAGATTAAGCAACGCTCACAGTGGTGAAGAAAGGAAACTCCGATGGTGTGGCCACGTCACCAGAGTATCAGGCCTTGCAAAGACCCTCTACAATGTACGGTGCAAGGAGGCAGAAGAAGAAGGAGACAGAAAAAGAGGTGGGAGAATCCGAGACATTCTATAATAGACTGGCTTGACACTGAAGTAGTCATTTCTTGTCCGTTGTAGAATAGCATCCCAGAATACATGCTAGCTCCAAATCTCTGACATCCTTTTGCTGACATCTCTGATCAATTCTCAAACTGCAGCAGAGTCGACAGCGAACAGAAAACGACCGAGGGCGCAAGATCTCTACTTCAGCACCAATGTGCTACGCAGTCACTGAATGGTATGATGATAAAGATAATGATGATGATGATGATGATAATGATGATGATGAAGGCATTTCCTGAATTGTATGAAAATGATGATGATGATGATGATGATGATGATGATGATGATGATGATGAAGAATGCATTCCCTGAATTGTATGAAAATGATGATGGTGATGATAATGATGATGATGATGATGATAATAATAATAATGTTGATAATGATGATAATGATGATGATGACGATTCTATCTATAATCATTATAATAATGATAATGATGATGAGGAGGAGATGGTTTACATCTATTGCGCAGGTCTCCACGGATAAAGTTTCTTCTCCTGAAAAGAAACGAGAGAGTAGCCACCAGATAACAGTTCACAGGTACGAAATTATATACAATAGGACCAGTGCGGCAGATGCGTTTCATTCGAGGCTAAACAGGGGTAACAGAATGTCTTGAGGGCATGTTTGAAAACCAACTGACGTCTGACATTTCTTCAAAGCAAAGGGAATGCTATTGCACAGTTTTGGAGTTGAATTAATAAAGGCTCGGTTTCCCTAAGTTTTGTTTCGTTTATGTTGTCCCGTGCGCAAACTTGGGATTCTGCAGAGGCCACACTGGGAAGTTGAACGTGGGGAAAAACTGTGATTCACGTCCTATCGCCGCGCAGCTTTAAGGACAAATGGTATGTGGATAGTGGGCCCAATGTCGTCTTGTTGTCAGACGCCGGATGGAAGTGGTGTCTGCCAAGCTGCGTTGTAGTTCATGTAGTCCTTCCTGTAATTGTTAGGTTCCCAGGGGACCGAGTGACAGCTGGGAGAACTAATGTTTGCTTTGTCTTTCCAGACTTATCTGGGAATACTTTCAAATAGTCGGGGATAATCATAACGAGCCAAATGTCGGTATGTCGGTCGGTCCGTCAGAAGCCATATCTTAAGAACCCCTGAAATGATTCTGAATCTTTCAAGATTGAACTGAGCGCCTTGGACATGCAGGTGAGGGACTCAGTGCGTCACGACACTGCTTCCCGGCCTGGCCTGGGCGGCTACTCGTCGTCTCGGCGTTCAGCCAGATGTCAAATCCTCCCAATCTGACCATGTTGCTGTAAAACAAAAACCAACTGCAACATTACAAACCCTTCAACCCCAGCCCGCAGTCACATCCCCGATCTTTCCAACAGGGCATCATAAAACCCATTCCGTGACCTCGTACCAAGCCATCTATTCCACTTAACCTTATGCCTGAAAATACGTCTGATACTGATGATGGCCCAGCCGCTCTAGGAAGCAGCAGCATGTGCACTGAGATGTCGCCAGTTGCGAGTGTGTCTGACTACACCTGTACTTTAAACTCCAGCACTGAAGCCATGTCACCTAATTCCGACTGGCCCCAAATTTCAGGTCTCAGATCAGACACAGAGACCCCGTGATAGCAGGTCTTCATGAAAACAAGATGCTAGTAGTCAAAGAGAAGTCTCAAGTCAACTCGATTTTTGGAATAGAAAGCCTGAGAGGGATCCCAGCGCAAATTGCCGCCACTACCCTGGTTTTAAATGACACGCTGTGGCAGAGTAAAATAGATGAGGGTTATAAAAGAGCTCTGGGAGTTGGAAGCCGGGATTATTATTATTATTCTTATTTTGGTTGCTGCTGTTGTTCCCGGGAGCCAAGTAACCAAGTTAGTTATGCTATCCTATCCCGTAACTCGAAGGTAGTTGGGGTACCACAGATGGTCGTTTAACCAGCGTACCCCATCTTTCAATGTCCTCAGCAACCCTCATGTCTTCGCTCAGTGTGAAGCCAGTCCATTTTCGAATGTTGCCCTTCCACCTCTTTTTCGGTCTCCCTCTTCTTCTTCCTCCTTGCACCGTGCCTTGCAGGATGGTCTTTGCAAGATCTGATGATCTGGTGACGTGGCCATGACATCGGAGTTTCCGTTTCTTCACCACTGTGAGCAGGTCATCGTGTTGTCCAATGGCTTGTGTGATGGTCTGTCGGACTTCGTCGTTGGTGATGTGCTGGGTATAGGACATGCCCAGAAGTCTTCTGTAGCACCTCATCTCCATGGTTTGTATTCTTCGTAGGAGATCTGCTGTGAGGGTCCATGTTTCGCAAGCGTACAGGAAGATGGAGATGAAAAGGGAGCGCAGCAGTCTTACCTTGGAATATAGACTGAGGGTTCTATCTTTCCAAATGGGCTTCAACCTTGCCAGGGCAGAAGTTGTTTGTGCGATCCTGGAGAGGACTTAATGTCGGAACCCATTGTCTGATACAATGGCTCCCAAATATTTGAAGCTATGCACCATGTTGAGGGATTGGCCTTGGACTTTGATGCCATTGGTGTTGTTGGTCATCATTTTGGTCTTCTCTGCACTTATTGCCAATCCATAGGCTCTGGAGGTGGTGTCATACCTCTGTTGCAGCTGATCAAGTTCTTGTTCCTCTTTAGCCAACCCATCAATGTCATCCGCAAAACATAGGTTGGAGATTGCTCTACCCCTATGCTGACTGTGCCTTCGTGATCTTCAAGGGCATCTGACATGATGCGCTCTAGGAAGAGGTTGAAGAGTGTTGGAGAGCGTAGGCATCCTTGACGCAAACCGATTGTTGTTCTGAACCAGTTTCCGATGGCGCTGTTATGGAGGACTGCACTGGTAGCCTAGTCATACAGGCTTTTGATGACTTCAATAATTAATTTTAGGGCTGATGTACACTCTCATGGTTGTCCACAGAGCTGCATGCCAGACTCGGTCAAAGGCCTTCTTGAAGTGTACGATCACATGATATAGATGTCGTTGGTGCTGTAGGTATTTCTCGCAGATTATTCTGAGGTTGAAAATCTGTTAAGTGGTACTTCGCCCTACCCTGAATCCTGCTTGTTCTTCAGCTATAATTTGTTCAGCTTGGGGTTTCAACCTGTTGAGTATTATTTTTAGGAGGATCTTGCTAGGATTTTTGATGAGGCTGATGGAGCGGTAATTTTCGCACTCCTGAAGGTTACCTTTTTTGGGAAGAGTGATGACAAGCGACTGGGTCCATGGTGTAGGCCACTCCCCACTTTGCCAGATATTGTTATATATAATGGTGAGGGCGTCAATCATCGCTTCTCCTCCTGCTTGAAGCTGTTGCGCGGGTAATAAGCAATAACCAAGAGCCCGAAAGATAGGTAGTCAGTAAAAGTACAGTGAAATATAGAATAAGGTAGATTCCTCAAGGTTGGGAAGTGAAGTGCCTGTTCTATTTAAACTGAAAGAAATGCTCTCATTATCCTTATGAAATACTTAAAACAATTACGCTCTTTTTCAATAAATACTTTATATGATGATTTTAAAAACTTAAATGTTGAAGTTGAGGGAGACGAACAGAATGTACAGTGTGGTGTTGATTTCGATACAGAATATTTATATGCATCAACTACTGTAGATACAATTCTAAAAACAGTTTAAACCTTAACAGTGGTAAAGCAGCTGGTTTTGATGAAGTTTACAATGAATACATTACAGGAAGCATGCCAGAATTAGCACCTGTTTTTTGCAATTTAATAAAGTAATCGAGTCTAGAGAAATACCTGAAGAATGGATTATTGGTTTGATAAAGCCATTATAGAAAGGTAAAGATAGTAAAGCCAATTGTGATAATTACAGAGGTATTACACTTTTAAGTTGCTTTGGTAAATCGTTTACAGATATTTTAAATTACAGACTTACTGAGTTTGTAGAGAGCAACAGTATTTTGTTAAATAATCAGACTGGTTTTTGACGAAATAACTCAACAGCTGACCATGCTTTTGTACTGAAAATGTTAATTGATGTTTTTAAAAAACATAAAAAGAAGTTATTCTGTGCTTTTATTGATTATAAAAAAGCATTTGATTCAGTCTGGAGACATGGTTTATAGTTGAAGCTAATGAGTCAAAATATTAATGGAAAAGTTCTAAACGTTGTAATGAGCATGTACAGACAGTAATAACAAAGCCCACTTTATCATTGTGTAATGTAATTATCACTGTTTAATGTAATAACGAAGCCCACGGTGTCATTGTTTAATGTAATAACAAAGCCCTCTTTATCATTATTTAATGTAATAACAAAGCTCACTTTATCATTGTTTAATGTAATAACAGAGCCCCCTTTATCATTGTTTAATGTAATAACATAGCCCATTGTATCATTGTTTAATGTAATAACAAAGCCCACTGTATCATTATTTAATGTAATAACAAAGCCCACTTTATCATTGTTTAATGTAATAACAAAGCCCACTTTATCATTGTTTAATGTAATAACATGGCGAGCTTTAGGGTAACCCCGCTTTCGCCCAAAAGCATAATAGTCTTCTACCCCTCTAAAACTTGGAATTGGGTCCCTTTAACAAACTTTCAGTTATAGAGTTCCTGTACAACCAACACTGAAGCACAGGATGAAAAGACAAGCTCTTAACAGTGTACATTTCGGGATGAAGATCTCTTTAGGTGCGCAGACTAACGTTAGCCTTGGAGTTTTCTATAAAGAAAGGTAGTTTCTCTTGAAATAAAGAAACTTTTCCTACTCGTTGGAGTTGGAATTGAATTGCGGTGCCCTGAGGTCATGTGCGAACTTGTTGCACTGTTAGCTGTGCATGTTTTATTACGCGTTATCACGCTCCGTCGGATGGAGAGTACAAACCAAACTTTTGTTTGTGTACTGTGCACGCACTCATTCCATAGCACGGACTTTTAACAGATCCTGACGCTCATGTTCTTGATGGGTGAGTGCTAGGCAGCTGCATAAATACTTTTAGCGAACACTAGGTCCCTCTTCATTTCCCCTCCTCTCTTCCCCCCTTTACCCACTCCTCATTCCCGGTCACCCAGAATGGTGCTCAGTTGCCTGAGGCCTCAGACAGTACGATGCGCCTTCGATGGGGTTCGATCCTGTATCGGCCCGCGACGCGAGCAGCTCTATAAGAACGATAAAATTAAATAAAAGAAAACTTTTTAAAATCCCCGAGCAAGCTACCATGCATAATACGATGAGGTAGGAGGGAAGGGATAAGAGTACCGAGTACTATATCTTCACAGTGGATATAAAGGGTTTCTAGAATTGCGTTTGCCTACAGCCCTGTGGGTTCGGGCACTGAATAGAATAGACCCAACGTTTCCCGGCGTGTCGTAAGAGGCGACTAACAGGGGGTGATGTCAGCATGGCATCACTAAACGAAAGTCTTCTACACAGAAGTCACCGGCCAGTACGGAGGAACCTCACGTTACTATAGGTTCAACGACTACGTGCTCGGGGCCAAGGCGAGCCACACTGTACTCGTGGATTTCGGCTGTGGCCTGGAGAGGATTGGGCCCCGCCAGGTCTATAGTGCCCAAGTTGAAAAGACCACTCAAACCATACCGGTGCACACAGTGCATAGCTTCAAATATTTATTAGCCATTGTATCAGACAATGGGTCCCGACAGGAAGTCCTCTCCAGGATCGCACAAACAACTGCTGCCCTGACAAGGTTCTGCTGCCCTGACAAGGTTGAAGCCCATTTGGAAAGACAGGACCATCAGTCTACATTCCAAAGTAAGACTGTTGCGCTCCCTTGTCGTCTCCATCTTCCTATATGCTTGCGAAGCATGGACCCTCACAGCAGATCTCCAACGAAGAATACAAAGCATGGAGATGAGGTGCTACAGAAGACTTATGGGCATTTCCTATACCCAACACATCACCAACCACGAAGTCCGACAGACCATCACACAAGCCATTAGACAACACGATGACCTGCTCACAGTGGTGAAGAAACGGAAACTCCGATGGTATGGCCACGTCACCAGATCACCAGGCCTTGCAAAGACCATTCTGCAAGGCACGGTGCAAGGAGGAAGAAGAAGAGGGAGACCGAAAGAGAGGTGGGAGGACAACATTCGAGAATGGACTGACACTGAGCGAAGCCATCAGGGCCGCTGAGGACAGAGAAAGATGGCGTATGCTGGTTAAACGAAAGAAAGAAAGAGATAAAGAAAGAGATTACTCTTATATAGCGCACTTATAAGCTCAGAGAGCTTCTCAAAGCGCTGGCCACTACTATCCAGCAATCACAAAATAGTTTGCTGAAGTCAGGATTCGAACCCACGTCGCCCGAGACGCGCGTACACAAGTCGAGTGCTCTGACGACGGAGCTATCCCTGCCGCCAGGTCATCTGTGGTGCCCCTACGACCTCCGAGTTACGGGACAGGATAGGATAGGATAGGAAACCATACCGGATCGGTCGTCGTCTGGGACGCCAAGGACTGCGCTTTCCGTTGGCACCAGGACGGAGGTGATAAGTTTGTCACTGATGGACAATTTACCAAGATTTGTACGAGAGACAACATCGCCATAGGAACCTGGAATGTCAGGACCCTAACTGCGGAGGGAAAATTAGAAGAACTGGCCCACAAGATGGACCACTATCGATGGAACATTTTAGGTATCAGCGATGTGACGAAGTGATATGGTAAACATTTACATGTATACATCACGTGTTTATAGAGTTGGTACACAAGCGACGGCTGTTTGCATAGGCACGTGGCGAATATTTGACCCGCGTACTCCATCTTTCTCTGTCCTCAGGGTTGCTGAGGACAGAGAAAGATGGAGTACGCTGATTAAACGATCATCTGTGGTGTCCCAACGACCTCAGAGTTATGAGATCGGATAGGATAGGATAGGAATGTATGCCCTTGCCCCTCCGGTAACTCGTACCCTTGCCGAGGTAAAAATGGCGAATGCAATTGTTTTCGCAATGATTTTGCATCGCAGACAACGGAACAGTGTCTTTCGGGACAGATGAAATCCTCTAAATATACTTGATGATGTAGAACATTACAGGAAATTTACATTTCAAAGAATCGACATCGTGCGGGTTGTGGATAAAGTAGGAGAGGAGTTGCAACATGCGAACCGGCATCGTCACTTCTTTGTTCACTGCAACTGTGTTTAGCATTAGGTTTCCAGTTCTATTTATCCTTGTGCCAATAAAATTGCCGTAAAATACTTTCTTTTTGATGGTAGATTAATGACCAAAGCGAAGTACGAAAGTAAGATGTTGTGGATTTCCACTTTCAATTCTAATTAAACGAAATATTTTTGATGGGAAAAGTTGCTTTTTCCTTCGTGTGAACTGTCATCCGCTAAGAAAGCTGTTGTGGCGTTGTCATCGTAGAGCGCATGCGTAATTAGAGGAGGATTCAAATTTAGCTCGAGGTAGGGACCATGCGTCAGGTAGACCTTTTTGAAAACCGAGATAAGTTTACCGGCAGTTTTCTCCAACCCTGAGTTAAGATAAAACTACCGCAAGATCTATATCTTGAGACAAATAACCTATCGAAGGGTTGCAAGCGGGTATTTCTGAATACCGACCCAGAAGGCTGTTCTCGTATGCATCTGAGAGTGTCTGTGATTGGATAAAATAGGCTAGGGTGTATTAGTGGAATGGAAGATGTGAAAAAAGGGTGAATGCTTATTTTGTGTGACTTGGGAATATTGTGTTGAATATTTATATTTTATTATTTGCTGGTTGGAAATAAAATATTGAAACTAATTTTGTAAATGCATAACATCTTTTCATAAACTGAGAAATATAATTTTCTGTCAGACCAGAATTGGGATTGTTCAGAAAAATAAGATTATATTATAGTTCAGCTATTTATTATTTTATTACTCTAGGACTTATAGTTTTCTTGAATTCAGTTTTAATTATTATTCTACTACTTTGAGTGAGAAAGAAGAGAACCATAAAATTAGCAAAACTTAAATCGTATTGTATTCCAACTGTTGTGTATTTTACGTCTTCAGTGTTTCAAGTTTATCTCTCTGTCTCAGCTTGAGTAATTGTATAAGAAAGGCCTTTTGATGAATGCACGTATACGTGAAATTTGAACATTAAAAACTGTTTACAAACTAATATAAAGTTTGTAGGAATATTCTGAGAATAAAGCTATTTGTTTTATAATACGCACGGGAAGTTTAAGAAAATCGAACTGCGCTGGAAAGGCCCAGGTGAAACAACCACCGACAAAGGCCACCAGCTTCCACCAGCTTTATTTCAGCGGGAGCGATGACAGGCACGAACACGGCGTTGAATTCTTGCCGCCCAGTCTCAAATAGACTCATTACTAACCGTCTGAGAGCAGCCCCTTTCAACATCAACATCATTCAGGCCTATGTCCCAAAATAAGACAATGACGACAGCGAAGTCGAAGATTTCTATGAACGTCTGCAGGCTGTCCTTGAAAAAGTGCCGAAGAAGGACACAGTCATAGTGCAAGAGACTGGAATGCCACGTTTGGCCGTTTCAAAACTTGGGAGACACATGTGGACCCCACTGCAACAACGAGACAAATGACAGAGGTCTGAGACTCTTGGAGTTTGCCAGATACAACACTCTGATACTGGCAAACACGCTTGGTCTTCACCAAAAATTACAGACGATGGACATGGCACAGTCCCAGCGGGAGCATCACAACCACATTGACTACACCAAGGTCAAAAAACACTTCAGATCAAGCGTCAACATTGGCAGGAAACGCACTTTTCCAGGAGCAGACATCTGAAGTGACCACAATCTCGTGATGATGTCTTTCCGACTCCACTTCAAGAGAGTAAACACAGCCTAATCGGAAAATGTCGCACCAGTATGGAATGAGCAAACTAAACTTTGGCGTGTGAAGACACTGAAGAGCTATTAAAAGGAGGTAACAACTATGTACGGTTTAGGTCTGAAGTCGTTCCATTTACGGTATCCCTCAGATTCGATTTTGGGAAAAAAAATTCGCGACCCGGAAGTGGCAGAAATATTCCAAGTCACAATTAAATTTGGGAGCTGGTGAAGTAGATGTCAACACCATGACCACCACCTTCAACTCGGATGTGGCAGATGCCGCCACTGAGAACCTTGGCAAGCACCGCCCAAAGAAGAAACCGTGGATCACACCCCAACTTTTGGACCTGTGTGATAAACGAAGAGAGATGAAAAAGAAAAACAACACCTTACAGGGAGCTGATGCCTACCGAAAAATCAACAATGACATCCGAAAAGGCATGCGCACAGCAAAGGAAACTGTATATAAGATCTATGCCCGAAATAGAGAACAGTCTGAACAAGAACAACAGTAAGAAGACCAAGAAGACCACGATCCAAAGCAAGTCTGACATATGCCTTACAGATCTACAACGAAGAATACAAAGCATGGAGATGATGTTCTACAGAAGGCATTTCCTATACCCCGCACATCACCAACGACAAAGTCCGACGACCATCATACAAGCCATTGGGCAACACAATGACATGCTTGCAGTGGTGAAGAAACGGAAACTCCGATGGCATGGCCACGTCACCAGAGCATCAGGCCTTGCAAAGACCATCCTGCAAGACAAGGTGCAAGGAGACAGAAGAAGAGGGAGACAGAAAAAGAGGTGGGAGGACAACATTCGAGAATGGACTGGCTTGACACCGAGTGAAGCCATGAGGGTTGCTGAGGACAGAGAAAGGTGAAGTTAAACAATCATCTGTGGTGCCCCAACGACTTTTTAGTTACTGGATAGGATAGGATATGATATCATAGTCCATAACATGTGAGCGTATTTCTTGGTTAAAGATCGTCGCGCTTCGAGACTGATTTAGGAATAAGGCGCGAATAGCATCTATTATTATTATTATTATTATTATTATTATTATTATTATTATTATTATTATTATTATTATTATTATTATTATTATTATTACTATTATTATTATTATTATTAAAATTATATCTGTGAGAATCGGGGTGATAGATCTCTATGGCTCTTTAAATAAAAAATGTGTTTTAATGTGTCCAAAGTATTTATTGTGCTACATAATTTAAAGAAGTCATCATCATCATCATCATCATCATCATCATCATCATCATCATCATCATCATCATCATCATCATCATCATCATGATCATCATCATCATCATCAATACCACCACCACCACCCCAACCCACCACCACCACCACCACCATCAGCATCAGCAGCATCATTGAACTCCAGGCGACGTGAACACATTTTCCTAGCAGCTGGTAACATATTCCCAGCTGCTAAAAACTTGTGCTCACGTTGCCTTACATAATATAAAAAAAATATATCGTCGAAGATTTATTGCTTCAAAATAATTATGCCGAAATTGGCTACACTGAATAATTATGTAAAGAGTGATGAAGAAGGCCCCACTTTCATTATAATAATAATAATAATAATAATAATAATAATAATAATAATAATAATAATAATAATAATAATACAAGATGCTATGTACGCGCCTTTCTCCAAATCAATCAGACTCAAAGCGCGGCGATCTATACCAACATACACGCTCACCTGTCTCATACACCCTCACACACACCAAACACACATCCATCACTCAAACAGGTGGTGTTAAGGCAAGGAGATCGCTATTGGAAGACGGAAAGAAAATGGAATTTTTATTTTTGAAATTTTTATATTGACTGCATCCTGTACCATTATTGAAGGGAGGGAGTAAACCTGAGTGCCCGGAGAAACCCCTCGGCGACCTCAATAGTCTCGTACCTAAGTCACATACGTTCGCCCTTTGCGGGAATCGAACCCGTGACCTTCGGCATAGGAAACCGGCGACTTATGCACTGCGCCACGAGGCCACCCTCATGCTTCTTTATGATGAACGTTTTACTGTTATCAAACTTTTTATTTTTGGCTTAATGCATGAAAAATGGAAGTGTTTTGCGCTGTGTACTGTGATAATGCAATATTATTTTGTTGTTGTTTTGCAATCCCATGTCTTTCTCGTGCACTGTGATACGTTATGAATATAACTGCTTGGTTTTACTCAAATGCGACGTAAAAAAATAATTCCAAACAGAAGTCTTACTTCACTCGCAATGTTTCAGCCTTTACAATAGTAGGGGAAAGGTGGATAACTTTGACCTGGAGGTAAATAGGACTATTGCAGTTGAAACGAAAGGGAAATAAATCCTTTTTTTTCTTAGAGGTGTATATATGAATTACTTCCCCTGCACACGTATCGTGGCGTTTACAAAAGATGACAGGCGGACGGCGAGCTCAACTTGTTTTCTTCCATTGTTTTCTAAAATATTGTTTGACAGTCTTTGGTGAACATTTGATTTTTAAAGAATTGAATTGTTTTGGATGATGTTGTGAACAATACCCGGTCATTCAGCAATATTTCTGTTAATAAATAAACAGCTAATGCTCTTCGAGCATCTTGCACTTGCTGCACATTTACAAGTAGGGTTAAATTGCATCCCTTTATTTCTGATATATTGAAACAGTGGTGCAGGTTAGCCACCAAGGTTCAAATTACACTCGGATCGTTTTGTTATATAGGGTAAGATCGCTATTTGGTTTAGATTCGTGTGTTAGTGTGTGTATGTAGGTGTGTGTGTGCTCGCAGGTGTACGTACCTAACCATAACAGTGGGTTTATGCATAGGTTACACTTACGTGCAACTGGGTTTAAAAAAATACTGGGTTCCAAAATCTGAAACTCAGTTTTTTTAAAACCGGCTTTGCAATAGGAATAACAAAAAAAGTGTATACACAAAGTCTGAGCGAGAGACCCACTATTGCGGTTGAGTCAACTTTGAGTTTGAGCCAGTTAACACTCCGCGATGTGTGTTCTCGCTTGTCAACCAGTCGAATACACGCACTGTCAGGGGAAGTAACTCGGAACGCCACACGCTACGTGCCGGCTGGCAAGATGGAGGTATGTGTTTTTTCGTTTTATTCAGTTGTATTTTGTCCTCCTGTCTCTGTAAATAGTTCTTTAATCTATATTTTGTGCTTCTAGGATGTGGCTTTAAAATGTTCCCTTGTTAAAATTTCAAGCTTTTTCGGTGTGCTTTTGTACTTTTAAAATCATATCAATTTTCGTGTGGATGTTGTGGTCGATTGTCAACACAGGGTCTGCATTTTTGTTTATTACTTTTTGAAGAACACAAAAATAAATTTGCTGCATTTTAAGCGTCCTTGTATGTGATATTAATGAAGAGTCTTGTGAAGTCTCTTGAACATTGAAACAGTTACCATGAGAAATGTATGTCTCCTTTGTTCACACTGGGGTTTTCAAAACTTGCATTCTTCCTCATTTACAAAAAAGACGGTCAGTGAAGATAGTACAAGAAGTAAATAAGGGAGGTATTGATGTGTTATTTTATTCATATGTAGATTGATTAAATAAATGTTTAAAAATATTTTTGCAGAATAACAATTTTAGTAAGTTGGCACCTCGGGCGGCTTGAGTTAGATCCTGTATCGGCCAGCGCCTTGAGCAGCTCTTGAGCTGGAAAAGCGCTGTATAAGAACGATTAAATAATAATAAATTAATAATATCAGTATTAGTCCTAGACTGTTTTTAGCATGGTCATATTTTTTGTAATCATTCAGCTTGTGCTGCCTACACATTTAAGATTGAGTAACCGTTAGATCTCATGCTATCATTCAACACATTGATAGTGTAACATTAATAGTTCCTATCCTATCCTATCCTATCTCGTATATATCCTATATCGTAACTCGGAGGTCGTAGGGGCACCACAGATTTTAGTTTCACCAGCGTACTCCATCTTTCCCTGTCCTCAGCAACCCTGATGGTTTTGCTCAGTGTCAAACAAGTCCATTCTCGAATGTTGTCCTCCCATCTCTTTCTCGGTCTCCCCCTTCTTCTACCTCTTTGCACTGTGCCTTGCAGGATGGTCTTTGCAAGACCTGATGATCTGTTGACGTGGCCATACCATCGGAGTTTACGTTTTTTCACCACTGTGAGCAGGTCATCGTGTTGTCCAATGGGCTTGTGTAATGGTCTGTCGGACTTCGTCGTTGGTGATGTGCTGGGTATAGGAAATGCCCAGAAGTCTTCTGTAGCACCTCATCTCCATGCTTTGTATTATCGTTGTAGGCGCAGCGTTTTTTGACCATGATGTAGTCGATCTGGTTGTGATGCTCCCCGCCGGGACTGTGCCATGTCCATCGTCTGGATTTTTTGTGGAGACCAAGCGTGTTTGCCAGTATCAAATTGTTGTATCTGGCAAACTCCAAGAGTCTCAGACCCCTGTCATTTGTCTCGTTGTTGCAGTGGGGTCCACATTAATAGCTAGAGCACCATTTTCAGATCTGCATCTACTCCATTTCCCAAATTGTTAGCTGTAATTCTGAGTAAGCATAATTATTTTAATAAATTCTATTATTCCTTTTTTTCCCAGAATATCCTGTTATGCCTCGAGTTTATCCGGTTGCGGAGAAGTCGCTGTAGTCCGACGACGACCCAGGAGGCGTTTGGAAGGAAGACGTCCCACTCCATCACCATCAACATCTTCATCGCCTTCATTGTACTCATCAGGTGACAGCTGGTGTGTGTCAGTACTTATTGAATCTTATAATATTGTTGTTTGCTTTGAAAAAAACACACATTGATTGCTGTATAAAATCGGTGCCACAGCAAAGCAGTTAACAACTGGCAGCTCCACGCCTCAGATCAAACTGTGACCTGCTAACACAAATTTTGTTGGTGGTATATTGTTTCTACATTGCAAAGGGGGAGGTGAGGAGAGCTTGGATGAGGGAGGAGAATGGGGGGGGGGAACATTCGTGTACATGGCAGAGCTAGACATCCTTGTTGAATAAGATCAAAGTTTTAGCTCAATTTTACAGTTGTTAATGGGGCACATGAAATGCAGATTACATTCTGAGTATAATGTACACAATTCGCTCTGGGCTTTTCAGGTTGTACAGGTATGCTTTGGATTTTAAAAAGCAGGCATTTGAGGAACCTTTGTACTTGTGCTTTCATGGGGTGGCCTCGTGGCGCAGTGGATAAGTCGCCGGTTTCCTATGCCGAAGGTCGCGGGTTCGATTCCCGCAAGGGGCGAACGTATGTGACTTAGGTACGAGACTATTGAGGTCACCGAGGGTTTTCTCCGGGCACTCCGGTTTCCTCCCTCCCTTCAATAATGGTACAGGATGCAGTCAATATAAAAATTTCAAAAATAAAAAATTCGAAATTTCTTCCGTCTTCTAATAACGATCTCTCTGCCTTTACACCACCTGTTTGAGTGATGTATGTGTATTTGGTGTGTGAGAGGGTAAATGAGACAGGTGAGCGTGTATGTTGGTATAGATCGCCGCGCTTTGAGCCTTGGGGAAAAGCGCGTACATAGCATCCTGTATTATTATTTATTATTATTTACTGAGTAGTAAGCATAAGAGTTTCTATAACTATTTTATAACTTGGTTGCTAGTAGCTAGTGTGTCGAAGTGGTAAAAAAAAATGCTGTCCCACTTCCTCCGGGCTTTTGTGCCCTTTTTTCCCCAACCTCTACCCCCTAAACTTTAAATGTGTTTTGCTTGTTTCTTTTACACTTTAAAGAGGGTGAGTAGTACATTCATGTACAAGAAAATTAATGTCCAGAATATAATATTTCATTGATGAATCAGTAGACAGTAGTGTCAGTCAATCCCTTTTTGTAGTTGAGCCAGTTCAAGCCTCTACTCTTTTCAACTTCCATTCCCTTCTCCCACCCCAGGCCCACCACCCCACCCTTTGACCATCCTCATACCTTGGTTTGTTCTTATGCCGCTGTATTTGTTCTGTTGTTTAAACCCTGTGTTCTGATGCTGCTACTTGTTCGCAGGAGGGCTGAAGAGCAGCATGAGGATTCTAAAGACTCTAATTCATCGGAAGGTTCAGTCAAGAAACAAGCTAGAAAAAGGCGTCAAAGCCAGCAGACCGAAATGCATACAACATCCCCATCATTAGCTTTGTTGCTGCCATCAGTGCTACCCCGTTCCCCAGGGTGTGAACCAAGTGCCATGAATCGTTTAGATATAGAATATATATTCAAATTTGTTTGCAAATCTATTCAAGATGAGTCCTAAATAGTTAAAAATTGCATGTTTAAATATTGTCTGTCTGTCTGCCTTCCATGTGTGCAAAACTTTAAAGTGGCTAATTACACGAGACCTCGAAAATTATCAGTGATTGAATGACTACACTTTAAGGTCAAGGTCACAGGTTCAACAAATGTTAGTCAAGCTATGTCAATTTTCCACAAAATTTCTTGTTAATCCTAAGTTATTAATATTAACTAAACTTCAGATTGTTTGATGCATGATAGGTATCAATGAGACGCACATGCATATTTTGTCAACCTTGCTCCAAGGTGAAGGTCATTGGAGATGTCCAAAATAATAAAATCTTTTGCTGTAGTTTATTTTATCGTACATGAGTGCATTTATAGCTGGAGGTCAAGGTCAAGAGCATCGAAATATCAAAGCTTGTATTACTTTGCATTTTAAACCCACCGTTTCAATCATTTAACATTTTTTTCTGGCATCTCATTTTTGTGTTATTTATTGGGAGTTCCATAAGGAGCATGTGAGTCATATGGACTTGCCTTTCCAGTGATTGATGGTGTTCATCATGTTCAAAGCTTTTTGAGGTGCTACTTGTCATTAAGTAATGGAAATTTACTGCTCTGTATTGTGTAGACTAGTTTTTAGGCCAGTTTTGTTAAGTAGTAGATTTCTGTCTTAAACTTAAGAGAAAGTGGTGGATTAATCTGGCAAAGTACCAAATTATTTTTCTTTGCCAAGTTAATACATATGTTATTCTCGGGGTTCTTGTTCATCAAAAAGCATACCCCCGTTGGGGTGCCGGGGGTTTTCAGTATAAATAGTATCCCCACTTTCTGGAAATTTAGTGCTTTAAATTCCCACTGTCGCTGTCTTTCTCATTTGCTCTTTCTCATTCCTGCTCTTTTCTATCAATCTGCTATACTATCGTCTTCTTCGCTAGACCAGTCTCCTACCTTTTTTCTTGAAAACTCTTTCGGGACAAGACTCCTTGTTTGTGTATGAGGTCTGTTGGATCAGCTTGGGAATATTGGATGCTTTCTGCCAGGTGGTCACTAGGGCTTCCTATGATGTTATTATTTAGCAATGTAGGCATTTTAAATGTATGTGTTTAGTTGATAATTTATAATGATGTTTGTATGCTATTTTGTTTTTGTAAACGGGGGTTCGATAAGTTGGGGTGAAGCCTCAGCCGTCCCCTGCGTGGGATGTCTTTATTGTAAAGTGACTGGCTGGTAGAAAGCTTTCGGTTTTACCACTAGGGTTGTTTCAGCAGATCTTTTATGCGGATCGGGGGTTGTCCGGTCCTGATTTGGCTCGGAAGAGTCCGCTGGACCTAAAGCAATAATAATGTAATGTAATGTAATGCATCAAAAAGCAATGTCAAGACTAATGACTATATAATAATATTGTGCTCTTCACATGGTTTTATGCAACCTTTGAGGTGCTGGAAAAAAAACTAATTATAAGTGGTAGCACTCAATTGATCCTTATTCAGAATATATTAACGTAACGGGAAACCATAAACAATTTATGTAAAACCTAACTAAATGAAGTTGATAAAAAAAAGTAATAATAATATATACAAATTATGTTCTACTAGACACTTTCAAAATAAAAATGTTAACAAATTATGTCTGTGTTATGTTGTTCATATGTTTGTTTTACATTACCAGTTCTCTGCTTTTTTATTTTTCCATTCCTATTCTTTTCCAATGAAGATTTGTATACTTTTCCACCCTTCTCATTCTTTCTTTTCCTCTGGAGATTTTATGCTTTTTCTCCACGCTTCTCCTAATTCTTCTTCTTTCTATTAATTCTTCTTCATACTCCTCATAGTTTTTCTTCTTTCTCCTTCTTGCCTTTTCTTCAATGATTTGATTTAAATCTGGAAGTAAAGTAATAAATTGAACATGAAAAAATTATCCACACTTAACATTTGAGAACGACAAGATATCTTTTTTTTGCAGATCTTCCAGTCTGGATTCAAATTAAAAAAACTTTAAAACCATACAATACAAAGTAAATGTAAGCAAAGTAAATATGACAAGAATGTTTGCTTAATGCCGAATTTTTCTTTTCGATTTTTACTGACACCAGCTAATAATTTATTTTTGGGGATATGGGGAGAAAAAGAGGGTCACGCACTGACCTATCCAGAGGTACACTGTAACAACCTCAGACCTTTCGGTTCTCAGTTCAATGCTTTAACCACTGAGCTACCGCCCAGTTCTTAAAGTAAATGGCAAAAGTCTATCCTTCAATAACAGCTCTAATTCTATACAGTAGCCTATATACCAACTGAAAATATTGTAATTGAAATTATAAAAACAAAATCAGATGAAATTCTGAGCAATTGTAACAGTTGTTTCATTAGTTGAATTAAACTAAAAGTGTCAGTGTACTGCACACACGTACTGAAAATCTTGCAAATGCAACCTTGGCCATTTATACGTTTTGGTTGTGTCCGTGTGTGTGATAAACCCAGTTTTTCCACAGAAACCCAGATGTCCAATATGCATGTGTAAAAACCCACTGGTATCAAATGAACCCACTATTTCATAGCACAATTTCTCCTTTTGTTTTTGTCAAAAATGAAAACGGTTGTGACAGATAACCTTACAAGAGGCTATTGTATTCGTTGAGTGAATAGGAATGGTTTGTAATGAAGGGAAAGGATGGAACCCAGTTTGCCTTGTTTTGAACATAAACCCACTATTATAGTTTTGAACGTATGTGTGTGTGTGTAGGTGTGCGTGTAAACGATACACTCACTTGGTTTTAAGTAAGCAATTCTGCCATCGTAAACGGCATAAAAAAAAACCAATCGCACTAGTAACATTTCTGTTAAAAAAAGAACCAAAACATTAAAACTCGGTTTTAAGTATACGTATTGCTTCTCACAACTATTGCCGTTCAGCCGTAGGCTTTTTAACGTAATTACAAATTATTAACGTACTAATTACGTAATTAAAATCACACAGGAACCTAGAAGGGCGACGCCGATATGACTCACTGCTCCTTATGGAACTTTCAATTTTTAACATGAAGATGAGTGTCCAGGGAAAAAAATGAAGCTGTGGCGTTAAAATGCAAAGTAATACTGACTGATCTTTCCATGCCCTTGACCTTGAGATAACCTTGACCTTCGGCTCCAAATATACTCACGTACTATCAAATAAACTAGTTGTATTATCCCCCCAAATAAAACCAGTGACCTTGGGATGACCTTTACCTTCAGTGACTGGACCTAGGGATGACCCTGACCTTCACGGGGCCTCTCATGCTCATGCATGATAAACTAACCCAATGTTGTTGCATACAAGCCGTCCCTCTTCCTTCTGTCATATTTTGCCAATGTCAGATTTTTTTTTGTTGGCAAGCCCAACAATAACAATACGTGGTCCTGATTCGGCTCTTTGTAGTCCGCTGGACCCCATACGCATTGATTATTTATCTATCCTCCCCTAAACCCCACCGCCCCTATCCCATACTATCCTCGCCCCGGTAATATTCCAAGTCTCTTAAAGCATGCTCAGTGCGATCTCGGACAATCCTCATTGGCGCGGTCAATCGGGTGCAGTGCTGGTCAGTGCCCTGGGTTATCCCGTGTTGGTCATTCATTACATTACATTACATTACATTACATAATTGTTGCTTTAGGTCCAGCGGACTCCTCCGAGCCAAATCAGGACCGGACAACCCCCAATCCGCATAAAAGATCTGCTGAAACAACCCTAGTGGGAAAACTGAATGCCCTCCACCAGCCAGTCACTTTACAATAAAGACATCCCACGCAGGGGACGGCTGAGGCTTCACCCCAACTTATCGAACCCCCGTTTACAAAAACAAAATAGAATACAAACATCATTATAAATTATCAACCGAACACATACATATAAAATGCCTACATTGCTAAATAATAACATCATAGGAAGCCCTAGTGACCACCTGGCAGAAAGCGTCCAACATTCCCAAGCTGATCCAACAGACCTCATACACAAATAAGGAGTCTTGTCCCGGAAGAGTTTTCAAGAAAAAAGGTAAGAGACTGGTCTAGCGAAGAAGACGATAGTATAGCAGATTGATACAACAGAGCAGGAATGAGAAAGAGCAAATGAGAAAGACAGCGAAAGTGGGAATTTAAAGCACTAAATTTCCAGAAAGTGGGGATACTATTTATACTGAAACCCCCGTCACCCCAACGGGGGTTGTTGGTCATTCATGCCTGTCCTTAGTCAAAAGTTGAAAGTTTTGTTGTTGTTGTTTTTTTGTTTTTTTGCTTGTTTCTTAATGTCAACAAATTGTTACAAGGGAATGTATGTTGTTTAAAGTGTATGTGTATGTCGGTAGTTTTATGATTTATATAGTTTGATTAATTAATTAATTAATTTGGAAAATATCTTTGATGTGCGCATGGTAGATTTTGTAAATTGTTTATGTTACATCAGTACAACTTATGTTAATCTGATGAATAAAAATTGATGCAACAAAGCAACAAGTCCTGGGTCCGTATTCAGAAAGACCTGCTTGCAAACCCTTCGATAGGTTTTTTATCTCAAGGTATAGACCTTGCGGTAAATTGTTCTTACCTTAGGGTTTAAGAAAACTGCCGGTAAACTTATTTCGATATTCAAAAAGGCCTACCTGGAGCTAAATTTGAATCCCTCTGTATTACGCATGCGCCCTTCGATGACAATGACACAACAGCTTCCATGGCAGACGACGGATCACACGCAGAAAAAAGCCACTTTAGCCATCAAGAATATTTCGTTTAATAAGAATTGAAAGAGGAAACCCAAAACATTTTAATTTCGTACTTCGCTTTGGTCATTAATCTACCATCAAAAAGATATTTTTTTAATGGCAATTTTACTGGCACAAGGATAAATAGAACTGGAAAGCTAGTGCTAAACACAGTTGCAGTGAAAAAAGAGGTGACGATACCGGTTCGCATGTTGCAACTCCTCTCCTACTTCACCCACAATTCGCACGATTTTGATTCTTCGAAATGTAAATTTCCTGTAATGTTCTACATCGTCAAGTATGTTTAGAGGATTTCATCTGTCCCGAAAGAAGCTGTTCCTTCGTCTCCGATACAAAATCTTTGCGAAAACAATTGTATTCGTCATTTTTATCTCGGCACAAGGGTACGAGGTGGGTAGTGTCGGTAAAATTATTGGCCGTTTGGCCGAGTGGCAGGGCAGTTTCAACTTCTCTGAATACCAGACAAGTCCAAGCCAGCGGAAGGTAAAGATTTTACCCTTCCTCGTAGTAAATTACAAGCGGGTATTGCCTTTTCTGAATACGGACCCTATAGACTTGTTCCTCCCGCGCCTACAGTGGTCCATCGGCCTGTAGTGATTACAAAGTGTGGTCGATGCTCCTCTTCGGCAGAATGCAGGCAATACTTCAGGAAATACCTATTTAGCCTATAATGTTCATGTAGAGGAAGGCGGAGGGGTGAGGGAGGAGTAGGAGGGCGAAGAAGAAGAAGAAGAAGAAGAAGAAGAAGAAGAAGAAGAAGAAGAAGAAGACTTTCTCTCAATCGCATTAGGTTGTATGCACAGGCGCTTGTGTCTGGATACGCGAGCGCCTGTACCTGTGACGCGCCTCCCTTTGGTAGTCTCACAGGCATAGGCGCTCGCATATACAGATACAAGTTGTTTGCAGCACTTTGCCTCGACAGTCTTTTAAAAATAAATAAATACATAAATAAAACCGTACAATAAACTTTGTAGCTAGAAAACACAGGCGCTTGCGCGTGTCCTGATACAAGCGCCTGTGCTAGAAAACGTCTGCGGCGTCTTTTCAGCACGAAGTAAGCGTGCAAATTATGCCGCGCCCGTCAGTCCTTTAAACGGCGAGCGACGCTTTGTGTGCGCGCGTGTGTGTGTGGGTCACCACTCGATTGTCTGCTGGCCTGACTGCACAAACGCTTCTAAGTTTTCTGGACCTGTAGTGTCATCTCGTCATTATTCGTTGACACGTACAATTTTCATGTTCTTCTTTTTCTGACAACTGTTTTGTGTGCGTGTATGTGTGTGTATATTTATTTTGTAAGTTTGTGTGAAGTGAACACGTTTCGCTCATCGCAAAAAATCGCCAGAATTGATTTTTTTTCTACGTCGTCTACTTTGAACAATTTGTGTGTGTATGTGGGTGCGTGTATGTGTGTGTGTGTTTGTGTCTGTGTGTGTGTGTCTGTGTCTGTGTGTTTGTGAAACTTATTTATCTTCTGTGTAAGTTTGTGTCAAAATAAATATTTAAAACTCTTTTTTTCTTTGATTTTGTGACATGGTTACAACCAGAAGTCACACCGTTTTCTTTTTAAAACAAAATATTATGTAATATTTTTGTTTGCTTGTGTAGATCGTATAAAGAATTTTTTTTTTAAAGTTTTTAATATTATCACTTTCATATGGAGCACTATTTATTCTCTCCTTCGATCATTCTTTGATCGTTTCTTTTGTGTGTGTGTGTACATTTTGAGACGACAAATAAAATTAATAATATTATTAATAGGTAGAATCTTCTTGTGTTGAAAACTGTTGTGACTGTTTCTTATAAACTATAAACAAATTATTTTCATAGAATGTGTTGGTTGTATTCTGCTTACCTAATTTGCCACCCTCCCCCTTAATATCTCCCCCTCCCCCCAGGGTCTGAACATAATCGTTGAATCTTGAAGTAGTGTTGGTTTCAGACTCCAGAGTTTCGTCTTGATAAATTTTGTGTATTTATTATTTAAAATAAAATATACGCCGAATTTGTATTTGCTCTGAGAAAGTGTTTTAAACTGTCTCTTATTTTACAACTAGTTGTTATATCTAGAATCGTTTTAAAAAATGTATATATTTGGTTTGGACTGAATGCAGTCTGTGAAATTACATTGTGTTAAACTATTACAGTTAGTACAGTCTTCGCATGCTTAAAAGACTTTATCTCTCCTTTCAGACTTGAAATTTGAATTTCAAAATGTGACATGCAGAAACATTCTATTCGCAAATTTTGGGGCGCGTGCGTGTGTGATCGTTTTCAAAGTCAGCAAGCAGCAACTATATAACAACAACAATTTTAAACGAAGAATAAAATTTACTCCATAAATGTGTGTGTGTTTTATTTACTAGGACTTCAGCAGCAGTTGTCTCAGTTTCTAGTTGTAATAGTTTCTTCGTTGACTGTTGGCTTTTGTGACATTCTAGTGTTACTTTGCGAAGGAAATCGCCCTCTATGTACAACGCATATTTGTGTGCACGCTTATGATCTGGATCAGACATCTTTGGATATGGAACTAAAACGGTAAGTCCAGTTCATTTTATTTTCGTGCGGAAAAAAGAGAAGAAGAAGAAGAAGATTAGGACGAAAAGAACAACAAGATGAAGAAGAAGATACTACTACTACTACTACTACTACTACTACTACTACTACTACTACTACTACTACTACTACTACTACTACTACTAATAATAATAATAATAATAATAAGAAGAAGAAGAAGAAGAAGGAGAAGAAGAAAGAATAGGATGAGAAGAAGAAGAAGAAGAAGAAGAAGAAGAAGAAGAAGAAGAAGAAAAAGAAGAAGAAGAAGAAGAAGAAGTTGTTGTTGTATCAAATTTTATTCATCAGATTAACATAAGTTGTACTGATAAAAAAAGAAGAAGAAGAAGAAAAAGAGGAAGAAGAAGAGGAGGATAAGAAGAAGAAATATTAGGACAAGAAGAAGAAAAAAGATTAGGACGAGAAGAAGAAGAAAGATTAGGACGAGAAGAAGAAAAAGAAGAACGATTAGGACGAGATGGAGAAGAAGAAGACGTAGAAGAATTACAAGAAGAAGTGAAGAAGAATATA